>JAMXBB010000003.1:33622795-33959230 GCA_024138015.1 Lumnitzera littorea
TATCTTATTGAGATGCTAGTGTTATGCTACTATGCTACAGTAACTTTAGTACATGATCTATTGATAATATGTTTTCATTTGACTTTATATGCCCAATTTTTCACTCCTTAACACTTTGTATGTATAGAATTTTTTTCTTAACATTTTATATACTTATGTTTTATCTTTGTCTCTCACTATTAATAAGTATAGGACTGTTAGCTTCCCATTAGACCATATGAATCAATATAAAAATAATATTTATTAGATATATTCAATTAAATTATTAAAAAATAAAAAAGAAATCAATAAGAAAAAGGCAAAAGAAAAAAATAAATCTCTAGGAGCACATTTTTAATCACTCTAAGGCTTAGCACGGTTAATCTCTACCTTAGAGGCTCTCCTACACCCTTTGAGGTCGTGATTAGAGTAAGTCCCTAGGCCCCACCCAGATTCTTTTTTATTTTTCTATAAATTTATAATAATTTTTATTTCATTATTTATAAGTATATTAAGCATAGGTCAATCCTAAACCCCCAACCGTAGTCGCAAAAACCCCGAGGGTAATGTCCTAAGCCCAAGCAAGAAGATGGTGATATCTTTGATACTTCCTAAAAGCAATCTCCACCTTCCAAAGCTTATAGGTGGTGTAAAGTCAATACAATCTTTCAAATATCCCAATACAAGTATGGTAGCAAGAGCTGGGATTAGAAAAGCAATATTTTATTAATTGCATGGGAAGATATAAACATTTGAAAATAAATTTAAATAAGAATCTATATATCAAGAAATGTAAAATAAGAAATCAATGTTATGTTAAGTGGTTTAAATAAGGAATTAGCAAGATGGATGTTATAATGTTGTTAAGTGCATCAAATGTAGTTGCTAGGCACCATGGGGCACTCGTGTAGTGCCTACATGTCCACTTTTACATATATATATATATATATATATGTATATATATAAATAAGGTAAAAATGATATTAAAAGATTTTAAATAATAAAAAATATGAAAAAAAATATTTGGAAAAAAATTAAAAGCCGTGCAAAATAGGATTTATCTTTGGAATCATTAGGACGTAGTGGTGGAGGATTATCATCGTAGACCCATATTTTATTCCTTCTGAAGCCATGTTGCTTTTGAGACCCTTGTTTTCCAAACTAATGGAGTGAACAAACAAAACCATGAGCCATCTAGTCCCTGCATTTCTCATCCATACAAGTGTGTACTGATGTCAATGTCTATTTACCTGCGGAAAACAAGTGGGTAATCTTCCATGGTCAGGACTAAGTGGCTTAAAGGTTGCCTACTGCGGATGGAAAAAAAAAAAATGGAAGGGTGAAAACTGCAGTTTTACTAAACATTCAATGGTTTCAAATTCATGCTAAAATCATTACCTCACTTCTTTTAAACAACAATTCTTCTCCAGGGTAGGTTTTCCAAGAAAGAACTTGCCCTCCGTGTAGACTAATTTGCAAAAAACACAAAAGTATGCCAACAAATAAACTAATATGCAGAAAGAACTTTCACTTTTAATTGTTTTCCAAATCTTTTTAGTTTTTTTTTTTTTATGTATTTACTTTCATTTCTTTTATTTATAAAAAATTGACATACAAGCGCCCTGTAACGTCCACATTATACGCATTTAATCCTATAATAACAACTCTCGGGCTCTCTTGTTTTAACCACTATATACACCTAATTTTTTGCCCTTCTTAGGTCCATATTTAGTTTAAAATTCCTTACTTTTTGGAAAAATACCAAAAATATAAAAGAAATAGATAAATATGAAAAATATAAAAAAATTGAAAAGAATGGAAAATACCGAAAAATTGAAAATTCAAGAAAAGACATTAAAAATTTAAAAATAATAAAAAACTGAAAAATGAGGAAACAAAACCAAAAAATAAAAAAAAAGAGAAAAAAAATAAGAAAATCCAAAAAATTCAAAAAAAAAATAAAAATTAAATGATCATAAAAAATGTGTTATGATGGTCCATTGAGGTTGGTTCAAGGTAGAAATGTTTTTTGAGGTTGAAAATGACTTCTAAAATTAAAATAGACGTATGTAATTTGATCAAATTAGGAATTTTAAGTAAAAAAAGGCATTTGTTAAAAATCAATTTTTATGGCCTAGATTTGACTAACTCATTTTGAGATATTTTGAAAATTCAAATTTTCATAAAATCATGGCCTCAAATTGCACCATAATTGAACTTAAAACAGGTATTTTATGGCTATTTGAAGATTTAAAACAAAAGTTAAATATGTGTTGAAAATATATTCCTAATTTAGTCAACTTTGATAAATATTGAAAACATTTTGAACATATGATTATTAGACTCAATCTTTACTTGAGGAAAGGAATGCCATTTTTTATTAGTCAAACAATTAAATAGGTCTTGTTTAGGGTCTTTTGTTTAAAGGAAAATTGAAAAATAAGGTTCAAAATCATGGGAAAAGGGACATGGAAAAAAAAAGGAAAAATAAAAAAATAAGAGAACAAAAAGAAAAAAAAGAGAGGGAAAGAAAAGAAAAGAGAAAAAAAGAAAAGGAAAAAAAAAATAAAGATGACACATGTTAACATTTTAAGGTGATACGTATCACTAAATCGTACTGTGTTAGCCAACTTTTCTAAGTGCTACATAGCACGATCTAGTGTCATCATGTGTTAGTCACGTGGCACACATGTGACTATTACATAATCGTCACGTGGTCTAACTATGTGACAATTAAGTTAACTAAGGTCTACTCTTTCTTTCTCTCCTTAGTTCCTTTGCATCAAAGATAGAAGCTTAAAGTGCTAGAGTAACAACTTTTTTCATATCATACCTAGGTATTTTTACTTAATTTTACTCTTTTTTTGGCTATAAAAAATCATGAATAACATATGGAATAGAAACTAAGAGTAACCGAGTTACCTTATCATACAAGAGACCTACTTAGACCCCACTCCACAAAGTAGGTTCTAGATAGGTAAAGCAAGTTATAGGGTAAGTTTCAAATAATAATTTTCTAGAACCTGCTTTCGTAAGATAGGGTAATCGTCTGACACGACATCAAAATACATTGTACCCACCTCAAAACCTATACTAGAACTTACCTTATAGAGTATAGGTTATCTTATACCCATCTTATAATATTAATTGAATAATATTAATAAATAAAAAACTAATACTATTTCGTTTTTTTAGCCTTAAAGAAAATAACAATAAAAGCTCAATTTATAATAAAACCTTAAAACTATATGCTCCTATATTTATTACCTTGTCCTTCACTCTTGTTCTTGTTTTCTTTTTAATTGTTTTTTTGATTGTGGGGTAGGGAAAGGTGTTAGTACTTTCTTTTCTTTTTTAATTATCTCATTTTTATGCTACTTTCTTTCCCTTTTACCAACCATAATCTAGAAAGGTATTGAAACATCTCAGATCTTAACTTATCGTTCAATGTATTTTATTAGAGTTAGTTAGCACATGGTTTTTGTATTCTACTATAACAATTTTATCATTTTGATAAAAATTTTATTTTGATAATTTCAAAAGAAAAAATAAAAAATATAATTTAGTATAACATAAGAAAGAGTTGAACATTTCTAATTGCAGGAATATTATTTATTTACTTACCAAAGTTTTATATTGTTATAGTTAAATGTGTTAAAATATAAAAACCTTTGAAATTATTACTATTTGGTTTGTTAGTATAATTATAGGTTTAGTAGTAATTATGTGTCTACACAATATTTCAAAAAAAGATGAAGTGTGTGTGTGTGTGTGTATATATATATATGTCATCAACAAGGTATTAAGTACCCCATAGAATTTACTAGGCACAAGGTATATGGTAGTTCTAAGGTGCCGTATGATAAGTTCTGACTACAAAAATTTTGAAACCTATACCTATAGGGTGAGTATTAGTAAGGTGTCATACACTATCCCCGCCCATAGACTCCTAAAAGAAAGGGCATGAAAAATACAATTTGGGCATGCTTAATTTTTAAATTTTTAAAGAAGGAAATTTGCATTAAAAAATAAGAAAAATTTTAGGTAGCACATAGACATACATATTTTGCACCCATATTCTATTTGGTAAAAATAGAGCATATTCTTGCAAAATTATTAAGTAATCAATCAAAATGTGCTAGAACATCCTCAAGACACATGTGCATCTTTATTTTCCAATAGTTCGTGCAAAAATACATCCAATTTTGGCTAAATATAATAAGAATCGATATGCATATGATCACTTGCCATTCTCATCAAGAGTTAATCTTTTCCTTACATAGATGTTCCTTAAGAAGAAATCACAACCTTATACTATAATAAGGATTCTCCCCACTTATTTAAGGCACTCTTAAGCATTGCAAATTCCCTCATTATATACAATTGTTACTTTTTCTCTTTATGTGCTCATGTTGCTAAATCTACTCTCTCTCTCTCTCTCTCTCTTTGATTTCTCTTGTTATAGAAAAAAATTAATGCAAGATGAATTTGTTAAACCTTTGATGAGAACAAAATTAAAGTGAATTTTAATTAATTCATGAAGTGTTAACATTGAGCTAATTGGAAAATAAATTTTATCTTGCTATATCACCCAAAAATATCAATTAGCTCCTTAGTATATTCGAAATACTAGAGTTAAAAGTTGAGTTAATTTACTTGCGGACAAATTATATAATAGTATTTGTGTATTGCATGTTTAAGCTTACTAGTGTGACAACTCGGAGCTCTAAATTGAAAGACAATTTTGGTTCTAATCATCAAGCCAACAAAACAATAAAGAGTCATTAACATTTGTGCCGGTAGAAGAAAAGCTTACCAGTTTGATAGTAAGCATGTGTGTCATCATGACGGTGGCCCTATTTCAACTAGCCATTTAATCATTTAATGCATAACAATAGGAAGACTTTGTGGAGATACTATAAATGCTCAACAACCCAGCTAAAAATAACGAAAAACTAATATTCTCTTAGAATCTAAAGACATCTTATATTATTTGGCCCTATTACTTACAATTTATCCCTTGTACTTTCATTGGCTATCAATTAAGAGATAATAAATGTATAGTATTTAAGTGTTTATGCATTACAAAACTCAGAGAGAAAAGGCTCTACACTTATGTAATCATTCTGTGTAATTTTGATTAAGGTGACTTATGTAGTTCTTAGAGTATTAAATAGTAAGATTAATAAAATGGTGTAAAGTTCTTGATCGGAGATGATTGTGGGTTCATTGAGGGTAGAGGCAATTTGAACTCCATATTAAATCTAGGCTTAATTTCTCTATTCCTTTCTCTTTATTTTTCTTCAATTCTTATTGATCATTACAATTTGCTCATCTTATTTACTACTTAGATTGTATTTGTTTGATTACATACTAGAGTAAAAATCATAACTTCTAATGCACTATAGTTCTTAGAAGGACAAGCAATTGATAAGGCTTCTCTTTTAACTAATAGTAATTATCCATATTGAAAATGTAGAATGACAATATTTCTTAAAGTTAAAAATAGATTGTTAGAGTAAATAGTTGATAGAGAACCCTTTAAAATAGAAGGTAAAGAAGAAAAAAGTTACACTAAGGATGATTGGAAGTTACTTAATTTGAATGATATTGCTATGAATATTCTCCGTTATGCTATAAATTAGAATGAATTAATATAGCTTGTATATATAAAAGTATTAAGAAAATATGGAATGAATTAAGAAACGCATATGAAGGCATTAATAAGGTAAGATATGCTAAAATTTGTTTGTTGTGTGATCAATTTGAAAACTTCAAACCATTGATGAAATGCATAATAGGTTTATTAACATCATTAATCCTTTGAGTGGTCTTGGCAAATCCTTTACTAATTTTGAAATTAACTCCAAAATCCTTAGGTCATTACCAAATGATTGGGAAGTCAAGAGAATCACAATTGAGGAAGCCTGTGATTTCAACACAATGCGAAAAGAGTAACTTCTTGAAACTCTTAAGATGCATAAAATGGTGAAAAGACAAAGAGAGGATTTCAAGAAGAAAACAATTACTCTAAAAGTAATAAAAAAAAAAAAGTACAAGTGAGGAGGAAAATGAGGATGATGATGAAATTGCCAAGATGGTAAGAAAATTTAAAAAGTTTGTCAAGTTTAATAAGAAGTTAAAGAAGGATAAGGATAACAATGGAAACACCCGAAAATCCATTGTCGAGTTAGTTTTTTTGGTTTTTTTTTTTTATTTAAAATTGATTTCCCCATTTCCAATTAATACTAAACCCTAACCCATTTAATATTAACCCTCGATTAAAGAAATTGAAAAATTCTAATTTTTTATTGAAAATAATTTTTGAAGTTACCACCCGATTGAAGTCGAGAAAAAAAAAAGGAACCGTAACTAATTGGGTTGATTGATTACGATTTAGCTACCGGTCTTTGATTTCAATTTAAATGAAGAACTAGAGAATTCCGAATTCGGAGGCTAACCTATTAAACCCTAACGGGTACTACTATCTATTTACTGAAATTAGGAATATTTTTCTTATTATAATATTTTTAAAGAAAAAATAAATAAATAAATAAATCAAAAGAAAAAAAGAACCTAAGTTTCTACAGATTTTATCGTCGCTCCAAAGGTGCCTACGTACTATCTAATCAGGATCAAATGATCGTAATTCTTTCCGAAAACTTTAGTGTGTTGGTTGGTTTTAATTTTTGAAAACCGACCGAATTTACGTTGTTACTAATTTAGTTTATTCAAATAAAATCTAAAGGGCTCTAACTCTTGAGTATTTTTGTTTTATAAAAAAAAAATGCTCTAATAATCCTATTTTTAAAAAGGGTCTTTTATTAATTTCTATTTAAAGAAAAAACAACTTTCTATGTGATAAACCAAATCTTAAGATATGACCAATACTAATAATACCTAAACTAATATATACGACTATCTATCAAAATAAATTAATTCCATATGATACACTAGTATAAGAACTAATACTAAGACTCCTAAACTAACATATACATATATTATATATTATGTTAACTAATAAAGTATAATTAATATAACAATATATATATGTAATAAAAACTAATCTTAACAATCCCTTATTTAATATGCATATGTCTTTATATCTATATTACTACTTATTAAATAAACATTCACTTAAATTAATATAACATATTTAACTTATATAATAAAGGAAACTAATGCTAAAAGAAATACACTAAACTAATATATACATATATATGCTATGTCTAATAAAATAATAATAATAACATGATATAATAACTAAATAAATAGAAATTTTGAACAACTGAACCCGAACTTGCTCGATGAAGGCAGTAGCGTAGACAGTTTGACGTTAGGGCTCACTGGCGTTGGTTGTTTGCTAGCGTCGGTCACTTGCCAATGTGCACATGTGGATTGTAGTGAAGTGCAATCGGGTTTACTGTTGTAATCACTATTGCTGCAGTCGTCGTGGAGTTGCCTTATTGTTCTATGATGAGTCATGCGGCCTAAATCTGGGCAAGTTGAGCATTTGTATGTCGTCGCTGTTTGTTCATTGGCTGATAGAGTATGCTGATTGCTATTGTGAGCTTGCGGATTCGTGTGTCATAGTTGGTCAGTGTTTGTCGAAGTTGGTTAATTTGTGTGTTGGGCTATTATAGTGGATGTACGGTCGTTGGGCTTAACAGTTGAGTTTGCTGTAAAGCTGAATGTGCAGTGCAATGCCCGATGGATAGTAGTGCAGCAACGGATCAAGAAATGTGCTGGTGTGTATGCAACGTATGGGATAGTGGCGTATGCTTCAAGGATGGTGTTGTGTACGCTTAGTTGGAGACTGATCCGTGTGTGGGAGTTCAATTGTGGATGACAGTAGTATTGAGTCGCTGTAGAGGAATGTAGTGCGATTTGTGGAACGAAATCAAGTGTGTGCTGTTGAATCGTGTGGTGAAGCTTGGAGCTGGGTTACGAATAGTAATGGCGAGGACGGAGCAACGATGGACGAACATGCTGTGGCATTGCGAATGAGGCCTAATACTGGAGCATTCTACTACTGAACGTGTTGGAGTTTTATTGTGGAGTGCCGTAGGTGTTGTCATCGGTGATTTGCAGTTGATCAAGAAAACTGCTGTATGGCCTACTATTGTTGTTTTTCTACGTGAAGTGTAGTAAATGGACCCCCTAGGATCCTTCTTCTTTCAGGAGTGTGTATATTTATATTAGCCAAACAAAATCATATCAAATCATATTTATTATTAAACTAGATTTGAATTAATTCAAATCTGATTTAATAAAATCAAACTAGATTCAAATGATTTTAATTAGATATGAATCCGTTTTATTTATATTGCTTTTGTAAAAGATAGAAAAATAAAAGACATAGGTGCCCAGCAAGACTCAAACCCAAGACCTCAAATTAAATCCAATTCGATATTTCGATATTTATCCATTAAGCCGTTAGCTTGTACCTTGACCTTTAATATAACTAAATTGTATTTAAAACACTTGACTACCTAAAATAATTTTTTTTTAGCTAAGTTAAAACTAAAACTATTTATTCCTATTATAAGTTACTTCCTAAAAATTTACGAAATTTTTTATAATTTTTCCTTTTCTTATTTTTTTTATATTTTCATCATTTGTTAATTTTTATTATTTTTATCTTTTATTAATTTTTTTGTTTTTTTTATTATTTTATTTTTGAATTAGGACCCTTTTTTGTAAAAAATAAAAAATAAAAAATTAGGACTACAGAGGGGCAAAAGTTAGGTGTCTACATCCATGAAGCAAAAAAAAAAAAAAAGGATGACATCAAATGTTATAATTGCCAAAAACCATAGCAAATCCAACAATATTATCCATTACTAAAAAAGATTGAGTTAAGAAATAAAACCATGGTTGCCACTTAGAGAGAAAACGATTCAAGTCATTTGATAATGAAACTTGCTTCATGGCCACTAACAAGAAGGTATGCTAAACTTCACAAAACTCATCTTTTGATGAACCTAAAGACATGTATGATAAGTAATTAAAATAATTAATTAAGGTGCTAAAAAAAAAAAGAGTTTTGAATCACATTATAAATAAAGTAGGAGATGAGTTTGATGTCATTAAGAATGATTATAACAAAATTATAGAGAAAAGATTAGAAGAAGATAATGAGTACTTGAGAATAGTGGTCACAAAATTGACTAAGAAAAATGAAGAATAAGTGGAAGAGAATAGCAAATTGAAGGAAATAAATTGCTTACTTGAAAAGAAAGTTGAAAGCTTTTAACATGAGCATGATGATAATCATACCATGGTTGATAAATCAAGAAAATTAGAAATTAGAAATTAGGAATGCAATTCTAAAATCTAGTCTAGATGATTTAAAGAAGACTATAGCCAAATTTGTGGATGGGAAAAAAGAATTTAGATAATCTCCTTAGCTCTCAATGGTAAGGTTTAGATGAAATCGAAATTGGTTATAATAAAGAAAATATTTACAAATCCTATAAGAGTTACTTTGTAAAATTCTCTTGTAAGACTTGTAACCATTAGGATAGATAAAGTTATATTGCATATACATGTGCAGTACAACATAAAATCTCTTTGAATTATAAAAGCAAAATGGTTTGGTTTCCTAAAGGATAAGTTTATATTATAGCAACTAAACCCAAAGGACCCAATTGAAGATGAGTACCAAAGAAATAACCATTTATCTTATATGATCTTTCAAGACAAAACGGCAAATGGATCTTGAATAGCGGTTTCTTAAGACACATAACAGGAGATGCATCCAAGTTTGCATCCTTAAACTTAAAACATAATTTGCTTAGCATTAGCTAATTGTGTGATATTAGATACAAAGTCACTTTTCTAGTATCAAAGTGTTCTATTAAAAACATTAATAATGACCAAATCCATTTTTAGGAGTATATAAAAAGAAATATTTATAAAATCAATTTCAACACCTTTTTAAATTCACTTCAAATTTATTTATCTGCCCAAAACAATGATAGTTGGTTATGGACATAGAAAATTAGAGTATGCTAGCATAGATATTTTATCAAATTAGCTAAAAGGACTTTATTAAGGAAATACAAATGATTAGTTTTGACAAAAATAGAATATGGCAAACATGTTAACATAGTAAACAAACAAAATCATCATTTAAATTAAGAGGAAATTGCAACAAAAAAAAAAACCCCTAAACTTTGATTTAGATACAGATTGACTCTCAAAACTTTCAAAGTGAGGTTTTTGACTCCATAAAATTTCATAAATTAGCAAATAACCCTTTTAAACTTTAATTTTAGTACGTAAACATCTTTTAAACTTTGATTTTGGTGCTTAAACACCTTATAAACTTTAATTTTAGTGTGTAAATATCCCCAAACACCTCATAGTTTAAGGGGGATATCTATGCACCAAAATAAAAGTTTAGGAAGTATTTATACACCAAACACAAAGTTTAAGGGTTATGAGGATTGTTTTGCCAATTTATCAAAGTTTAGAGAGGTAAAAAATTTTACTTTGAAAGTTTAGAGAGGTAAAAAACTTTCCACACCAAAGTCAAAGTTTATAAGGGGGTTTTGGCATTTTCCCCTTAAATTAAAGATACTACTTTAACTTCTAGGCTACTCTAATTATTATACATTGATTGGTTTGATCCAACTCAAACTTTAAGTTTGGGAAGAAAAAGACATACCTTAATCATAGTTGATGATTTCACTAAATATACTTAGACCTTCTCTTTTACAAATACAAATGAAGCATATTATGTATTCTTAAAATATAGCAAGAAAATTTAAAATGAAAAAAGTTTTTCTATTAACTTTATAAGAAACAATCATGGGGGCCAATTTGAAAATTATGAAACGAAAGACTTTTGTAATAAAATGAAATAGAACACATCTTTTTTATACCTAAAACCTCCGCAATAAAATGGAGTTGCCGAAAAGAAGAAAAATAAGAATCTTATAGAAATGGATAGAAATATACTTTATGAAAATAACTTACCTAAGTATTTTTGAGTTGAAGTGATAAATATCACATGTTATGTATCAAATCATATTTTCATTAAGCTAATCCTTAAGAAAACCCTTTATAAGCTTTAAGGAGGCAAAAAACTTAACATATTATATTTCCACTCCTTAAGTACCAAGTGTTACAAACTCAACAATGGAAAGGAACAACTTGGTAAATTTGATTCAAAATCGAATGAGGTATTTTTCTATACCACTCTTTCAAGTAAAGCATATATAGCTTATAATAAAAAAACTTTAGTTATAGAAGAATCTATTCATGTTACATTTGATGATACGTTTGCATATAGAGAGTTCAATGATGAAATTGATAATATCAATGCTCAATTGGATAGTCTTAGCTTTGATAAAGATCAATATAAATCAAAAGAAAAAGAAATCTCTAGGGAAGATGAAATTATTGATAATTCTAATATAGACTTGCCTATTGAATGAAGATTTGTGAAAAACAACCCTAAAAACTTTATCATAGATGAATCATTTAACAGGATGCAAACTAGAGCCTCCCTAAAGAACTTAAGTAATGTAGTGTTCTTATTTCAACTAGAACCTAAACATATTGATGGAGCTATAAAAGATGAATTTTGGAATCAAGAGATGCAAGATGAGCTCAATTAATTCACTAGAAATAAGATATGGGACTTAGTGTCTAAGCTCAATGGTAGATCAGTAATTGGAGCTAAATGGTTATTTAAAATCAAGTTAGATGAAACTAAGATAATAACAAGGAACAAGGCATGCTTAGTTGTTAAATGGTACAATTAAGAAGAAGAAATTGATTTTGATGAGACATTTTCTCCAACTATTAGATTATAAGCTACTAAGATGTTTTTAGCATTTGCTGTATTTAGATACTTTAAATTATTCCAAATGGATATGAAGAGGGCATTCCTAAATGGATATATTAAAAAAGAAATATATGTAAAGTAGCTATCGAGCTTTGAGGATAGTGAATTCCTAAAACATATTTATAAGCTCAACAAAACTCTATATGGACTTAAATAAGTTCCTAAAGCTTGATATGAAAGATTAAGTAGTTTTTTGGTAAGCAATAGTTTTTCTAAAGGGAAGCAAAGGTTTTTCTACGTGATAGCTTAATACAACATTATTTACCAAGTAACATAATTCACACATGTTGATCATTTAAACCTATGTGGATGATATTGTGTTTAGCACTACCAACATAAGCCTTGTTGATGAGTTTGTTCAATGTATGAAAAATGAAATTTGAGATAAACATGATGGAGGAATTGAATTATTTCTTTAGTCTTCAAATAAAGCAAACCAAAAATGGAATTTTTATTAACCAAGCTAAATATACTAGGAGCTCTTGGAAAAGTTTAAAATAGATAATTGTAAGACTAGGTTAACTCTAACGAGCACCACTTAAAACTTGATAAAAATAAAAGTAGAAAAACTATTTATAAAATTATGTATAGGGGCATGATAAGTAATCTCTTGTACCTAATCACATCTAGGCTTGATATCATGTTTGTTGTGTGTCTATGTGTGCAATTTCAATCTTGCCTTAAGAAATCTCACTTGGGTGCAATCAAATGCATCTTCATGTACTTTGCAAGCACAATTAAAATCAGCTTGTGGTATTCAAAGTTTACCTTTTTTGATTTAGTTTGACACTCTGATGCTAACTTTGCTAGTTGTAAAGTTGATCCAAAAAACACAATCAACACATGTTACTTTCTTAGCTACTCTTTAGTGTCATGACATTGAAAGAAACAAAACTCGATAGCATTTTCAATTACCAAAACTAAGTATGTGGCTACCTGTAGTTGTTGTACTTAAATCCTATTGATAAAACAAATATTGCATGATTATGGTCTAAAATTCTCTAATGTCCTAATTAGATACGATAATATTGTTGCTATCAATCTAATAAAGAACCTAATTCAACACTTAAGGACTAAGCATATTGAAATTAAGCATCACTTCATTCGTAATCATGTGCAAAATAACGACATGCACTTAGAATTTGTTGATATTAATAATTAAATAGCGAATATCTTTAGCATAAGTTTTATATATTAAGAAGAAAATTGAGAATGGTCATGTAAAACAAATACTAGACACTAAAGAACTAAAATGGTAATTCTTGTAAAAAAATGGACTTTCCAATGTATTAATTGACTAATAACATGATATTGGACCTAAGAAACAAGCTCATATAAGCCTTATGCATTAAACATTGAATTTAACATATTTTAGGTACATTTGAAGTCATACATGCATATTTAGGTTCCTAAATGCACAATTTCACCATGTCATGATTTCTAGCCCAAAATTGACTTTCGCATTTTTAATTTAATTTATAAATCATGATTGAGTGGTTATTTTGGTTAGATATTAATCTTGTGCAAATTTGGTCCCTCTAGACCCTCATTAGGCTCTTTATGATATAAGATAGAACATTTGATCATTTAGACAATTTTGGATGATATTTGCCTTAATAATGCACCCTTTATGTCTATAAGTGCTATTTAAAGTTGTTTGAAGTACAAATTTCCCTTGGATTTGAATTGGTGTACATGTTTGATCTCTAGCTCTATTTGTGTTCAACAATTAGCTTTAAGGAACTTAAGTAATGATTTTGTGATTCTTTGATTCTTAAAGCTATATTTTGATTCTACCATGCTTGAACATGATATTGAAATTTCCCTTAAGTATTGGCTTACTAAATCATGGTTTCAATACTCAAAAGTTGGTCAATTACATATAATTGTAGCATATCGTGAACTATAAGGCCCTATAGATTTGATTGAGTTAAATCTGGCTATCTAACTAAAATATAAAATTTTTAAGCCTTAAAGGACTAAATGAAACTTACTTGAAGTGTTTGCTAGCTTAGTACATCAAATAAAATAGGATTGAGTTAGCAATTTAGTAGCAAAATGGACATTTCTCTCATTTTGCAAAATGGTAGACAATTAGCAAGCTAGTGCCCTTGGTGTACTAGCATGTCACTAACAAGCAATTGTAAAGAATGTAGCCATCATTCTATTCGGTGTACTGGCAAGGCAGTACTCATAAGTACCATCATGCTAGTGAAGCAGCCTCTTTAACAAACTTGTAAACATTTTGTTCTTAAGACCGTCATGCTGGTATTAATTCTTAACATTATGACAGTAAATCAAATCATCTGCACAATTCGAATGAAACACTCGATCTTTTTCTCTCTCTTCATTCCATCTTCTTGCACCATTGAAATGTTTTCCTAACTCCTCTTAAACCCTTGTATTCCTTTCTCCCAAACCCTCAAATTCTCTCCAAAATCACATTCTCTTCACACTCAAATCACCTTCCTGACCAATTGTTTTCTCTCTCTCTTCCCTTTACTTCCTCTCACTCTCTCTCTCATACCAATGCACCACCATGCAAACCCCTTCTTAATTCCTCACCATTGTGCTACCATATAACTCCCTTTCACTAAAATCACTCTACATGTACTCCTTGCCCATCAATTTCACCTCTTTTACTATATCCTTTATCTACATCTCAACCTAACCCCCCTTTCAAACCATAATCCACCACCTATCTATCAAAATGCCTCTAAGGACTGCTCATGATCTTTCCGCCTACCCCCACCACCACCCCCACTAACCCCCACCCCCCCGGCCTAACTCCCCAACAACAAAAGGCTCTTCACTTCACCTTAACATACCCAATGCTTTGAAAAGTTTGAAGACCTGGAAGTAGACACTAACATCTTTTATGCCTAAGGAGTACTTCAAGAATTTTGCATTCTGTACATTCAGCAAGTCATAATAGATCACATTTTAGACATATTGAGGCTTTTAGTATGAATGCCAAAAACTTAATATTGATGGCGTAGAGCTCTAGATTGAAAGACGATTTCGATTCTAATCATCAAGTTAGCATGACGGTTAGGAGTTGTTGGCATTCGCATTGGCGGAAGAAAAGCTTATCAACTTGATAGTAAGCATATATGCCGTCATGACAATAACCCTATTTTAACTAGGCATTAGAGCATATAATGCATAGTAATAGGAAAAATTTATCAAAATGATATGAATGCTCAACAATTTGGTTAAGGACAATTAATAACTAATAGTCTCCTACAATCTAAAGACATTCTCTTACATTTTTTGTTCTATTACTTATAATTTGTCTCTTGTACTTTTATTTGCTCTCAATTAAGAGAGATTAAGTGTATAGTGCTTGAGGATTTATTCACTACAAAACTTGAAGAGAAAAGCACTACATTTGTATAATCATTGTGCGTAATTAGAGGTGTGCAAGTAGGTTAAATAGACCAACCTGACCTAGTCTACTTTAGCCTATGGAGTAAATGGACCGATTCGTAGGATAAAAGTGTAAATGTGTTTAACGAGTTGGGCTCATTTGGCCTATTATTTAAATGGGCAAAAAAAAAAAAAAAATCAGCTCAAACCCTTTTAAAAGATGGGTTAAATAAGTTGGTTTGCATACCAAAACCACTTGCATGCCTCTATGCATAATTGTGATTGAGGTAACTTGTATAGCTCTTAAAGCATTAAATTATAAGATTAATAAAGTAGTGTGAAGTTTTTTGATTGGAGGCGATTGTAGGTTTATAGAGAGCTAGGAGCGATCTGAACTCTAGGTTTGATTTCTTTATCCCTTTCTCTTTCTTTTTCTATAATTCTTATTGGTCATTACAACTTGCTCATCTTATTTACTACTTAGATTGCATTTATGATTAAAAATCAATTAGAAATAAAAAAAATTTTCATAAGACTCAATTCAACACCCTTTCCCCTTCTTGAGTATTACCTTAGTGTTTTTCAAAGTTAGCGGAACATTCTATATTCATCATAAAGCAAAACCAAGTAGGTGGATTGATTCAATTTCGTTATTAGGCAAGGCAATTTAAAGGTTGAAGTTGTGGGTTAAAAGTTAGATTTTGTTCGTTTCTAGCTTGAAGTTTTTGAGAAAATTAAAGAAGGTAGGCTTAGGTATTTTAGAAACTATGTTAGAGGTTTTGAGGATTAGTGTCCCATGAGTCTAAAGCCATTAACCCTACCTTAAGAGCCAGCTTTGATTCAGTAGGTTTTCCTTCCTTTAAATTATTGTGTTGATTGTTGCTTCAAAAAAAAAAAAAAAGAAAGAAAAGAAAAGTAAAAGAAAAACTACAAAAAAAATTGAAAAAAAAAAGTGTATTGTGATCTTTGTTGACACGATCTTATTTGAATAATGTGTTATAAGTTTTGAATAAAGTAAATGCCATGTTATTAATATGTTAGTTTGATGAATAAATGAATTGTGTGCAATAATTAGCATGTAGGCTTGATTTTTAATAATATAGCATGATAATTTTTTTTTTTTGAGTTTATCACGATTTGGAATAATTTTCATGAGGGTTTGATCTTAATGAACAATTTAGCATGTTTAATAAATTGTTTAGCTTACCTGGCTTTAAAATAAATAAATGAAGCGAATAAATTATTACGTTTGATTTCGGTGTGTTTAAATAATTTGCTTGGGAGACATGTTAAGCTTTCCATGATAAATCATCTCGTTGTCTTTGTTAATGATGTGCTTTCAAATAAAATGATTTTTCTTTTTTCAAAAAAATCAAATTTTCATGTAAAAAAAGTTTTTCATACAGAAAACATTTTAATTGGCCTTTTCCAATTTAGGACATCTAGATTTTTTTCAAAGATGGAACAAAAAAAAATATAAATTAATAAAATTTGATGAACTTAAAATGAAAATAGTTTTTTTTTTTTAATAAAACAAACTAACCAAAGTTTTCTTAAATTTAGAATATGTGGGTTTGATTCCGCTTTGTAGGTATGTAAGTATTTCGAGCTACCCATACAAATAACAAATACACTTTTTCACCTATTAATCTTTTTCCCAATTTTTTTTTAAATAAAATAAAACCTTTTTATTTGAAAAGAGAAGGATTATAGGCCTATTAGTTATTTTATGAATCTTTCTACACAAACCTTTGAGTTTTAATAAGGAAGTGTCAAAGCTTTAATGTTTGGTTTCTTTTTTAAAAAATATTTTTAGAAAACTCGCAAATTAATCATTGAAATTAAGTCCCATAACCTAATGGACCTTAATTTCATTTTTTTCTAACTTAGATTAAGGAAAAATCAAAAACTAAAATTTCAGCTCGATAACTTAACATAATATTAATTTTTTATTTAAACTTTTTGAAAAATTAATCCTTTATTTTAACTTATCTTCAAATGTTAATCTCCTTGTATGTAATTTTCTCTTTTACTAAGTTAATTATCTTTGAATAATAAGATAATGGTATGTGTTCGCCTATTTATTTGTTTAAAAAATTAGAGATAAAACCTATGTATACAAACTATATAAAGAAAACAAACACAGTTATAAATATATGAAGCGTTAAGGGGTGACAGCTCTAGTATGCAAAATTAATTTACCTTCCTTATTAGTAAATCTACAATTGATATTGACAGGTGGGGGGATCAAGATAGCTTATCCCGCTGGCACAATGTCATATCTCGGAGGCCTTAATATGGTCCATGATCAATAGATTGCATTCGTCAAGAAAAACCTGTAGCTTCATTGAAAAAAAATAAGAAAGATATTTTTAGCGTTGTTTTTGTTAAGCTATGAAGTGGACTGCTGCCCCAAGCGAAATTTAACGGTCATGACAACTCCAAAATCATTTGTGGAGTGAGAATATAGTTCTTAAATTTTTAAAATGGGTCAAAGCCTTGTCATAACTTTGGAAAATGTTTATTTATCTATCCAACTATTAGAAAAGCTTAAAAATTATTGCCATCGTATATATTCTAGCGATGATTTGCAGAATTCTATTGATAGCTGATAAGTAATTGTATATTTTAAAAGCAATGAGATAGGTAAAAAGATGTTTTTTGGATTGAGGAATAATCGATACCTTATCATTAGTTTTTGAAGGTATTTATGATTACCGAGCAATTAATTAAAGCCTACTCTTATATATAAATTTAGTTCCAAAGTTATCTCATCAGAAAAGTTAAACTTATAAAAGTGATGATTTTCTTGTATTTATGTTTCAATATTACTCTATGGACACAGCTTGTTCTTGCTTCAAAAGATTCTTTCCCCGTAGATCCTCTAATAGATCAATGTCAATCATATGGTTCGAAAGTCATATCAACTCAACACCTTTTCTTCTTTAAGAAAAGCGCATATCGTTCGAAGTTCTCTTGTTAATATTTCATTTTCTCATAAATGTTTCAAGTTTTTTTCTTTTTTCTTCGGTTCCTTTCATATTGTTTTTTAACATGCCCTAGTGGGCAATGGATTTGCTTATCTCTTGAGCCTTAATTTAAGCCATTCAATTGGACCATAGGTTATATGGAGCCTAGGCCCACCTTTTCTCATTAAACTTCATATGGCCTTTATATTTTTCTCCTTTTCTTTTTTCTTGTACAACCCAACAAGTAACAATCAAGGCTCATGACAGTCACTCTTTGAAACCTAGGAGCTTTCAAACGTTTAGTTCCATTCCATATATTTGGAGTTGATGATATAAAGTTTATCAAAATTGGATAAGAAATAAGTAAGATATGATCAGACAGAGTTTAAAAACGTAGAAATGAAAGCTTCTAATAGTTTGGGTTTGACCTATGCTTGATTTGAAGATTGTATTATATTTTCATAGGTTTGATAAGTAAGGAAGGACCATGTGGTGGAGTTTAGGATTCTACTCTATTATTGAGTTTAGGTAAGTAGATCTAACTCATGCTTTTTGTAAATATATTGTTACTCATAACACTGTATACTATTTAATGCTGTGTTGATTGAATATAGGTATATCTTAAGTGAATTGATATGCTATTATAGTATATGTTGATGTGTTGATTTTGAGTGACAATAACTATATTTTAGTTAAACTATTATGTTGCCATGTTGGGTGATGATTTGTGCTTATGAATGATTATGCTAACTAGGGAAGTTGAGTGATTGCTAACTCAATCTTCCCACTCAATCTTCTGGGTGTTCACCTAAGTGAAACCTAAGTAAGATACTAGAATTCCAATAAGAAGAGTTTAAAAACCAGAATCAGATCACTAGATTGAATAAAACTTAAAGATTAATTGTGCTGATTAATATTTTTGAGTTGTTATTGCATAACATGGCATAGCACAGCATAGTACGGTATGGTACGACACAAAAATGGGCCTACGGGTTAGAAATTTCATAATGAGGCTTTTAAGTGATCATGGAAAAAGCATGGCTTTATGAACTCAGTTTTAGAAGTATATAGATTGCATTGCCCAAACATTGTGATTATTTTGATAGTCAAATTTGGTAGACTATAGTATGTGGTCTAATTTGGCAGTGTTGCCACTTTGATTTGGTAGACTATAGTGTGTGGTCTAATCCGACGGTGTTGTCGCTTTGATTTGGTAAACTACAGTGTGTAGTCTAATTTTCCAAAGTTAAGGGTCCTACTTCCAAGCAACTCCTTATTGCCCTTTTTGAAAGTGATAGACTATAGTGTGGTCTAATTTTGTAATGTTGAGAGTCTTACTCCCAAGCAACTCCTTATTGCCCTTTTTGAAAATGGTAGACTATAGTGTATAGTTCAATTTGGTGGGGGTTTTACTTCAAAGCAGCTCCTTGTTGCCCTAGGTTCTTAGATGTTATATCCAAATGCCTAGCTATTTTGACTAACTGGAAGAAGTTTGGAGGGCATAGGATATTAATACTGATGCATGCCATGTGCATGAGCATAGCATGCTGCATTACTAGTTACTAGTAGTAAGTGCTCAGTTGGGTGAATGCATATGTGAAGTTGAACTAGCAAGTTATGATTAAAACATTTTAGTTGTGATATGTAGTATTATCTATCATATTATTTATATTATGTTGTTTGTTATCCACTCTCACTCAGTTTCAGTAGCTGAGGGGATAAAATGTTTTATCTTCAGATTAACTATATCATGAAGGGCCCAAAACTCAAGGGGGATATGTATACTAAGAGCATAAGTCAGAGTCAGCAACTATTGTAAGGAACATGTATTAAGTCAAGAATCCTATTATTATGAAGATGAGGAAGCAAAAAGTTGGTTCATATTTTGATGTAAATACTATGTTGTAAACATAAGTTGTAGCAGAATATCTAGCTCAACTCCGATGTCGAAACCCCTTATCATGTAAACAATATTGTCTTTTGATGAATGAGTAGGTTGAGTTAAGTTCTCGATAGGTATTCTTGTGTGATAGTGAATCCTGTGCTATGTCGGGATGTGACAATTACCACATCAAAAAGCTTATTCCTAGTTAGAACTAAAATGGTTGGAATTTATACCTTGAAAGCAATTCAAATTCATTTTAGATGTCAGTATTTGATAAAACACACATAACCATTAGAGGCTTGAGTCGTTTTTTGGGAGAAATAATTACAAAGAGAGGCAATACATTCACAATAGACGTATAACATAACATATTAGCACTATGCTGGCCATCCATCTAATAGATTTCATACACCGTACAAATGTGGAGATTGAGGATAAAGAGTGATACAAAAAACAAATTTTATGGAACTCTTTCAATATATAGACCTAGAAAAGAAATGGTAGTGGATTGGAGGAAATAAAGAAAATATAAAATGGAAGTCTCTTAAGACTATTTAGGTATTGCTAAGATTTGTTTAAGATTTTTGCAAAACATATCCATCAATGAGAGGTTTGAAGCTTAAATATGAAAAAAGAAAAAAAAAAAAGATGCAAAGGAGTTGATTGACTTATTTGAGGGAGTTTAAGAAGGTGATCCCAAAACTTTATAACATCAATAAAGGGTCTAATAAGAAGATTGCATATGATTTTCAAGATTTTTTCCGATAGATAATTATGATTAAGTGAAAGAAATTTTAAGTCCTCAACTTTTAAGAAAAGCAATTATAAAGGATACAACTAAAAGGATTTGATGTTTGCTCAAGATGAGGCAAGATATTTTAAGATTGAACAGGAATATATGATGAAATTATATGAAAAGTGTAAATCCTTAAATTTTTCAATCTAGCATCTGAAGTAGACTTAAGTATGTTAGATATTTTAAGAGTTGATAAGGTTAGTGAAAGTAAAAACCCTAAAATAACTAATCAATCGCATATAAAATTTTTCTAACCCAAATGTATGTAAACACTAAAGGTTTCATCCGAAAGTAACAAAAACTCTAAAACTATAACTTTAAGGATAGAAAAGTAATAAATCACCATAATTTATCTTCAAACCCTAATTGATAATATAACCTTAATATTATACCAAATCATTGGTAAAAAATTTAAGATAACTTTCAATCATTCATAAATACATATAATACTAAAGTAATCCTTTAGAAACTAAGATATTGCATCATAGATCATATTCATTTTCTAAGTATATAACTAAGTTAGTATTACATAGAGTTAAGAGTTTAGTTGATGTTTAGGTTGCATGTAGTAAACATTAATACCCTAAATAATACTTTTCATAGTAATTATACTAAGTAGCTTACTAAATAAAGTATATAGGATATAAATACCTAATGGACCTAATGGAAGATTTCATTATCTATTTTTACTAATCAATTCACTAAACTTCTTATTTTCTTTCATTTCCTTAATCTTTCTCTTAATTTTCCCTAATTACTTCATTATGTATACTAAATGGCATGTAATTTTGGAAAGTTAACCAAGTCAATACTTATTGACCAAGGTCAAAAGGTTGACTAAAGTCAACATATAGAAAAGTCAACAAAATTTCTTTTATTTTAGAAATATCTCTTCCTTTCTAATGGTTTCTTTTCTCTTCTTTTAGATTTTTCTTCCTTTTCTCTTCCTCTTTGCCGTCCACAACTTTTCCACTTAGGACTTCACTTGTTTTCATTTTTAAAACACAAAACAACACAAAATCAAGTCCCTTTCTTCTTCTTCCCAAACCGTAATTCCCTTTTCCTCTCACCTTTCTTAATTTTCAAACTTTGCAACCATATTTCAAGGAGAAAACAAAGGTATGTTATTATGTATTACTTCATATTATTTAATAGTTAGATGAATAGGTAGGTTAGTATAAGAAGTTTATGTGTTGTGTACATATATGTTGTTGAAGGCTTAAAGTTTCAATTTTTATGTTTGGAAGTGTAGAATAGCCTTAGTAAATGGAAGAAGAGTATGTGTACATGTATCTGAGTATGTTTACATAAGAGTATACTAGATAAATACATATGTAAAGACCTTTGTACATAAGAATCCATTATGTATATAACCTAAAATAAGGCATATACTAACTATACATACATATACCATGCTAAATACACCCTAAAATACAAAAAGATGAAATTTGAGAAGCTTTCTTAAGAGGAATTTTAGACATACGAAAATATGTATAAAAATATATGTCACCGTATGTGTACATGGGTATATGTACAAGTATAAATACAGTATATATATAAGTATATGTATAAGTATACTAGTATACATACAAGTGTAGTAAATGTATAAGTATATACTTAATATATGTAAAAGTGTACATAAGATACTTAAGCATGAGGTAAGGGCTTATGTAAGCAAAAAATGATGACACTTAAGTAATGATGTAAGCAATGATGTAATTAAATGATGATGTAAGCTATAATATAAGCAAATGAATAACACAAGTAATTGATGACATAAGCATAAGCTTATAAAATAATAACTTATAATATTATATAAGAATATAACATAAGTATGTATATGTACTTAGGATCTAAAAATCTTTTAAACCCTAATACACTTCCTAAATTAAATTAAACTTAATTAAATACATGAATTAGTAATACCAATGTAAAATTCTCTAAGTGGAAGAACCTAATAGCTAATCAAATCATTAAGTCTTAAAATAGGATATAAATATAAGTAATAAGAATAATTAAGCTTCAATAGTTAAAATTTCAATAAATTTAGCCCATATTATAAAAACACAAGTTTTAACGTCCAAAACGGACATCACCATATGAATGTACATTTGAAAACAATGAAAAACAACTATAAATTCATAAATATCAGAAGTAGAACAAAAAAGTTGCATACGATTAGTGATAAAGTCTAATTGGATAAAAATTGATAGTAATCTATGTAGAATTAGGTAAATAAATATTTAGAATTACTAGTTAATTCAATTGCTTACTATCATTATTTTATTGTAATGATTAAGTGATCTAGTGGTAGGCGAGGATCTCCTGATTGATTACTATGACTAGGGTGAGTCATCATGCTTGAGTGAGTATTTACCCTATAATTCTATACTTGTATGTGATTGTAGATAGTGGACTTAAGTGATATTGTTAATTGATTATTGTATAGGGTTGGGAAATGATTGTGTATGTTATTATGTGTTGAATTGTAAATTTACCTTAAGTACGAATAATACTTTGTTTATTGTATGGTAGTATGGAAAATGATTGTGTGTACTATTGGATGGTCACATCATAATTGAACTTAATTATACTCGGCTTATAAGAAGAAACTAGTTCATGCATCAACCTATATTGCATAGACATGATTCCAACCATCATATCACACGGAGGTAAAGAGAGGCCATTCGGGGTTTGTTATTATAAATTTATTGGTTCTGTAAAATGCACTCGTACAAAATGACCTTACCTTAGCCCACGAGAATACTAGGCTTTGGAGGCGCCAATCACTTGGCTAAAGGTCGAGTTTAGAGGCCTCTGTTTAGGGGTAAGTGTGGATTGCGGGGGCCCACTCATGATTATACTAGAACTTGGGTTTTTATAAAAATAAAAGACTTGTTTGATTTAAGTACGGAACGTATAGTTCCGTAGTAAAGCAAGTTCTAGTATAATACCCCGATCTGATTGGTGCCATATATACTCCAACCTTGATTTCGAAGGGCGTTAAATCTGAGTTACATATATGGACTAGTTAACTATATGTATTGTTTGGTATTCTATTTGACCATTCATTCATATACGTGAATATAATGTATTTGTAATTTACTTGTGAGGTGGCTGAGGGTTTTGGTCACTAAGCTTAAGCTTAAGCTTACACTCCCTTAAACTTTTATTGTAGGATGGCTTGTTCATTGAGGCTAGTCGGGGGATGCTACAGGTTAGCTTAGAGACTTGGGCAAGAGTGAGCCATCCAGTATGTTGAGAGAACAGATTATGTAGACTCTTACTTATGTACTTTTGTTTTATCAGTAATATAGACTTAGATATACTAAATTATTGTATACTGTAAACTTTGTAGTTTAAATTTTATATAAATATGTTTATGTGATGACATCATATGGATCTGTATGTTCTTGGGAAACTAATGGTTATAAAGCCTTATATATTGTATGAAGAGTTTATGATTGAAAAGATAACTAATTAGGGGTTTTTTTGTATAGTATACGGTGTCTGCCATGATTAGACAATCCTCGGTTCGTGACAAAAAGTGATATAGCTAATCTATAGCTAGAGGGCAACTTAAACCATTATTTATACAAAAATGGAATTGTGGAAATAGGGACCATATTATTATGCAAAGAATGAACTATGATGTTACTACACCATGAGAGGGGCAGTCTAAGCAAAATCAACTTACTTTCTCATAATAACACTACATATTTTCTAAAAGAGTCCAAATTATGACTTTACAGACCTATAAATATCATGTTGCATAGAGATCTTAGATAACCAAACTATATGACTTCAAATAATACCTAAAATTATTGTGTTGGATAGAGATCCTTGATTAATTAGTGGAACTATAGATAAGTCAACAATAAGCCATTTGTACTAAGGTCCACTTTACTCTTGCTTACCATTTGTAGTTTGACAAACAAGCGAAATGACTTATCAAAACTATAAAGGACATATCCTATGTTTAGTTTTAAGGGAAGATAGGATTATTACCACTTACTATTAGTTACATTCACTTAATGAAAGTTTAGCAAGCAACCATATAAGTATTACTATTTCAATCTTTATGTGAGTTAAACTATAGGTCATTGTTCCATATTGATGATCTTTGAAAAGCAATAAAAGGACTTGACATGGTTTAAGAGGCTCTAAAAAAGGTTATATTAATTTAACAATAAATGAAAACATCATAAAATAGATAGAATATTCTGGTAAACTTAAAAAGGTGAATTAATGAGTTAAAATAGATGAAGAAGCATATTTAAAATTGCTCCCATGAGTAAAATCCTAAGTCTAGAGATGTTAAGACTTTTGTAATGAGACACCTAATTAAAGATAATAACTGATTGTCTTGTTCATTAGATTTATTAACATGTGAGTGTAATACATACTTTATATTTAAGTGTTTTGTTAATATAAAATGCATAAAGTGGTTATATGGGGTCCAATCCCATTATTTACTTATAGTTCACATATTTTTCTATAAACCAAGTCAATTTAGTGTTTTTTAAAATAATCCTTAATAAGAGGACTATATATATGAATGAAAATCACTTAGGTCCTTAGCCTCCATATACTCAAAAACCCTATAGAAACTATAATCAAGTGAGTTTTTCAAGAGCTATAAGTATCTAATTTGAAAAAATAAAAATAGTTAAAGAGAAAATTTACTGATCATGGTTGGAGGTATATTGATCTTATTTTGTTGCAATCATAGTTGGTATTGAAGCAATTTTTATCTTTGCCTTGATTATTATTTTCTCTTGTTAAATGGTTTTAAATCTTAAATTAATCATCATGCATTAAATTAAGGTTTT
Organism: Lumnitzera littorea; assembly: GCA_024138015.1. Lineage (NCBI taxonomy): Eukaryota > Viridiplantae > Streptophyta > Magnoliopsida > Myrtales > Combretaceae > Lumnitzera > Lumnitzera littorea. The sequence goes on from JAMXBB010000003.1 coordinate 33,648,483, forward strand.
TATATGGTAATATAATAATTTGTATAAGTTGTTTTTTCTTTTCTTGATTTTGAGGGTTATGGTATCAAGAATTAAAAGATTTTATTTTCGATCATATGCTAGTATTTATGATGGAGTAAAAAAAAAAAAAATTCAAGATAAAATTCTTTGGTTATAAAATTCATGGTGATCAAAATTATTATTATTATTACTTTTTATTTCATGAATACATTGTCTTTGACTTTTAATGCTCTCATCATAATGATTACGGGTTTATTCTTATGAAAGGCATGCTTGATTCTATCTAGATTCTAACTATGGCTTGATTTAAATCTCGTCTAGAACAAAAGGGGATCTATGGTTTTGACCATTTTGTCTTTATTACATTTTAATTTCATCAAGGTGGCATGATTAGTAATAAGAGGAATAATATTATATTTTATTATTAATTAGGGATAGAATAATTGATTATCTTCTTAATTTTCCTATAGCGAATAAGAAAAGGAAGATAGTTTATTAGTTTTATCATAAAGTATGTTTATCAATTTGTAAATATAACTTAGCCCACAAGCAAGTAGCTCTATTTGTTATATGAATCATCAATTGAAATAATTTTGTACATGTTTTTACATTGGTAAAATGTTATTTATGTTCTTTTTGCTTCAACTAAAGTAAAATAAGTATATTTGTTATTTTATGTAGTATTGCAATTTGTGAATTTTTTTGACATCAAATGTGAAGTTTCTGATTTGAATGGTGATAACTATAAATATGGAAGGAGAGAATTCTTCTCGAATTATGGACATTGATTACACTATAAGGAAAGATGAAACACCTACTCCAATTAAGGCTAGCATTTCAGCTAAAATTACACAATATGAATGTTGAGAGCGATCTAATTGCCATGACATATTGTTCATGGAGACAAAAATCAATGCTACCATCCATAGTTCAATTAATAGGTATAACTAATAGGAATCAACCCCTCGAACCCATTACTTAAAGCTGAGCTAAAGGACTGCACGGACTTGCCTAATATAAACTAACCTGAGCACCCTTCAAGGGCGAGGATTCCATCACCAACTTAGGATTACTTCATCTTACCTGACCTGAGTACCAAGCTTTAACTGTGATCATGGCAAGTCCCAAACTAATAAGCACCAAACTTCCTTTCGAGCTAAGCTGTCCTATCACCCAACTTAAAGAGGCCTCAAACAATGTATAGTGTTCAAGCCCATAACTAACCTAGAACAGGTTGGCCAAGCTTCTTACTTTCTTTTCGACCTCTTCTGAACTAATTCCAATAAGTGACGGGTTGTTTGAAAGCTTACCCTACAAGAGCAATCGAGCATCAGATCACTAACACTAGCTTGATACATATCTTCTAATGCGATATTCTAGAATATTTCTTTCTTCTGTACATTGCACAGTGTTTGTCCTTTTTACCCCTTTTAGTTTGTCATGGTTATTACATTTACCCCTTTGTCTTTTCCTTGTACACATGTAACCTTAGTGGAGCTAGTATATAAACCTCATTTATTTGTATGCATACATGACCACTTTATTATTATTATAGAAATTTATCCTTCGAGAGCACTAAACCGTGTCTTCTCTTTTTTCTTAACTCTTATCTATTTACTTTAGTAAGAAACAGTGGCAAGTATCCCTAGCTCTCTCTTATGCATCATAAGTGGAGATTAGGTCGAGTAAGATCAGTTAATGCATTATATCTAGTTGGTGGCTACTTGGATTTTGCTAAACCCCCTTTTGTTTCTCTTTGTTTCAATTCATTATGGTGTCTCTTCGTATGTATGACCTTCGAGATGTATCAATAACAATGTCAAGGATTTGCTTAAGGCTATTGATGAACAATTTGAGTCTTTAGATAAGGCCTTGCTAGCACCTTAATGGCTAAGTTACTATTGATGAAGCTCATCAGTATGAAAGGAGTGTTTGAGCACATTACGCAAATGATGGACTGTAAACCCTTAAAATTATCAACCTAGCTTTTGAAATAGACTCAACTATATTAGACAATTTAGGAGTTGACAAGGCTAATGAAAGTGAAAACCCTAAAAGAATTAATCAATTGCGTAAAGAACTTTTCTACCCTGAAGATTAGGTTACATGTAGTGAACTTTAAGACTCAAATTAGAACTTTAATACTCAAATTAGTACTTTTTGTACTTATTATCCAAAGTAGTTTATCAAATGAGATATATAAGCTATAAAAACCTAAAGTAAGACCTCATCAACTATGTTTACTAATCAATTCACCAAATACCTTATTTTCTCTCATTTCCTTCATTTTTCCCTTAATTACTACATTATGTGCACAAATTTACATATGCTTAAGGAAAGTTGACTAAGTCAACACATGTTGACCAAAGTCAAAGGGTTGACCAAGTCAACACATGTTGACTAAAGTCAACATTTTAAAAAGTCAACAAAAGACTAAAAGATAAAGAAAATATCTACTCCTTCATGATGGCTTTTCTTTTCCTTTCTTTTTGGTTTTTCTTTTTCTTTTCCCCTCAATTGTTGTTGTCCACTTATTTTCTTCTAGACCCCACCATTTGCCTTCTTCCATAATCAACACATGACAAAAGAAACAAAACAAAACAAAACAAAACAAAAACAACTCCCTCTTGCCGTAAGCTTCTTCTTCCTCTTTCACTTTCACAATTTCACTTTTTGTCTCCATAACTCCAACACAATTAAAGGTATGTCTTTAAGTTGTTTTATGTTGCTTTATATTATTCATTAGTTAGTTAATTAGGTAGATTAGATAAGTAGTTATGTGTTTAGTGTTGTCTTGAAGAAGAGGGAACAAAGTTCCCATCTTTAAGTGTAGGAATTAGGAATTATGAAGAAGAAGAAAGGAAGACATGAGTATATGCTCATAAGTATGTGCACATAAGGGAATACTAAAAGAACACAAGTATGTGAACCTTTATACATGAGTATTTACCATGTACATAACCTAAATTAAGACCACATTTAACTATACATACCTATACTACACTAAATACATACATAAAAACACAAAAGGGTGAAATTGGGAAGATTTTCTTAAGAGAAGATTAGGCATACGAATTTTTGTATAAAAATATGTATCTAATCGTATAGGTATATGAGTAGGTATACACATATAAATACGGTATAAGTTTAAGTAGATGTATAAGTATATATATGTATAAGGTATATGAACATAAGTATAAGAGAAGAGGTAATATGTACATAATACATGTACATATGACATAAGCATGAGGAAAGGCTTATGTAATCATATGATGAGATAAGCACATGATGACATAAGCCATTACATAAGCAAGTGATGACATAAGCAATGACATAAGTAAAAGATGATGTAAGTGATGATATAAGCATAGGTTTAGAAAATGAGAAAAATAAGAAAAGTGTAAGTAATTAGGTACCTAAATTAGTAAATCCTAATACACCTTCTAAATTAGATTATACCTAATTCAGTACATGAATTAGTAATAGCAAAGTAAAATCCTTTAATTATAAGAATTTAAGGAAAAAAAGATATAAATATAAGTAATAAGAGTACTTAAGTGTTCATAGCTAAAAATTTCTATAAATTTAGTTCATAATGTAAAACAGGGGTCTTAACATCTAAAACAGACATTACCGTGTGAATATACGTCCGAAAACGATGAAAAACGACTATAAATTCATAAATATAAAAAATAAAACGACTAAACTTACATACGATTGATAATAAAGTCTAACTGGGTAAAAGTTGATAGTAATCTAAGCAGAATTATGTAATTAGATGTTTAGAATTATTAGTTAATTCAAGTACTTACTAGCGTTATCGAATCGTAATGATTAGGTGACTTCGAGGTGAGCAAGGACCTTTCGATTGATTACTACGATTAGGGCGAGTCACCATGGCCGAGTGAGTATTTACCCTATGATTCCATGCTTGATTGTGATTGTAGATAGTGGACTTAAATATTGTTGTTAATTGACTACTGTGTGGGGTTTGGGGAAATGCTTGTGTATGTAACTATGTGTTATATTATGAATTTACCTTAAGTATAGAAAATGCCTTGTTTATTGCATGGTAGTATAGAAAATGATTGTGTGTACTATTGGATGGTCACAGCATAATTTGAACTTAATTATACTCGGCCTACAAAAAGAAATTGGGACATGCATTAACATGCATAGCATGGATACTATTCCGGCTGTCACATCATACGGAGGTAAAGAAAGGCCATTCGGGGGTTGATATTATTAATTTATTAGGTTCTGTACGATGGACTTGTACAAAATGACCTTACCCTAGCCTATGGGAACACTAGGCGTTGGAGGCGCTAACCGCCTGGCTAAGGGTCGAGTCTAGAGGCCTCCGTTTAGGAGTGAGTATGAACTGTGGGGGCCTACTCACAATTATACTAAAACTTGGGTTTTTTGAAAATAAAAGAATTATTTGATATAAGTATAGAATGTGGAGTTCCGTAGTAAAATAAGTTATAGTATAATACCCGGATTTGATTGGTGCCGTATAAACTCCAACCCTAACTTCAAAGGGCGTTAAATATGAGTTACGTATATGAACTAGTTAATTATACGTATTGTTTGGCATTCTGGTTGATCATTTATTCATATGCGTGAATATAATGTACTTATAACTTGCTTGTGGTGTGGCTGAGGGTTTTGCTTACTAAGCTTAGGCTTATACCCCTTTTGACTTTTGTTGTAGGATAGCCTGTTCGTAGAGGCAGGACGAGGGATGCCACAGGTTAGCTCGAGGACTTAGGCAAGAGCGAGCTATTATGTGTATTGAGAGAAAACAGTTTATGTAGACTCTTACTCATGTACTTTTGTTTATCTTAGTATTATAGACTTAGACATACTTAATTACTATGTATTATAAGCTTTATAACTCAAATTTTATATAGATATGTTTGTGTGATGATATCATGTGAATTTGGATATTCTTTGGAAACTAGTGGTTGTAAAGCCTTGTATATTGTGTGAAGAGTTCTTGATTAGAAGGGTAACCAATCAGGGGTTTTTCATACAGTATACGGTGTCTGCCACGACTAGGTCGTCCTCAGTTCATGACAGGGACATTGCGACTCAATTAAAGTCTTTTGAATTTGAGATGCCTGAATCTTTCCTTATGCACTTCATACTAAATTCACTTTCACCTCACTATGATCCATTCAAAATTTCTTACAGCACACATAAAAATAAATGGTTAACTAATGATCTTCTAACCATGTGTATACAAGAGGAAGGAAGGTTGCTTATAGAAATGAGAGAGAATGTGCATATGGTAACACAAGGGAAAAGATAAGGGGCGAGACAAACCAAAAAGGAAGGGTAAAATACCTGCTTAAGATGACATCAAGAAGGAATCCAATTGCATCTTTTGTAAAAAGAAAGGGCTACCAAATACAAGACTTAGCTTGAGAAGAGAGGTACTTCCATTTCATTTATTTGTCAAGAACCTAACATGATTGATGTTTGTCATAAACTTGGTGCTTTGATTCTAGTTCTATAATCTATGTTGCAAATACCATGTAGGGCTTTTTCAACCAAAGGACCCCAATGGGAACTGAGTAGTACATCCATTAAGGAAACAAGATGTCCTTACATGTGCAAGCAGTTGAAACATACCTTTTGATTTTAAGTTTTGGTTTTGTTTTAGACTTGGAAAAGACATTTTATGTACTAACTTTTTCTAGAAATTTGATTTCAGTTGTAAGACTTTCACCTTTGAGTTTTTCTTTTACAATTGATACTTCTTTATATATATTTTTCAAATTGAAAATTATTGGAGGAAATTATTTTGATTCAACCATCTCTTTTCAACTCGCTTAGTTAAAATTTCTAATGGACTTTATCAAATCAATTTACAAAAAGATGTTTTTCAAAATGCAATACATGTTTAAGCTGGTATTAAAAGATGTGTTATAAATAAAATTTCCTCTATGTTGTGGCGTTACAAATTAGGCCATATATCTATTGAAAGGATTAAAAGATTGGTGCATGATGGAGTATTTAGTACTCTAGACTACACCAATTTGGATACTTATGTAGACTAAGGGTGTAAACGACTAAACCGGTTCGTAGACTACTCGATAGTGGCTTAACTTTTACTCAAATTTGATTTAGTGATAGTGAACTTGAGCTCGAGTAGCAAATTAGGTCGAGCTCGAGTTTTAAATTATTAAGTTCGTCAAGCTCACGATCTTAATTAGGCTTAGTATTATGTTTAATTTTTTTTAAACATAAGTGAATTTAAGATTATTTTGGAAAAATTTAGAAAAAGTTGCACTTTATTGAGATACTTGAGCCAAACTTAAGCTTGTGAAATATATCTTCAAATCAAAGTTGAGCTCAAAATTTAGAGTTTGATCAAATTAGAGCTAAGCTTGAACTTGAGCTCAATACTGTATTAGTTTGACTTAACTCAATTTCACCCCTAGTGTAGATTGTATAAAGGGAAAGCAAACTAATAAGGCAAAGAAAGATGTTAAGAGGAACTTAGACCTATTAGAGATCATACATAAGGATATTTGTTGTCAAGATATGGATATGTGTGTTCAAAAATACTTCATCCCTTCTACAAATGACTATTCATGATTTATGTATCTCTACTCACTTCATAACAAAAGTTAAGCATTAGATGCTCTTAAGGTGTTCAAAGTGAAGTTGAGAAATAATGTAGAAAGCAAATTAAGATCGGGAGATCAAATAGAGGTGGAGAATATTATGGTAGATATATAGAATATGGATAAGCACTTATACCTTATGCATTATGGATAGTTTCCTAAAACACCATGCATGGTCTCCGATGATGTAGCAAAAAGAAGAAATTGAACGTTAATGGACATGGTGCGAAGTATACTCAGTAGTTCTAAGCTATCTAAATCCTTGTAGATTGAAGCTCTTAAAATGGCAATATTTATACTAAGTCAAGTTCCAACCAAGGGTATACCTAAAGCGCTATTTAAGTTATTCAAGGGTTAGAAACCGAGTTTATGACATATATGCACTTAAGGATGCCCATTTGAAGTAAGATTTATAATGTACAAGAAAAGAAATTGGATCTAAGGGCAATAAGTAGGTATTTTACTAGTATGTTAAAAAGCCTAAAGGTTACATATTTTATTATCCATATTACAACATTAGGATCATGGAATCAAGAAATGCAAAATTTCTTAAGAATTACTTGATTAAGAGGAGTGATTAGTCTCAAGATTTAATTTCTGAGTAAGATCATTATGGAATTCAAACTTCCACTTCAAGTGAAATATCGGTTACTATAAACAACACCCTTCAAGTCAATCCCAATATTGAACAACTAGCTATAGAAGTTCTACAAGTTGTGATGACTTAGTTGATCTATCTTTTCAATAAGTTCCCAAAATTGTTGAATAATCAGATGCAAACAAGATATGGTGAAATAATTTCTCTCTAAGAGTTTTTATATGAAGGATATGGGTGAGACATCTTATGTTGTTGCCATTGAGATCCATAGAGATAGATCTAAGGGGGTTTTGGGTCTATCATAGGAAACCTATATTAATATGGAGAGATTTGGAAAGAAAGAATGTTCACTAAGTGTAACACCCATTGTAAAGGTTGGCAAATTCAATTTCAATTAATGTTTGGAAAATGAGCTTGAAAGGGAACAAATGAAAAAATTCCATATGCTTATACTATCAGAAGTCTAATGTATGCTTAGGTTTGTACAAGACTTAACATTGTTTTTACTATTGAAATATTTTGAAGATATTAGAGTAATCTAGGCATGGATCACTAGAGTGTAACCAAAAAGGTGACGAGGTACCTTTAGGATACTAAAGATGATAGAGATCAAGGACCGATTACTTGCTCCTAAGCTTAAGGGCTCTCTCAGGTGTTCATTGAGTTGTCCAAGATGAGTTAAGCACCAAGGAGTAATGCTTGCCCTAATCCAATCCCCTGAGCTACTTCACTCTTCATGCTATCTAAGGTGTTGCTAAGGTAACATGACGACATGCCAAATCGAACCCTCCACTGTGTACTAGTCCAAGTACTAAATCTGAATACAACAATCTCTACAGTATCGAAGCTGAGCTGATGACTATTAGAAGTCGACCACCCAAGGTCAACCCCACTGTAAGCTGTCCTTGAGCCATCCCCAATAGTTAGGGTACTGAACTTCTAATGCTGAATAGACCTGAGCAAAGGCCTACCCTTGCTCAGATCACAATATTTTCATAATCATAGTAAAAACGTACGTGTGCTATCCTTTCTAACAATTGTACTTTCCTTTCTAACAGATGATGTTCGCTGCGCATGTTTCGTGTTTTTCGTATAAAGTAACTTCCTTTTATTTAGCAAATAGGAATTCATTTTTGTAATTATCTATAACGTAGAACTTGCCCTAACGGGGTACTATAAATAATCACTTAATGTAATAGTCACAAGAGAATATATATAGAAGAATACATTGAACTTTTTACCCTCTCTTGAGCTAAGTGTCATCTTGTTTACTTTTGAGCTACTCTTATCTAGCCCATTTGAGCATGGACTAGTGGCGAGTGACCTCCAGCTATATTTGTGGATCACATCAAGTGCGACCTAAGCTTGTATAAGGCTTTAGTGCATCATATCCTTCGTCGATGTATAGGAACCCCTACTTACTGTCAACTATCATTTACTTTTCAAGCCATCTTGCAGCTTGGACCCATCCCTTTGGTTACGTGTAATATTGGGTTCGTGTGTTCATCTACAGTTATGTATCATCTTCGTATCAAAGCCAGGTTACATTTAGAGTTAGATTCTGCTATAGTGTTCTTTTAATAGTTTGCTATTACTCTCATGTGATAGTGTTTCTATTATTAGCTTCAAAGTCTAGTAGTTGAGAAGTGTTATGTACTCTATTTTCCCTTGTTTTTTATACGCCAAAATAGAGTATGGTTGACTGTATGTTTGTTGTGAAATTATCATTGTGAAGTAATCATTAATGTCGAATTCAAATGTACAAGGAACTTTAGAAAACCAAGAAAGTGATACTTGTCATAGCCAAGGTAAGTAGGAAGCTTCTTACCTAAGTCAATGGGTGACCACTTAGATAGGCTTACTAACTTGGTAGCTAGTCTAGTGATTGTTATCTAAAAGGATAAGCAACGAACTAGAAATAGCCCCATTAGGGAACACGAATAGTAAGGATGAGGCAATGGTCAGTTTAGCTGAATTAACACCCTAGTTCAACCACCCCAAGTTGAAAGAATTGGTAGGGACACTAGACAAAGGCTAGCGCTTGATGAGATTGAGGAGGAAGTAGAAGGAGATGATGAAGCAAAGGAGTACTATGAGCTTGAGGAAAGAAATGCACAAGCCCCTAGAGTTGAAGGATTAAGGATGCATATTCCAAGTTTCTCTAGAAGTGGTGATGCCAAAGACTACCTAGATTAGGTACATAAAATTGAAAAGTAGTTTGAATGCTACGAAGTGCCTGATAATGCGAAAGTTAGACTTGCTGTGTTGGAGTTCACTGGTTATGCCACCTTATGGTGGAAGAACTTATAAGCTACCAAAAGAAGGGAAGGAGAATGGGAAATTAGGAGTTGGGATGATATGAAGAGAGTTATGCGGAGAAGGTTTGTGCCAAGCTATTATCTATAGGATGCCTTTAAGAGACTACAAGAACTGAGGTAAGGAGGATCGAGTGTAGACGCTTACGTTAAAGAATTCTAGATGCTAATGATCCGATGTAAAGTCGTGGAGCTTAAAGACTGAATTGTGTCTTGATTCATTAGCGAATTAAAGTAAGAGATTAGAGATGTCTTGGAAACGCTGGATGTTAAAACACTTGATGATGCAATCTGAGCCACCTAGAGGATAGAAAGGTGCCAAACAGGAAGATTTTGACCACCTGCCAATCGTCCTAGCAATAGCCGACCTGTTCTAAGCAAACCTATACAAATGGAACTAAGTAAAGCCAATGAGACTTGACCTGCTCAGACCACTTAAGTCAAGGAGAAGGAACCTTTGAGGAAGTTTGAGAAGGGCTAAAGTTCAGGGAGGAAGACAAGTGAGATCAAGTGTTTCAAATGTTAAGGATTTGGACTCATGGCCACTTAGTGCTCGAACAAGCGAACAATGGTGATTCGAGGCAAGGTGCTAACCATTAAGGTTGATAGTATTGACAAAGAAGTAGAGGAGTTGAAGGAGAATAGATAGGCCAAGCTGTCCGTTGAGGAAGTCATCTATAGCGAGGAAGGGAACTTCATGCCAATTGCTTTAGTGTTAAGGAGAACAATAAGTGTTAGCTTTATGCCTAAAGACGAGTAGAGAGAAAATCTCTTCCATATTGGATGCAAGGTAAATGAATCACTATGTGTGTTGATCGTTAATAGTAGGAGCTGCACCAATGTAGCCTCTACATTTATGGTCCAAAAGCTGAAATTGCTGACCATGCCCCACCTCGAAACCTTATAAGCTTCATTGGCTTAGGAATAAGGGAGCCTTATAAGTGAGCAAATAGGTGTCTATACCGATTTACATTGGCAAGTATCAAGATGAAGTGCTTTGTCATGTGCTGCTCATGAGTGCGTCCCATATTCTACTTAGACGACCATGGATGTTTGATCGAGTAGTTATGTATGACGGCAGGAGGAACACATGTTATGTAGAGCATGAAGGAAGAAGGTTAAAATTGAGTCCCATGATAACCAAGTAGGTGAAAGTCATGCAGTCCCAGCTTAGCTGAACCTCGAGAAAAGAGGCTTTGGTATTGACCTGAGCCGAACTGAAAAGAAAAATGGAGCTAGAGGGACCGATATATTTGCTTGTCAAAAGGCTTCTAGAGATGAGACTCGGGTAGGAAGAGCTACCGACCAAAGTAAAAACCTTATTGGAGGAATTTTCTGATCTGTTTCTAAAAGAGCTACCGAATGGCCTGCCCTTAATTCGAAGCGTTGAGCATGCAATTGACCTATAGCCAAGAGTCACACTGCTGAACAAGCTTACTTATAGGTTGAACCTCGAACAAGCTATTAAGCTATAGAGGTAAGTAGACAACCTTATGGAGAAAGGATATATACATGAGTCCCTTAGTCCCTATGCCATTCTAGCCTTATTAGTGCCGAAGAAAGACGGGTCTTGGAGGATGTGTGTGGATAGCTAAGTGATCAATCGAATCACCATTAAGTATAGGTATCCCATACCTAGGCTTGATGACATGTTAGATGAGTTAAGTGGAGCAAGAGTGCTCTGCAAGATTGACCTTAAGGCTGGGTACCATTAGATTCGAATGTGTGAAGATGATGAGTGGAAGATCGCATTCAAAATACGCCATGGTTTAAATGAATGGCTTATAATGCCATTTGGACTGTCCAATGCGCCAAGTACATTCATGTGACTTATGAATCATATGCTCCGAGAATTACTAGGAAGGTTTGTCATAGTTTATTTTGATGACTTTCTAGTATATAATCCTAACTTGGAGACTCTCCAATAAGTGCTTGCAAAAGTCCAGATTGAATAGCTCTATGCCAATTTGAAGAAGTGCAACTTTTGTCGATTCAAGGTGATCTTCTAGGGTTTTGTTGTGAGCAGAGGTGTCATTTGAGTTAATGAAGAGAAGACAAGAGTGATCATAAAATGGCCCAAGCTGGACTATTCTACCAGTGTGAGAAGTTTCTACAGCTTGTCATCATTCTATCACCAATTCATAAAGAATTTCAGTATGATTGTGAGATTGTGGCTCCACTCACTAGACTCTTAAAGAAGAATGTTGAATTCAGATGGGGTGAGAAAGAGAGGAGGAGTTTTGAGGATGTGAAGGAGAAGCTAACTACAACCTTAGTCTTAGCTCTACTGAACTTAGATAAGTTATTTGAAGTAGAGTGTGATGCATTCAGACTAAGCGTAAGTGCTTTGTAGATGTAAGAAGGCCGACCCATTGCTTACTTCAATGAGAAACTTTGAGGAGCCACACTCAACTTTTCTATTTACAACAAGGAGTTCTACTCCTTAATCCAAGCCTTAACGGTATGGCAACACTAAGTGTGATGTACACCAATCAGGAATCCTTAAGATATTTAAAGAGCCAACCGAAGTTATCCTGGAGACAGGCCAAGTGGGTTGAGTTCATGGAAGGTTTTTCTTATGTCGTAAAATACAAGAACAGAAAAAACAATGTAATGGCCAACGCCTTATTGAGATGACATACCCTCCTGACCGACCTGTAGACGAGGCTACTTGGTTTTTCAACCATCAAGAATTTGTATGACTATCATAGGGAGGAAGGATAAGGACTCACACTTTGGTATGGAGGGTATCATCCTCCTTATGTAGACATCTACACAGGGAGGCTACTTGGTTTTACACCCATTGTGAGGAAGGACAAATACTGGATGACTATCACAGGGAGGATGGATACTTATTTAGGAAGAGAAGGCTATGTATCCTGACTTGTTCCATACGAGAACTGCTTGTGCACATGAAGGGACATTGATAGGACACTTTGGCCAACTTTGAACTTATGAGGTACTATCCTTTAGATTCTTTTGGCTAAGGATGAAGAGAGATGTCCAATCCATGCTAGAAAATTGTACAACTTGCCGAAAAGCGAAGAGTCGAGCTAAGAAAGGATACTACCAACCCTTGTCGATCCCGACCCAACTATGGTCTGAGCTGAGTATGGACTTCATATTAGGATTTCCGAGAAAGTCCCGAGGGAAAGACTCTATCATGGTAGTTGTGGATTGATTTAGTAAGATGACACATTTCGTGCCTTGTTCCAAAACGAACGATGCTTCGGCTATCACTTTTCTTTTCTTGCAGGAAGAAATCAAGTTGCATGAAATTCCCAGGACCATTATTTCAAACTAGTTACTTTTAGAGGATGTTGTAGAGGTGAATGGGAACGAAGCTGCTGTACAGCACATCCTGCCAGCTATAGACTAATGGACAGACCGAAGTTGTCAACAGAACCATGGGAACTTTACTGCAAGTTGCTACGAACGAAATACGACCGACTGGGATTTGTGCCTACTAATAATTGAGTTTGCCTACAATAAGATCGCTTATAGTATCACAAGCATGTTTGCATTCGAGGTTGCCTATGGGTTCAACCCTGAGTTGCCATTGGACCAAGCGATCCAGTCATTGCTTGATGATGACTGACCAGCTATTGAGAGAGTTGAGGCTATTAAAGCCATGCATCAAAAGGTTGTAGTGTAACTGGGTCAAGCTAATATTAAGCTTAAGAAGTGAAGTTGAGGATAGAAGAAGAGAGAATTTTAACTAGGTGATTTGGTTTGGATACACCTCAATAAGGAACAATTCCCAAACTTGAGAAAGAACAAGTTATCTCCCAAAGTCGACGGATCTTTCAAAGTACTTGAAAAGATCAATCTTAATGCCTATAGGATTGAATTACCTAAAGGATATGGAGTCTCAGACTCTTTCAACATTGCTGACCTCCAACTTTACATTCCCAAAGATGAGTAACCTAGACTTAAACTATATTTGATCCTAAATCTTAAATAACCCAAAGGGGATGATAGGGATCATGGACCGATTATACGCTCCTAAGCTTGAGGGTTCTCTCAAGTAGTCTGGCGAGCTGTCCGAAATGAGTTAAGTGCCGAGGAGTAGTACTTGCCCCAATTCGATCCCCTGGGCTACTTCACTCTCCATGCTATCCAAGGCATTACCAAGGTAACCAACTGACATGCCAAATTGAACCCTTCACTATGCACTAGTCTAAGCACTAAATCTGAATACAGTAATCTCTATGGTGCTGAGGTCGAGCTGATGAGTATCAGAAGCCGACCACCTGAGGCCGACCCTATTGTGAGCTATCCCTAGTCTAGCCTTAGTAGTCAAGATGTTGAACTTTTGACTGTAAACAGACTTAAGTAGAGGCCTACCCCTGCTTGGATAACAATATTGTCAGAATCACAGTAAAAACGTATGCGTGCTGTTCTTTCTAACAACTGTACTATCTTTTTTGATAGATGACATTCGCTGCGTATGATTTCGTGTTTTCCTTGTAAATTAACTTCCTTTTATTTAGAAAACAGGAATTTATTTTTGTAATTATCCGTAACATAGAAATTGCCCTAACAAGGTACTATAAATAATCACTTAATGTAATAGCCACAAGAGAATATATACAGAATAATACACTGAACTTTTTACCCTCTCTTGAGCTAAGTGTCCTCTTGCTTACTCTTGAGCTACGTTTATTTACCCTATTCGAGCTTGTGTGAGACATTGGTGTGACATAACTTTCGTTGGTGTACGAGAACCCCTACTCACCCTCGACTATCACTTATTTTTCAAGCCATCCGCGATTTGGACCCATCTCTTTAGTTATACATGATATTGGGTTCATATCTTCATCTACGGATGCGTATCAAAAGACTACATGCTTTATGTATGGGGGAATTGATAATTTGGGGGTAGTTGGTTACTTAGATTTAGACCCCATTGGATGTGTTGATTTGCAAAAATCAACATGAAAATATGTTTTTATGCTTATTAGCAGAGCCCTTTCTTGGAGGAATGCAAAGCGAACATCAAATGCCACTTCTACCATGGAGGTAGAGTTTGTTTCTCATTTTGAGGCAATTTCACATGGTGTATGGTTAACGCATTTCATATTTGGGCTTAGAATTGCGTTCTATCTCTAAGCCATTAAGGATGTACTATGACAATTTAGTTACTATTTTCTTAGTTAAAAACAACAAAAGAGGAAGTTAAAGTAAAGACACCAACATCAAGTATTTGCCCATAAAGGAATGCACAAAGAAAGATAAAGTGGTTGTTGTGCACATAAGCGCTAAGTTGATGTTAGGTGATCTTTTAATAAAAGGCATGCCACCAAAGGGTTTTAAGGATCACATAGTATGAATAGGACTTGGTCCTAATATGTGATCTATGTTCTAGTTATTTATCTTGAAACTCATTTAGTCACTTGTTTTGTCTTTTGGTATATACATTTGGTTTGAGAATGACTATATCCAATTGTACCTTGAAATATAAATAAGGTTTATTCATAAAGTTGACTGACATTAAACAAATCAAATGCATCATGATACACAGAAGATAATACTTGTTCTAAGAGGACCTATCGCTATGATCCATGTACTTTCTTTCTTGGTTAAAGATAAGAAATTCATAGAATGTAGTATAAAAATAATGCGAGCAAGTAGGAGATTGTTATACGTAATTTATATTTTAAATATTTTATTATATAAAATACAAAAAGTTGTTATACAAGACCAAATCCCCTTATCTAATTTTGGCTCACAAATTTTTTTATGAACCAAATTAGTTTGGGATTTATTTTTTAAAATAGTCATATTTAGGAGGAGTATATATATGAATGAAAACCACTTGAGACCCTAGTCTCTTGAGTCCCTACCCTCAATGCACTCAAAAACTGTATAAATTCTATACATCATAAAGTAAGTGTGTGAAGAGTTACAGGTATCCAAATTCCAAAACTAAGATAATTTCAGAAAAAATTTACTAATCAATGGCTAGAGGATTATATGTCAATCCTATTCCACTACAATTACTTTTCTGTATAACTTTACATAGATAGAGATATTTAATCTTACATTGAGTGCTTATATGGCATGGCATCCACATTTGCTAACAATAATTTACATGCTCGATTTAGGTTTATCCCATGTGAAACGTATACTTTCTAAAAATACATTATGCGGATGAATATTTTATGATGACATGGGATATGAAATATATCGTATAGCATTCTTGCGACATGTCATCTTTACAAGGAGCATCTCTAGACCCAAAAATGAATGAAGCTGACATGGGCTCATATCGGCGAATTGCCATGGTTTAGGGAAGCTTATCCTATATTTAAAAGATGCTTTCCTCATAGATTCTCGAATCGATCAATGCCAATCATATAGTTCAAAAGTCGGATCGATCCATCACCTTTTGTCCTTAAGAAGAACACATTTCTTAATTTTCTTTTTTTTCCAATTATGACAGTAGCTATGAAACCCTAGTTTTTGACCAATTATCATGAACTTGGGTTAGTGGGTTACTCTTATTGCACTTTAGATGTAGAGGGTATAGCTCAAGAACTATGAAAACAAAATTTATTAGGGAAAGCATAAGAAATGAGTTTCATCATGTGATAAAACCTTAGTTGCTTAGAACAGATACTATTTATGGCTTTTGAAATATGATTTTTAAATTATAGAATATTTATTTTGCTAAATAAAACCTTAGAAAAAAGAGTCCTAATAAGGTTTATTTCGCTAAATAAAACTTATAGAATATTTAATTTAATAAATTATGATTTTATCGATATTGCCCATTATATATTGGAAATTCAAAATTTAAGCTTCGAGATATAACAAGACCTTAAAAATAAATTATTTAATATATAAAAATAAATTATCGAAGTAAAATAATATATAAAGTAATTATATACTTGTGGATATACATGTTTATACCCAAAACGGGTATATATGGCATAAAATCCTAAATATGGGTAAATTATGTACTAAATAAATAAATAAATCAATTTACTAAGTAATGGACTAATGAACACTTGTAGCAGGAATGGCAAGGGAATTTGGCACATTAACATGTCATAGTAGGAGCTATTATATTTGGAAACTTCCACATGTATGATGACTCACCCAACATTCAACTGACTTGGGAACAAGCTTTTCATCGCCCCAACACCCATAAAATACTGTAGCAGGACATTTTAGGGGTTTTTGCTCATAAGAAGATAGGGAAACGCATATAAATAGTAAAGTAGGAGGATTTAGAAAAATTATTATAATTTTTGTTGAAGGATCAAAGCAAGAAGGTTCATATAGCATACTTAAACCTACCGTTGTGGCCATTTGGGGATTTAAAGGATGTCCATTAGAGATGTGTTTCTGGCAGGGGCCTAGCGGAAGACGGCTATTGGAGTCCGACAAGGACAACATCCTATTTCCTGATTGTAAGTTCTCAAAATTTAGTAAAAACATCAAACGATATTTAAAAATTACGAAATTTGGTTCCTTTAATAATTTTGTATATAGAATTTAAAAATTAAATTATATTTTTGAAATTAAAAGTATTTATATGAGTTCCTTAAGAATAGGCTTAGTACCAACAACTTTTTTAAAATAGTAAATGATATTATTTTAAGCTAAATTTTAGTATATATATTCCTCATATGATATATTTAACTTAAATAAAAATAATTTTTGATAAAATATACGTTTGAAATTTATTCAAATTATTTTGTCGAATTTGTCTTGTTTTTCATGGTAAAGGAATAATGAGTTTTTAATTAAATTTCTTATTGAATCTAATTTGTAATGATTTCCAAAGCTTAGCTATGATTTTGGAAATAGTTGATTCAGATCTTATAATTTTTTTTTTATTATTTACCAAATTTAAGCTAATTTTTGTAAAATTGGGCTTAAAATCGATATTTTAGAAAATGTGTAATGGCCATATTTAAGAGTTATAATAATCATATCTTGAACTATATATTTTAATGAGTTTATAGTATTCTTCGGGGAATTAAACAAATACGGATACCATTTGTTACTAAATTTTCTATTATGAGCCTATAAAATGGCTTATATGGTTAATTGGTGATATATGTACTACTTATATAATTTGGTAGTTGAAGTATGAGGTAAATACTTTGTTATATTTCTTACTAATACTAACCTAAAGTAAATGAAAAAGTGGGGGTTTCTTAAGTAAATATAGTAATTTGGTTGAATTACATAACAAATTAAAGGAAGAATCGAAGGATGCGGTTGGTAGCTTTTGGACAATTAGGTTTAGAGATTAGGCTAGAATGCGTAAATGAGATTCTTAAGTTGTAAGGACTAGGGATATGTGTTATATGTTATCATTTACGAACTTTATGTTAGGTTTTATAGATGAGATAACGCAGTAGGATTTTAAAATTTTTATAAAACATATCTACGATCTATTTATAATGTATAAAATAAAACACAATTCAATAGTTTGTAAGAGAAATACCTTTCTTTTTTCTTATAGCAAAAATCATCTCCCCCTAGGAGATACAATTCAAGTGATTCGAATATTGATCTATTGTTTTTTGTCAAATATGTTCATCACGAGGACTTCAAATGGAGTCTTTCTAGT
Source organism: Lumnitzera littorea (assembly GCA_024138015.1). Taxonomy (NCBI): domain Eukaryota; kingdom Viridiplantae; phylum Streptophyta; class Magnoliopsida; order Myrtales; family Combretaceae; genus Lumnitzera; species Lumnitzera littorea. Next base: position 33,666,621 of record JAMXBB010000003.1, read on the forward strand.
AGTATTTACACACACACGGTAACAAGAAAATTTCTATCGCTATACCATTAGATAACTTAGATTGGTATTCTATTCCAAAACAAACCTAAAGAATATTTCTTTTAAGACTTCAAACACACCTTTTTGTCAAAGAGGAAAAACAAAACTTTCACCTTTTGAAAACTAATGATAAAAAATCTTCGTCATGGCTTTTCCTTTTCAATTTTATTAAAGCTACTTTAATGGCCTTAAAGTCACATTCCTTACACTTTTATTCCAAAGGATAAAATATTGGTATTTTATTACCAAAATAAAATAATATAAATAGCATAAAACTATTGTATTGCTATTAGCAATAAAATATTGAAGGCACTATAATTATTTGACCATGTAATCTACTTCCAAAAGATAAAATATAATCCTTTCATTTTTCTTTGGAATAAATAAATTAATTCTATTTCCCAAAAAATAAATTGATAAATTTATTATCCACTAAAATTTCTAGTTAATTAAATCATTATTATTACTTATGTTATTGTGTGCGAGTCTTTAGATTTCTATATACGAATGTAGTGTCTATCTAGATACGGTCTAAGGCAATCATCTAGCAACAATTATTGGCCGCCTAACATAATAGAAAGGTTGTAAACCATAAACCATTATGAAAATATTACTGCATAACTAAATCTTTTTATTAAATAATATCCTAATTAAACCACTACATGTTATGTTATCAATTTTAGTCATTTTACTTAGTTTTTGAGATAAATTAGACTTGATAAAACTTTTCGTGGTCCTAGGCATACAAGTCACTATTACCTTAATTAAGCAACCTTAGATATCAACTTCCTAATCCAAGAAAGTGATGAATTTTATATTGACTCATAATTATCCTTTCTATATTTCACATTATACCCAATAACCATATTATTTACAATCTAAATAAAAATAGTGTTTAACGACATCAAAGCACAACATTTCATATATAATGTATATGAAGGTCTCAAGTCTAGGTATTATTTATACTCATTCATATAGAGGAGGGACCAATGACATTAAACATGTGATGTCCTCTATCAACGGATCATTTTTAGTGTACCTACTTAACTTTAGGCGCCCAATTGTATAACTCATATATCTTTCCCTTGGTCTAATAAAAACGACCTTAGTTATACAATGTGTTGATTTAAATATCTATGTCATCTCTAGATATTTATCTAACCAAGGACAACTTTTGGATAATATGATATCATGGAATTCTACTGATAATATGCCTTTACTATTATTCCATATATGCCCTAATTATTTATGTGACTTTATTACAAAATATATAAGAGCAGAGAAGTATACACTTGCAATAAATACTTGTCTTTTATTAATAATATTCATAAGTATATCAAAAGTTGTCTTGGCATATTGTGCACTATTTACAACACTTTAGAATTAATCTAGTTCAAAGGATAATTTAGAGGATCAATAAAAGAATAAATCAGAGGAAGTCTAGGATGAATATTTTCCTAAAGAATTATCTCAAATCATAAACCTAAAATAATAGTAAGTTATTAATGATTTGGAATATATCACCTAAAGATGACTTTGATACTACATATTTTAATTAGGTGAAATAGCTAAAGATGAACCTCATACGTAGCATTCGAACAATCAGCAAATCTAAGTAAGTGGATATTTGTGTGTTTTAATTATATTATATCTATACATCTAAATTTCTAACTAACTAGGCTATTTTAGATTTGATTGATGTTGTGTGCAAGTGAGATGTGTTGATTCCTGATCTCTTAGATATGTGTTGTTGAATGGAATATGCTAGGTTATATGTTGCTTGAATGAGCTATGTATATTTCTTGTTGTATTACTATTGTTGATTGAAACATGTTGTGGTATTTAGACTTGGTTATTGTAAGTACGTTATTGGGTGATATTATAACATTTGTTGGGATTTGTATTAACTTAGGAAAAAGCTAGATACTAATCTTACGTCCTAAGATGTTCACTTAAGTGAACATGATATCGAGGTTCCTAGATGAGAAAGAAATAAGAAGTTATATTAAAGACTAGGTTAAACTAAAAGATGCTTATTAAGGAATTGGGAAGTTGCACTGGTTATTCTTTGATACTCTGTTTGTAGCATTCATGGCATGGCACAAAAGGGACCTTCGCGCTAGGTTTTACTTGAAAAGTTAGGTTACTAAGTAGAGACTATGATTTATAAAGTTTTTTGTTTTAATTTTTTTAAAGCATATAGTATAGCATTTGCTCAAGCAACTTGACCACTCCTTGTGGTTTAATGAGTAACGCTAGGTTTTGGAGGTCTTACTTCCAAGTAGCTCCTTGATACCTCTTGGTTCCTAGATCTTTTATCTAGACACCTGAATTGAAGTCATCCAACTAGATGAGTGCTAAGCTGGGTTAAGATTTTGGTACTAATACATATCACATATATAAGCATGACATGCATTATCTGCATTGTCTCCTTAGATAAGATATGTAATAATATAATCAAATTTAACAATTTGTCGATGTTTCTTTGGTGTTCACTACTAGCTATGCTTGTTATTGTGTGTTTATCCACTCTCACTCAACTTGCAATAATTTGAGGGGATAGGTTATCTTATTTTAGGGTAAGGATGATATAAACTAGGCTTCGCATCATAAAGGCAAGGAGATTTTAGAGTGTTAGTTAGAGATATGTTTCTTAGAAGAAACCATTAACTACAAGATACGGTTTAAGTTCTTAGAAGTGGTTCTTTAAGCTATAGAGTTACATTACAAAGAATTCAGTATTACAGTTGTAGTTGTAATCTATATATTTGTAATGGAATCATATACTATACAAGAATGTATTGCTATGATACTTTAAGCATGGCTTGCGATTGTATAGATTTTTACTAGTGTTAGTGGGTTGAATAAGAAGAGATTTGAAATTTAAATGTTTTATTAAGTAAAATAGCAGGTTAGATATAGGTTCTACCTTATCCCTAACTTAGAGAAAGCATAACAAGCAAGCTATCTTTAAACGCCAAAAATTTGAGAAAAGGTTTTAAGAAGATGCCTAGAAGGCAAGATATTACAATAGGAAACTAGGAATTTGAATCCGATCCTTCTCATCGAGCAATCAATGTTGAAGATTCCTTTTCTCATTTATATTTCATTTCTCATAAATGTCTCTAAGTTTTCGTTCTTCCTTTTTTCCTTCCTTTTTAAATTCCTTTTATGTTTTATATGTTAACAAGCCATTAGGGCTGAGCAATGATTTGGTTATCTTTCAAGCCTTGACTTAGGTCAGCTAACCGAGCTATGGGCTAAATAAAGCTTATGCACAGCCTTGTTCGTTTAGCATGAAATTGCCTTTATATTTTCTCTTTTTCTATCTTCTTTTTCTACGACTTAACATAGGACCTAATAGTCCTCTCATTGAATTCTAAAGCTTTAATTAAAAATAAATAAATAAATAGTACTATCATAAATTTTCTCTAAGTAAATTTACTTCCATATTTTTGAAGTTGTGGATTTATTCCTAAATCTTAGCAAATGTTCTTCTAAAGCCCTCAAAGACCGTGTTATCTCAAATGCAAACAAAAACTAATAATGATTTTACTAAACCCTTATAACCTAGTGGTATGGACATTAATCTCTCAATAGGATAGACAAGGTTTGAATCATCCTTCCACCTATTGTAATCACTTAAAAAGAAAAAAAAAGATGATTTTATATGTAATGAAGGAAGGCTCATGCTGACAATACTAAGCAATAAATTGCCATATAAGGAGTTTGGAGGCAAGTTCTTGAAAATGCCCAATTCTATATTTAAAAAAGAAGAAGAAGAAGAAAAAAAAGAAAAGAAAAGTTAAGTATACATAAAATCAATACAAGAGACTATACTTATAATTTACCCATGAAGGGAAGTTTACATGGTGATTTTAACTTCACAACTTTTAACTTCATACTAGCTTACTTATTGCAGAAGACTAGAAGAAAACTATTTGGCTAAAAAGCAAAAATTTTAAGTACACTAGCAAGGAAACTACTTATGACATCAACTTTGGAAGGTATTAGCAATTACTATTCTTTGATGATCCTAATGCTAAAGAAAATTTGCAATCAGTTGGAGAAAATATATTGGGATTTTTTATCGGGTAGTAAAGAGTGAGATAGAAAATGCATTGGATCTCATGAGACCAAATTAAGTAGCTGAAAGAGGATGGAGGTCTTAGGCTTCTTGACTTACATTGATGAAACAAAGCAAACTTTATTAAATTGGCATGGAATCTTTAGAAGAAGAAGTTATTATGGATGACCTTGATGAGGGCAAAGTATCATTAGGGCAATGATGGTTTTAAAAAGAAAAATGGTTCCGTTACTTACAAATTCTTGAAAAAGCAAATGTATTAGCTTGAGGAAAGAGTAATTATGCCCCCTTGGATAGCTGGAGAGGAACGTTTCTAGCTAGGTGCTTAGTCCAAATCCAAAAGAGTAAATCGATGGCTTTTTAGATCAATGCTTAGAGATGTAGAAAAGCTTACAATAGCAAAAACCTAAAATAATACCAGAGAGTAGGATGAAGAGAAAATTGGATATCTGATTAACATGTTGATAGCTCCTAAGCTAGGCACTTTTGATCTACATCTAAAATTGGAAGACAGTTAAGAAGATGTTGAAGAGAAGATCTGGCCGAATTATTCTAATAGGGAGGTTCAAGTTAAAATAGTATACAAAATGATGTATAATGAGGAAAGAAACCACTAATAGGAAGTGAAGTAGGATTGGGTATGGCACATACCTATGATACCATGAATGCAACACCTTCTTTGGCACATCATGCAAAATGGATTGCTAACAAAGGAAAACTTAATGAAATGAGGGATTCTCATAGACCAAATTTTATGTTTTGTAGAAATTAGGTGGAAATACAACAACACTTATTCTTGGACTGCTTAGCGATTAGGAGAATATGGCAACATTTCAGATGGAGTAATCCACTGAGCAACAACTAAAATGACCGCTTTATTGACTGGATCTAAAGAAACACTTAAGTTAAGAATATACCATGGAATAATGGAGTTTGTTCTTGAGCAACATTATTTCTTTTTGCTCTTAGAGGCATTTGGCGACAAAGAATGAATGAATCTTCAAAGGAGGAAATCACAACCAAAGCTAGATAGGATTAGTAACAAAAGAAGCACATGAATGGTGGGTGATAAATAAGCAAGCGAAAAAGCACCCAATAAACATACTTTCCTACAGTTTGGGGTAAAACACCTAGATGCTAGATAACACTTTATTGTGATGTTGTAGTGGCTTGTAAAGGTTTTAGGGCAACAATAGCCCCTATTGGACGCAATAGCAATGGGAAAATCTTAAGTGGTTTTTGGAAAAAGCTAGCTAAACTAACACCAATAGAAGCTGAACTATGGGCTATTATTCATGCACTCCGATTAGTTGATGAAAAGAATTAGGATAATTTAATTGTAGAGTTAGATTTTTCTCATGCCATTGATCTTATGGAACATGGATACTGTATAAATGAATCAAATTCAATTATAGTTAGGTTTTATATCACTTTGTTACAAAAATTCACTAATATCAACTTTTGCATGACCGCTTGTGATGTAAACCAACTAGTGGATACCCTTGCAAAGGAAGCCTTCAAGTTAGAGACAAATAACGATTTCTCCTTTTGCTTTCCCCTAACTATTTTTTATTTTATTGTTATGGACTCTAGTATGGACCATAATGATGTTTGGATGTAGTTGTCAAATTGTGATAGTAGACAACCAGGATGATTTGTTCTTTTTTAGTGTTTGTTGAACTTTTCCTATATTTGGACATTTTAAAATTAGTTGAAATTTTCATTTTACCAAAAAGGAAAAAAAAGGAAAAAACTTCACACAAGAGTCCTCTATCAACCAAATCATAGAAGTTATGAGTAATTTATTTTTTAGTAAGATTTTTTTCTTAAAGGATTGTGTCATTACATATTAACAAACAACACTCATTATTTATATCATAGTACTTATATCATGTACTACTGAATTCTTAGTCTAATTTTTATTCATCATAAAGTTTTATAAAGGCTTTTCTTTTTCAACTTTCGAAAAGAAAATCAATATTTACATGCACAATTTTATTATCAAATCCATTTTAAGTGCATGTAAGACCACATTGTTTTCTTTTTTTTTTTTTTTATTTCAATTATTATCACATTACAATTTTCAGAGAGGGTAGGATTGAACCTAATCTATTCTGTTGGAGGACCAATATTCATATCATTGGGCTATAATAGCCTTGGCTTATCACATTATAATTACAAGTGATAATTTGTGTTGAATGAACATCTTCATTTTGAATTTGTGTAAATCTTAAAATTGCATAAAATTAAATAGGAAATCACAACTATTAGTTTATATTATAATGGTATTTATTCATGTTATAATTGTTTTAACGTTTTACCATACTATGTTTTGCCAATATAGTCATATTCCTAATCATATTGTTTTCATGTTTTTATATCATATTAGAAATTGTTACCATAATGAATCTACTTCTAATTTTAGATGTAGGGTTTCTAACTAGAGCAATTACGTATACTTCTCGTAAGTATCACATTAAATATGGCCTCAAAGTAGTGACATGGAGATAGCTCTTAGTAGGATGATTGGAGAGAGAATGGAAAGGAGTAGGAATAAGCATTCCCAAAGTCTCAAATGCATAAGTGACGGATAAGGGATGCTAGAGAACCTAAGATGTCAACCTTGCAGTTCTTAAGTAATTGAAATTATTCTTTTCTTTAACACTTTTTTGATCTTAGAGGAGAGAGGTTCCATAGTGAGATATTGTTTCTTTGCTCTATAGAATTGGGTCAAATGAAGAGGAGCGACCAAATATTTATAAGCTTTTAGGCTTGATGACATTCACTAGATAATCTCAATGATCAATGGATGAGATGGATTTTTGTTCATTCCATAATTATTTATAATGAGCTTGTAAAGAGACCAAGGCTAGCAACCTTCATCACAGTGCGTGAGCCTACTTAGGATAGGCTAAAGGTAGACAAACCAGTCTAATAAGCCCTATTCTAAGTCCATTAAGCCAAATCTTCTTGAATCATCCTAAAATATGAAATGGACTCCTTGAGTTAAATACATTGTGAGCTTACCCTAATATATTAGACTAACAATTTTAGCCCTCTAAACCAACATTATCTATCTTTTTTAAGAATTTGATATATCAATTTAAAGATCGTTAAAACATACATGTCTTTTTAAGAAGTCAATAACTATAGGTACATTATCATAATAAAATATTTTGTTGAAAGCTACCAAATCATGACTTGTGTCGGGCTTTCAAAATTGAGTACATCACTAAGAATGCTCCACTATTCTTGAGCAGACCATGAATAACATGGCTTTAGTCTCCTAATCTTCAACTTCAAGTTGTATTGGTCGTAAATATGTCCAAAATTACTAGTTTTGATTTGTGTCAAGCTTTAAAGACTCAAACACATGCTGATCTACATGTAAAATTTAAGCTACATGACTTTATAGATTAAATATAAAAGCTATCTCTTCTAAAGAAATATAGCTCCTCTTTTCTATATTATGTGGAAAAAATATAAAGAATGTGTTGTATCTTCTTTTCCCTTCAATATTTCATAATCAAGAATATTTCATGTGATATTATCATGAGAGAACTCATACAATTAACTATAAATTGAGAAAGAAGTAACATTCTCATGAAAGCTTTCCCTTGGTATATTTTATTATATGGCTATAAAGATCTTTTACTTTTAACATTTTGCAATAAAAGGAAGATAGTATATGGATATAATATTTGTTGAGTGAAATTAACATGTCTTTCATCAACAATTGTTGCCCCATGGTTCTTGAAATAAGGTTTAGAGAAGATTAAGGCCATATACGATCAAAACAAATGCTTAGTGCAAGAAAGTATAGACATATACTAAAAAAATTATTCTTTTAGGTATCAAAAGTATAATCTATAAAGAGCCAAACTTAGTTAGTTCTAAAACTTTATGTTAAACTATTTTTAGTGGAGTAGGTAGTTTAAAACTTTGGGAATGATGCAAATAAGTACCTTATTCATTTTAACAAAGGAGTGTTTGGGTTGTAGTTCACATTGCATTAGCTACTCATATGCAAGGTTTTAACCCATTAGTAGCTTGACTAGAATTATAGTTCCTACATAAGGGGGTCCTAAGAGGAGTCACATCCAATCCACATGTATGTATTTGCTCAAGTACATAATTGCAAACTCATATCTTTTATCTCACCCCTAATTTACAAACCTAATTTCATGTATGGCTGAGCAATGATTAATGTTGAACTAATCATACATACTTTTTAGTTAATCAACAATGTGCTTCAAAAATGAATACAAACTTCTATTCTATTTTTAGCTAAATGAAAGCCTCCCAACATTATTTACAAATAATATCAATTGTAAAATAGGGAAATAAAACATCAATACATAAATATAATAAACACTACAATAGAGAGAGTGTGTGTTAGCAAATAGTTAGAATTAAGATGATCAAAAGAAGATATCAAAAGAGATACCAAGGAGGAAGAACTAGAAGAAAAAGAGCAAATGAAGGATAAGTATGAAGACCATGACATAGGCTTAAGTTTTTATACTGATGTAAAAGAAGGTAAATTGTTGATAGCATTAGAAGAGAAGGACCTATTAGGACATCCGAATTTGAAAGGAGGAGATCCTATAGGATCTTATCCCAACTCAAGAGATGTTCTATAGAATTTAAGATCATTAAGTAGAAATTTTACTACTAGATTGTATGTAATGAAATGACTTATGTATCACTAAATTAAATTTTTATGAGTAGAGATAATGCCTTTTTTCCCTTTATTTTTGTTTTTGGTTTAATATTACCATACCAAATAGCTTATACCCAATTAAAACTTAAATGTTTGGAATTTATGCCTCTAAAGTCACTATAGTTTCCTTTTAGATATTGGTATTTAATAAGCCATACAACTTCCAGTGGAGGCTTAAGTCATAGTTAAGAGAAATGATTACAAAGAGAGGTTAGGCGTTCAGTATGAATGTGTTATGTGACATATCAACACTTAGCAAGTTAACAATCTAATAGATTTCATATACCATGCAAATGTAGAGAATTAGGATAAAGAGTGATATGGGGTTCAAACTATGTAGAACTCTTTAAATGCTTCTTGATTAAACAAAGTACCAATCTAAAGACATGTCATCTCAGTGAGGAGTATATATTGACCTAAAAAAAGAGAGGAGAAAATGATGGTGGACTGGAGGAAACAAAAATAAATATGAAATGGTGGTACCTTAAAACTGTTTGGGTATTGCAACAACTTGTCTAAGAATTCTTAAAAATTTGCTTAGATACTCATCCACAAATGAAAGGGTTGTAGCTTTATGGGATAAAAAGCATAAAAGGAGTTGATTGAGTTATTTAAGGGGGGCTTAAGAAGGTGACCCCTAAACCTTAGAGCATTAATAAAGGGGTAATAAGAGGATCACATATGAATATTGAGATTTGTTTTAATAGATATTTATGACTGAGTGAAAGACTTTTCAATAGAGGAGTAATAAAAGGATTTATTGCTAGCTCAAGATAAGACAAGATATTTTTAGACTTGAAGAGGAACTCATGATGGAACAAATTGAAAAGTAACATAACTAAATGCCTAATGTCTTAACATGTTGAAGTGGCATGCTAAAGGCTAGTTGGCAACTTAAACCATTATCTATACCAAAATGGAGTTATGGGAATAAGGTCCATATTATTATATATTTTGACACATTGCTCCAATGATAACGAATGAGTATGATGTTACCATACTAAGAGTGGAGTGGTGTAAGCAAAAATCAACTCACTTCCCCATAATAACACCACATATTCTCTAAAAGGGTTAGATAATTTATATGAGCTCATAGAATACCTAAAATTATGGTGTTGGATAATGATCCTAAATAACCAAATTATATGACTTCATGAAATACCTAAAAATATCATGTTCCATGGAGATTCTAGATTAACTACTACAATTTTAGAAAAGTCAACAATAAGCATTTATACCGAGCTTAACTTTACTTTTACTTACCATTCATAGTTTGACAAACAAGAAAATGAATCATTTAAGCCCTAAAGGATGTGCTCCATGCATAATTTCAACAAAAATTGGGATTACTACCACTTACCATTTGTCAAATTCACTTAATAAAAATTAATGAGTCACCATAAAAATGATGTTATTTCAAGCTTTATGTAAGTCAAACTATAGGTCATTATTCTTTAGGTATAATCTTTTAAAGGTAATAAAAAACCTATCAACTTAAGAATAAATGAAAACATCCTAAGATAGGTAAAAGAGTCTTGTAATCTTAAAAAGGTGAGCTAATGAGTTAAAACAAATTGAAAAGCCATACTTAAAATTGTTCCCATGACTAAAATCCTAACTCTTGAGACACTAAGACTTGAGAAATCTAATTGAAGATAATAACCGATTATCTTGTGCATTAGATTTATGAACATGTAAGTGGTTATATGGCATGGAAATCCATATGTGCTTGTGGTAATTTATGTATTGGATTTAAGCTCATCCTATAAATGCTATTTTTCAAAAATTGTTGACATTCGAGGAATAGTACTATATGACGACATAGGCTATGAAATTTATTATGTGGCATTCCTACAACATGTTGTCTTTAAAAGGAGCATTTATGGGCTTGGAAAAGAATGAGCTGGTGGCAAATGGAAGAAATAAACAACGTGCGAGAAAATGAGATTATTTTATAATTGGTATTTTGAAGATTTTTCTAAAATTTCTCAAAAATCATTTGCTCACTCATCCATCATAGAATGGAGTGAAGCTTGAAATGGAGATGAATGTAGAAGGTGTTGAACTAATACGTTCAAAAGTTGCCTAGTTATAAGTTTACATGATCCGTTACATGATGAAGTGATACAATGCAACCAAGGGTAGACAAGATGCATGTATCTAAGTGGGTATGAACCAACTAAGGATTCAAAATACAAATGGAAGCCAAAGGGGAACACTAAGCAAAAACCCACAAATAACTAAGGATGTAACACACTAAGGACCTTGATAACATGCATTTAGCATACCTATTCTATAGTTATTTTGTGCTATTTTAGATGTTAATCTAGTTAATTTTATAGTATTTTGACCTTAATTAGTTTAAATCTCATTTTCAAGAAATTTAGGAGCATTTTATGAAGTTTTAAAGGATTTTTATCAAGTTTTGAAGTATTTTAAAGCAAAAGCATTGATTAAGGATTAAAGCAAAAGAATTTTGAGTAAGAAATGAAGTTTACAAAAGACTACAGTTGAAGACCATGATCGTAGTTCACGTCCTTATTCCCTTGTCAAGCAATTTCATTGAGATTTAAAGATTTCACACAAAATACATGTACATACCCAAATATTACGATGGTATACTGTAATACCCCTTACATGCAAGCAGAAGGAACTCTAATCATCAAGGCATCTTTTGGTGTGTTGGCTTGGAGTATGTTAAAACTTCGAAGTTAAGTGTGCTCAAGTTAGACCAATCTCTGGATGGGTAACCTCTTGGGAAGTTACGATACCATTGGACAAAACTGTATGGTGTCTGATGCTAAAGCTAACAATACCTTAGTGGAAGGAGTTTTGGCCGTGTTATTACTGGTGGTATTAGAGTACTTTACTAGTCAGAAGGGTAAGTCCTTGCCTAATAATGGTCTTAGACTTTTGCAATGAAACTAATGAGGACATCAGTTCTATAAGGGTGGTGGATTGTAATATTCCTTACATATAAGCAAAAAGAACTCTAATCATCGAGGTGCCTTTTGGAGTAGTAGCTTAGAGCATGTCAAAACTTTAGAGTTAAGCGTGCTTAGGTTGGAGCAATCTCAAGATGGGTGATCTCCTAAGAAGTTGCTGCACTAGAAAACAAAACCGTATGGCATCTGATGCCAAAGTGGACAATACCTCTATGAAAAGAGTTTCGGCCAAGTCATTACATATACCTAGCCCATGTCATGGGAATCTAGCTACGGGACCTCTGACCTACAGTCGAGCCAGAAGATTAAAGGGGCTAGCACGACGAATCCTTATATTCCAACCAACCCCTACTAAAGCTAAGTACTTCCTTACTGAGTCACCTTTAATGCTGTACCGTATGACCGCCTTTTATTCTGTGTTATGCTGAGTTGATGATTACTCTAATACCGAGCCAACCAATCACTTGGTATCATCCTCACCAAGAAGCCAAGAGATAGAGAATCTTGACTGACTAGGCCATCCTTCCTTGAACAAGCCCATTTGTCCATACTTTTTGTCCGCATCCCTTAACAACCTCGCCAATGTAGCATTGCCACGTGTACAGTATTGTATGAAGAATCTGTAGTACCAATGATTATTTTCCTTGTATATTCATTTTTGCCTTCTTGTATCATAAACATTGCTTCTTTAGGAAATATCCTTATTGTCTTATCCCTTTTAGGCAAGTTATCTTAACTTATGGTATAAATACCCTTATACTTATAGTTGTAACTAATCAGATTACTTTCAATACACTTGAGTACTTTCTTTCTTACCTAAACACTATTTGTTTACTCTTGGCATCACTCTTATCCATTCCATTAAGTAAGGTTAGGTGGCAAGTAACCTCACTGGACCAATTCATGCGTCATATTGAATTGTGCTATGAGTCCTCAGAAGTTCCATTGGTGCATCATATCCTCTAGAGCTATTCATAGGTTTTGCTTATTATTTTATTTGTCTTTGTCACTCTTTCGTACCTTTCCCCATTAACCCTTTTTTAAGCTTTCTACAAGCTTAGACCTATCCAACGATTGGCCTTGTCTGTTCATAGTTACAGTTCACAACGTCTTTGTACTAGAGTAAAGGTTTTGTGTGCGTTGTATCCAGTTCTTCTTGATTTCTATTATACTCTGTTTTGTGTAAGAGAAACAAAGTTAGTCACTATGTTCATTTGACCACTATGTTCATTTGACTACTATGTTATTAGCTATTCACTTTTTGATGTGTTTGTTTGAATTTTTAATTTGTGATGAAAAATGACAGACCCATGTATGAATGTTAGTGCTAGTGATGATAGTGGAATTGTTTACCATGGACAACAATCTCAAGGAACTCCCAAAAGCACTGATGAGAGACTTGATGAGGTAGCTAACCTCTTGGTAGATTTAACCTGAACTGTTCATGCACTGTCTTATCGACCCATTAAGGTTCCGCAAAACACTCCGTAAGCTACTTAACTTGTTAGAGCTCATAACCTAGCTTGACCAGTTCAAGGTAGAGGAGTTAGTAGATGAGTAGTTCACAAGCTACAAATGAAATTCGCTCGCAGATCGAAGAAAGCTCTAGTGATGAGTAGAGTCGACCTTTGAGAAGTCATTAATGCTGATGAGCTAACCCTATTATTGGTCAGTTGACTATTAGAAATGAAGGAATGAGATGAGTTTCCCTAGGAAATTAACGGGTTGTTAGATGACTATACCAACTTATTCCCAAAACAGTTACTTGAGGGGTTGCCCCCAACTCGAGGCATAGAGTACTGCATTGACTTAGTACCTGGTGCTGCACTATCGAATAAGTCAGCTTATCGGATGAATCCTAAGTAGGCTTCTGAACCCCAACGTTAAGTCAATAGGTTGCTAGAGAGGGGTTATGTAAGAGAAAGTCTCAACCCTTGTGCCGTGCCGTGCCGTGCCTATACTTCTAGTATCGAATAAGGATAAAACCTAGCAGATGCATGTTGATAGTCAAGTCGTGAACAAAATCACGATCAAATACAGGTATTCGATCCTAAGGCTAGAAGACATGTTGGACGAACTGAGTGGAGCCAAGATTTTCAACAAGATTGATCTTAAGTCTTGTTACCATCAAATCCACATGATGTTAAGAGATGAGTGGAAGACTGCATTTAGGACTTGACATGGACTTTACGAGTAGATGGTCATGCCCTTCGACTTGTCTAATGCCTCGAACACTTTCATGAGACTTATGAACCATGTGTTGAGACATCTCATCGGGAAGTGTGTCATAATGTACTTTGATAACATCCTGGTCTATAATACCGACATGCCGAGTTACTATGAACATCTCAAAGTAGTCTTGGACATCCTTCGTACCGTGAGACTATTCGGCAACTTAAAGAAATGTTACTTCTACTAGGAGGAAGTGGTATTCTTAGAGTATGTAGCTAGCAGAGTAAGCTTACAAGTTGATGATGAGAAGATCAAAGCAATTGTCAAGTGGCCAACTCCTATTACTTGTGCTGACGTAAGAAGTTTCCATGGACTGGCTTTATTTTATAGAAGGTTTATCAAGAACTTTAGCACCATCACCACGCCACTTACCAAACTAATAGAGAAGAACACCGACTTTCGATGGGGAGAATAGGAGGAGAGGAGCTTTGCCGACATAGAAGAAAGATTGACCTCTACCCTGGTGTTAGTATTACTCGACTTCGAAAAAATTATTAAGATAGAGGGTGACGCATCAGGTGTTGGAATAGGCGCTATCCTGATGCAGGAAGGTGGACCAATTACCTTCCATAGTGAGAAGCTTCAAAGACCACAACTGAACTACTTCGTATATGACAAGAAACTTTTGGCACTGATCTGAGCAGTATAAGTGTGGCAGTATTACTTACTACCAAGAGAATTTGTCATATATACTGACCATGAATCGTTGAGGTACCTCCAAAGTTAGACTAAATTGTCGAAGTAGCAGGCGAGGTAGGCTGAATTCCTTGAAGGGCTCAATTTTGTGATAAAGTACAAGCAAGGAAAGAGCGACATAGTTGCAGATGCTCTTTCGAGGAGGCATGCACTCTTATCAGAACTATAGACCAAGTTGTTTTAGTTTGCGAGTATAAAAGAATAGTACTTCGAGGATCCACACTTTGGACCAATAATTTCGTGATGCGTAGATGGGAGGATAATGGACAAGTATTATGTGGAGGATGGCTATCTGTTCCAAGAAAGGAGACTGTGCGTACCAACTTGTTCCCTACGGGAATTATTAATTAGAGAAGCCTACAGTGGAGGGCTCTCCAGACACTTTGGAGAAAGGAGTACCTGTGAACTATTGAATGGATGATTCTTTTGGCTAAAAATGCAAGGAGATGTGCATTGAGTTGTGGAAAGCTGTGCAGTGTGCAAAAAGGCTAAGTGTTGAGCCGAACAAGGAAAAGTAATGCCCTTACCTGTTTTGACGAAACAGTAGATTGAACTGATTATGGACTTTGTTCTTGGATTACCACAAACTGCTTGAAGCAAAGATTTTGTAATGGTCGTCGTAGGTCAGTTCAGTAAGATGGCATAATTCGTGCCTTGCACCAAAACTAACGACGCTTCAACTATTGCTTCTCTTTTCTTATAGGAGATTGTGTGGATACATGGCCTGCTGAGGAGTGTAGTCTCCAACAAGGACCCAAAGTTCTTGAGTCATTTCTAAAGGACCCTGTGGCATCGACTAGGAACCAAATTACTCTTCAGTATCTCATGTCACCCTTAAATTGACAGCTAAACAAAGGTAGTTAATCATACTTTGGGGTCATTGCTTCGAGCTGCAGTAGGTAAGAACTTAGCTGATTGGGACGTCTACCTACTAGTGCTTGAATTCGCCCATAACCAGACTATACATGATACCACTAAGCAAACTCCCTTTAAGGTGGTCTATGGATTCAATCCTGAGTTGCCCTTCGACTATGTCTTTATGCCAGCACTTGTGCAAGAGGACCCTGACACCTTAGCTAGAGCATAATCTCTTCAACATATCTATGATAAGGTCACTTGGCTTATTGACTAAGCTGCTAGAAGAATGTGAGAAATGACTAAGGGTAGGTTGGCCAAACAATTACATTTGGGAGACTTGGTATGGCTACACCTCAGTAAGGAAAGATTCCTAAATAAGAGGAAGAACAAATTATCTACAAGAGCAGAAGGGCCTTTTAGAATCCTCTAGAAAATCAATGATAATGCCTACAGGTTGGAATTGCCTGAGGACTATGGGATTTTCAACACCTTCAACATTGTCGATCTCAGTCTATATCACCTTGATGGAGAACTGAGCAAACACCATTCGGATTTGATCTTAAATCCAAAACAACTTGGAGGGAGTGATAGGAATTAAGCTATGAGACCTTTGACCTACAGCTGAGCCCCAAGACTAAAGGGATTGAAACGATGAATCCTTATGTTCTAACCACCCTTGCCAAGGCCAATTACATCCTTATCAAGTCACCTTTTATGCTGTGCCGTATGACCGCCCTTTATTCTGTGTTATGTTGAGTTGATGATTACTTTAATGTTAAGCTGACCAATTACTCGGTATCATCCTTCCCAAGAAGTCGAGAGATAGAGAATCCTGATTGATTAGGCCATCCCTACTTGAATAAGCCCACTTATCCGTGCTTTTTGTCCGCATCCCCTAAGAACCTCACCAATGCAGCATCGCCACATATAAAGTGTCGTATGGAGCATCTATAGCACCAATGATTGTTTTCCTTGTATATTCATTTTTTCCATCTTGTATCATGAACATTGCCTTTTTAGGAAATGTCCTTATTATCTTATCCCTTTTGGGCAAGTTGCCTTAACTTATGGTATAAATACCCTTATACTTATAGTTGTAACTGATCAGATTACCTTTAATACACTTGAGTACTTTCTTCCTTGTATAAACACTATTTGTTTACTCTCGACATCACTCTTATCCTTTCCATCAAGCAAGGTTAGGTGGTGAATGACCTTTTTGGACCAATTCGTACGTTATATCAAATTATGCTGTGAGTCCTCGGAAGTTCTATTAGTGTGTCATATCCTCTGGAGCTATTCGTGGGTTTTGCTTACTATTTCATTTGTCTTTGTCACTCTTTTGTACTTTTCCTCATTAACCTTTTTTCAAGCTTTTTGCAAGCTCGGACTCATCCAGCGACTGGCCTTATTTGTTCTTGGTTACCATTTGCAACACTGTAGACTTGCAACAACCTTTAAATCTTTTATTTTTGTTAATTTTTCTTTGTAATTTTAGGTATACTCTTATAAATAGATACTTAAACCAAAGGTTTAAGGAGAAACCCTTCAGTACAAGATTTAGTAGGGTAAACAATTAGAAGGGGGCTTCTCTATTCTTTTATTTTATTTTATTATTATGTCTTTATTTTTTTTCTTTTATTTCATTGTTATGTCTTCATTTTGAATTTCATGGTAAATCGTTGTTCAACCTTATGTCTTAGATTTTCTAATTATTCTATCATATCTGTAATATTTCTTAAGTTATTTTTGGTATTTTTTTTCTTTATATTACTTCTAATTTCTGAATTCTTTTCAATTTATAACCAAGAATAGCAATAGCAATCTTGTCAAATGTGCACTAGAGATTGAAAGACCTTCACATTATCTTCGTAGGAGAGTTCATGAAGTTGTGGATTTGATTAAGCGAGGTTCACCACTCAAATTAAAGAAAGAGTCAAAGGATTCAAAAAGTGAGCAAGAAATTGAGATTGAAAATATGAACAACAACAATGATGAAGCAAACAAAACCCATGGAATTTGTTAAACCCATGATGACTAAAGTTGAGTCCAGCATTGTAAGGCCACCAGTCTAAGCAACAAATTTTCAAATTCAGCTTAATGTCATCCAAATGGTCCAACAATTCCTCTAATTTCATAGATTAGCTGATGAGGACCCTAACAATCACATCTCAAATTTTCTAAAGATTCGCAATACATTTAAGATCAATGGTACCTCAAACAAACAATGCAATAAGATTAAGGTTATTTCTAATCTCCCTGCAAGTTAAGGCCAAATAGTGGCTGAATTCTTTACTTAGAGGTTCCATTACAATTTAGGACTCTTTAGCAGAAAAATTTTTAGGAAAATATTTCTCGCTTGCTAAGATGGCAAAAATTGGAAATAATATTTCTGTTTTTGTTCAACTTAATTATGAGACCCTCCATGAGACATGGGGAGAGATTCAAAAAGTTATTGAGGAGGTGTTTGCACCACAGACTACCTCAGCAGATGCAAATTCGGATACTTAATTATTCTATGCAACAAATGCTCAATGTTGTAACTAGAGTCACTATGAGTGCTAAGACATCACATGTTGCCCAAAAGCTAATTGAGTGCATGGTGATGAATAATTTACAGTAGAATAATGTGAGATCTAAAGTGAAGGCATCTAGAAAATATGAAGTTGATTTTATGACTACATTGATTGCTCAGGTTGAGAATCTAAGTAAAAAGATTGATGGACTAATGAAACGAGTTAATTTAGCTTAGGATGAAATTTTAGCTAAAACTGAAGATGTGAATTTTATTGTTAACCATTCTATGAACAATCCCTTCAACAATACTTACAATCCATGTTGGAGATATCATTCCAAATTCTCTTAGGGAGGCTAATTGTAATAGCAAAATTAGAATGCACAATAGTATAATAGGCCCCCTAATGTTAAGGAATTGTTAAATCAACTCATCCAAAGTTTCGACGCATGTTTTCAAGCCAATAAAGCTGTAATAAGAAACAAGAAAGCCTCATTAAGAAACTTAGAGCACCAGTTGGGACAATATAATTATTAAAAGACCATAAGGAAGTTTGCTTAGAAACACTGAGCTAAATCCCAAATTGGTAGTTTTAGAACCAAACTAAGGAAAGAAAAGTTAACCATCGAGCTAACAGCATAAAACAATAGCACTTCTTAGGTGGCAGTCCAAGTTTGATCTATTTTATTTTCATATTCAGTTCATTCATTTTGTTTATTTTGTGTTGTGTTAATAATTCAGTTCAAGTATCAAAGTTCTATGTTAGTATTGTCTCCTTTGAAAAAATTTTCATTAAAATTAGTTATTGAATTTTGTTTATGCAACATTAATAAGTGAAGTCGTCATCCAATCTGATTGTTATTTATCCTATTTATCTGCTTCAATTCATGCTAATTTTGAGTATTTCAAATAATTTTAGGAACCGAGTCAAAGGAAATCAAAGTAGCATTGAATTCACAAAATTACAAGAAGAACACTACCAAAGTCCACAATTGTGGATTTGGAACGTAATCCTTTCGAAATTAATTTCGAGAGAAAAGTGGGAAATTTTTGGACGAGTGATCCATAACTAGGACTACGCGCATGATCCTTGACCGTTAACATGCCATGGTTTGCGATACTAATGGAAAGGGGAGGACCACAATCATACTCTATGGCCTTGATCTTTGCCCTTGATCTCCTTTAAATTTAAACATAATGGGTATCTCCTTTCCTTTTCATTAACTCATACACTCACTCTCTCTAAAACACATTTTTCTCTCAATTTCCTCTTTACACCCATACCCAAATCTCACAGAACTTCACAATCTAACTACTTACGCTACGAATCTAAGTTATGTACATCATCTTTATTTATTTGTATTCTTAGATTTGTTGCTATTGTGCATAAAAATTAGATTTTTAATTAGGGTTTCATGAAGAACAATTTAACTTGCATGTATAGAAATCTTGATTTATAAGAGTAATTTAGGATAGATAATGTGATGAAACATGTTGTCTACTCATTGTTTTCTAGAAATTGCTTGAAAAATGCATGTTTGTTAAGGATTGAAGTCATGAGAATGTGAGGGTTATTTTCCATGTTGAAGCAAAGTGAAAGCAAATAATGGAACCCATGACCTTGATATTGTGATTAGCATATGATTTGTACAATTCATGTTAGAAACAAGGAAAACTTGTTGTGAATTGAATTTTTATGTAATTCGAGCAATTCTTAGAGTTCATGAACTTGCAATATCCATTGAATTGTTCAACATGTTAAAATTTATGATTTGCAATATGGAATTTGCCATTACAAATGCACATGAAAATAAGATTGTAAGAAATTGTGACAAGTTTGATTTGTATGTTGAATGCCAATGTTCTTGTAAGTAGAGATTATATATGAAAATAGGATTTAATCTTGAATTAATCCTATAATTTCATTAATCCATCATTTTAAAAAAATAATCATTTCATTAGACACTCTTTTGCTAATTGAAAGATCTCCTATGTTGCTTAATTGAATAAATTAGTAATAAACTAGGAATGATTCTTGAATTAGCCATTATTTCTATAAGATGAATTTGTTCTTTCTAGTAAAGTTCAATTCCTTTCCTTTTTTATTTCAGATCATGTTGAGGGCAAAACACACAACATGTAAGAATTCAAGTGCCATCCCTGCACATCTACTGGAGTACAAACCTCTGTTTATCTAAGAAGGAAATTTGCCAAACCATATATTTGAGTTGGGATTCACTAGTTTAAGCCAACTACGATGCCAAGGTTTGATAGTTGATCAAGTTTGGAGGATGCAACCAGTTGTTGACAATCAATGAGCTGGAGTACAAGGATTTGACATTAGAAGTGTTAAGCACTCTTAGGTTAGCTTTTAATAATATTGAACTTAGTAAACAAAATACTTTATACTTTAGGTGTAATGGTAAAGAGGTGACCACATCATTTGATGAGTTGGCTATTAGAATAGGTATTTATGAATTATGTTAAGACTCAAGAGTATATGGAGCTACCACATAAGCTACCTCAAGGGGTTTATGAATCTTTTGTCGGGACTGATCTAACTAATAGGGATGGAGCGGCTTATGACCTAGAAAGGTCTAAGGCTTCTAAACTGAGAGATCCTGCTCTTAGAATGGTTCGCTACATACTAGCTAGGGGTTCTACCTAGAAAAAAGAATAGACGGTGGATTATTAAAGAGAAGGATATACTATATCTATATAGTATTGCTAACTGACGACCTATAAACTTAGGTATTAGGATGGCTTGGTTCCATAGGAACTAGACTACTAAGGGTTGTTCAAGCTTTATTTTTTATTGGTCCCTTTATCACCTATCTAGCATGAAATACCCCTTGTTTCCATAACATTACCCATATGTTGGAATCAAATCCCCCTACTCTCTTGACATGGGAGTCCATCAAGGCCATGAAGCTTACTCTACCACCTAAGGGTCCACTTCCTAAGCAAGCAAGTAAGGCAACATCTTCATCATTCTAGCCGCGATTTGGTTTATCATCTTTTTTAGTATTTGGTATGATCAAGGGGATTATGAAGAAGATACTAAAGAAGCAATGAATCTTAATGTACTTGTTGCCCATCTAGGAGTTCCAGCCACTCCCTTAAACAAAGAGTAAGTAGAAGAGAATATTAAGGAGGATGAAGAATGATTTTCTATGCACTTTTAATTTTTTTTAAAGACTCGATTTGAATTTTTCTTTTAGATTATTGTAACTAATTGTTTATTGCTCTTTTTCTCTAAGAACTTAATCTTATGACATTTTGTAAGTTTCGCAAGGTGACTTTGATATTTGAATTAATAGTAGCTTTATTTGGTTTATTTTGTTAACTTCTTCTTTTCTTTTTTTTTTTTCTAGTTAGTTCATTAGATACAAAGAAAACCATGCACTTAATTGGATTAAAGGAATTAAGATTATGGTGTTAAAAAATTTTCAAGGATCAATGCTAAAACCATAGAAGTCCTAGTTCTTTTTCTTTGTTATTTTTATTTTTCTTCCACTTTATTTTACTCTGCATTATTATGTACATTGAAGACTGTTGATAGACAGTTTTCACTCAAATTACACTCGTCCTTTCATCGGCCGAGATGCCGAGTAATCGACTCTCTCAAACACTTCTCATTCACATACTTACTATACTAAATCACCATTTTAACTTAGGCATCGAAGTAGCCACATCGGATTAGCTCTGGTACTAAGTATTTTACTCTCTTTTACAAGACTATTTCCTTACCCCAAAATTCACCAATAACATTTGGCGCCATTTGTTTTTCTTTAAATACGCTACATGGCTAGAACTAAGATGACACGAAGTGCAGGTGCTAATGCTTCCTCCCAACACCCTAAAGGAGGGAGTCGACATGCTAATAAACAACTATTAGCTTGACTCGAGCAACTTTGTCTCGATTTAGAAAAAGAAAATTCCGAGTTAAAAAAAAACTCGAACAAATCCTTGACCTCCTCCATAAAAGTTTTCGCCCGAATAAGGAAAAACAGCATGATGATCATGATGCCAACAATACCAACAAGTCCATTTATTTACCTGAATTACCAAAAAAGCAAGCTAAGGTTCTAGCGTGACCCATAGCTCTTACTTTTAAAAAAATTGATAAGGGTAAGCAACAGCAGTACGTGCATCATGTGGGACCTTCGCATGTCAACACCTCCGTTTCAACAACCAAATAGTTCCAAATCAAGAAAAGTCCTTTTTTTCTAGAGATTTTGGAAAAAGTAATACCTCGACATATTAAGCTGCCTCAATTTGAAACATATGATGGGATAAAGGACCTTGAAGACCACTTAGAGTACTACCGAACATTAGCTAAGTTGCATGGTTTAAGTGATGCGGTGGCTTGTTAAGCCTTTCCCTCAACCTTGAGAAATGCAATCGGCAGATAGTTTAAACACCTAAAGCCAAATACCATTTCATGTTTCGATGAATTAGCAGAAGTGTTTCTTCAACACTTCCTTACTAGTAAACTTCTTATTAAGGATTCTTCAATCTTGAACACCATTAAACAAAGGTCCGATGAGTCAATCAAGGACTATTTAGCCAAATTTATGGCAGAGATGGTACAAATCCCAAAACTAGATATGAGTGTGGCTCTCAACGCCGTAATCAATAGAGTCAAGCCTGATGGAGACTTTTTCAAGTCTCTCACAATGAACAAGCCAAAAACTTTCGCTGAGTTTAAGGCTAAAGCCACCTCATACATTTAATAAGATAACAACATGAAGGTACGACGAGAGGCTAATCAAAATAGAGGAGATGGAAAGAAAGATAAACGGAAAAATGCTAAGGATAGACTTGGCATGTACAAAGACAACAATTCAGACGTTGAGAGGAAGAGACCGAAGATCCTAACATTCTCATAACACATGCCTGCCAACCATCCAATCTCGAATATTTTGATGGAGGTTCGTAGGGAGAGAGGTGTCCTCGATTGGTTAGAAAGAATGTAAGGGAATCCCTCAAGAGGAAATTCGAACAAGTATTGCGACTTCTACTGTGATAAGGGTCATAATACAGATGAGTGCATTCAACTCAAAAATGCAATTGAAGATACAATACAACACAAGCACTTGCGAAAATTTCTAGTGCATAATGCCAAAAGAATCGAAAGACTGTCTTAGAGAAGAAGAGGGGAACATGAGGATAACACTCAACCAGTAATGGTCGTGAGGGATGCAAGGGATGTTAACCTTAATAAAGCACCCAATGGAGTAATTAATATAATTTTCGGTGGATCCAATATAGGCCAATCGAGTTCTTTAAACTTGATTAATGTCAGGAAATACGTTTGCAATATTCACAAAAAGAAGGTTAGGATTGACAATATAATATCTTTCGTGGAAGAGGATTTTGAGGGCATACAAAGGCCACATGATGCACTAGTCATCAATGTGAGAGTCACCAACTTTGAAGTTAAGAAGATTCTTGTTGATGCGAGAAGTTTAGCCGATATCATTTTTCAGCATGCCTTTGATCAAATGAGGCCCAAGATCAAAGTGCAGCTGTGGTCTTACAAGTATGATCTCTATGCTTTCAATAATCAACCCATCCAAGTAGTCGGTGTTATCTCATTGTTGATATAGATCAGCGATGACAAGCATGCTGTAGAGGACAATGTAGATTTTCTCGTTGTCAAATGTTGGTCCCCTTACAATATGATAATAGGACGGCCATGCCAACATTTATTTGGCATCATCCCTTCAACAGCACATCTAAAAGCTAAGTTTTCCACTCCCATGGGGGTTGGTGTGTGTAAAGGGGATTAGCAATTGGTACACTCCTTATTTATAAGGGCTTTAAGGTGAGAAGAAGTATTTCAAGTTGAGACCTACCCAAAATGCAAGTCAGTTAGCATAGAGAATGCCAAGAATGATATAGAGGAAATTCCTTTAGGAAATGATCCTGAGAAGACAACAAGGATAGGAAAACCCATGTCAGTAGATGTTCGACAAAGTCTAATTGACTTGCTACAAGCCAATGCTGACTTGTTCATATGCTAACGTGGCTTTTAACCATGTGGTTGTAGGTTCGATTCAGCCAATATGCTTGTAAGACTTATTTATGACAATTATATATTTGAAGTCTTATTGTGTTTTGGTTATAATTGCCAAATGAATGAGTTTTAGGCTGCACGGCAAATGAACTGATCTAAGTTCTAGCTTAATGTGATAAAAGAACTATACAAATTAACTATACAGTAAAGTAATGCGGTTAGTCTATACCTCAAATGGTTAATGGATAGTATAAAACAATGGGCATATGAAATAAAACATGCCAATAAACAATGGGCGTGTGAAATAAAATATGCCAAGAAAGAATGGGCATATGAAATAAAATATGATTGAAAGCGATGGGCTTGTGAAACGAAATAGGCCAAAAGTTAATAGGGCACATGAATTAAAACATGCCAAGGGACAATAGGCTTATGAAATAAAATATGCCTAGAAGCGATGGGCTTATGAAATGAAACAGGCCGAAAGTTAATAGGGTGCGTGAAATAAAACACACCAAGAGACAATAGGCGTGTGAAATTAAACATGTATAGAAGCGATGGTTTTGTGAAATGAAACAGGTTAAAAGATAGCAAGGCGTGTGAAATAAAACATGTTGAGAAATAAATAGAGTGAATTAAAGCATGCTAACAAATGGGAGCGTGAAACAACATGTATAAACCATACAAATTGTGAAAGCGCAATTACATGAAAAGTCATAAGCACTCGACATTGCCTTGATTATATTCCAATTATTAATTACACGAGAATGCAATACACCAATACAATAAGTCCTACAGCCTATTCTTAGATTTAGCAGAAGTGATTCTTAAATCTTTAGCCGGGGCTTCCTCAGTAGCTAGGTTCTTAGAGTAGTCAACTTCCTCGACATTAGCTTCTTGTCACTATCATTCATACTCTTGGCACCTGTGTCATCGCTTTTATCTTTGTCGGCACTATTAACTTTGTCATCAACGTCGGTAAAATCAAGGCATGAGAGATCATAATCAGGATAAAGCTTCAACACCTTCTCCCATGCTGCTTGAACCCCTTCCAATAACTTTTTGCATAAAAGCCTCTTGTATTGCCGATTGGGAGTGACTATATTGAAAACCTCTTCAATTGAAGGTCCTTTCCTCATAGCCTTTTGCAATTCAGCCACATAGCTCTATAAGTTCAAGTTGTTAGTCTCTAGCTCCTTTATCTACATCTTGAGCTTATCTTCATCGTCGCTCATCGTGTAAATAGTTTGGTCGAGGCCCCAGCACTCTTCCTTCTTCTGTAACTCCTCTTTCAGGCTTTTGGACTTTTTGTACTCTTCTTCCATTTTTGCATTCATGCTAAAGATTTCATTGGTAGTAAGGTCTTGTACCAATTTTTTGATAGCAAGTTCTTCCTTAAGCTTTCTCGCCTCCATCTTAGCCCTAATCCTCGCATTCTCGATAGTAGTAGTTTGGGCCTTTGATGCATTGTACGCATCCTTAACTTTTTGTAGCAAATTCAATTATTATAATCAAGAATGATTAGATATTACACAAATATAATTGAAGATATTACCTTCTTTGCATCTCTATCGACCTCGTCTAAAGCTGTAAGAATGTGGCTGCTCATCTGGAAAAGGAATGTGTTAATTACCTGAACAAGCTTGATAATTAAAAGCAATGTTTATGGATACTCACATCATATAATTTGGCCATGACATGAGCCTTATTGCAACCACTGACCTTGTCGACATCCTTCTTGGCGATATCTTTATCTTTCGAAAGAATGACCCCTTCCATTAAAGCCAAAGATTTCGTCCTATCTCCCAAGGTTGAGTAAGTATCCAAAATTTGATAGCTCCAGCAAGGGATGAAGTACTTGCTGACATATTTGTTTGGTAAGAATTCGTCACTAGTGATGCTGAGAACATTAGAACGCATTGCCTCCTTTGCCCTTTCATCTATGCCTTAAGACTTCTTGATAGGTGGTTAGTCGGCAAGTTCCTTCCTTGGTCTTTTTTCACCACTTGGAGCCACCGCAATCACTTGTGATGAGCCTTTTGCGGCAATGGCATTTTCATCATCCTCGTCGAGGTATGTCTCTCAATGCTCACTATTCCTTAGCTCAATGGAAGTTTGAATAACCATAACCGGAGGCTCCTTAGAACTAACCTAGGTTGGCTATATATTCTCATTCTCCTTTACTTTCTCAATAAGATGAGAGATCTATATAGTTTTCTGCTTTGCTGTAGCTTCCTTTGCTGGTCTCTTTGTGACAGTAGGCCGTATGATAGTTGTTGAGATGGTCCCCCTCTTATTAACCTTAGACTTGTTAACCTTGGCTTGACCAAGTAACTTTGCAGGTTTTACCTCTCTGGCACCTATATCTACAAGACAGGTAAATAAATTAATATAAATAGGGGAAAAATATGAACTTACATTTTCTGTGCCAAGTAAGGCTAAAAGGTCACTATTCTCCCCTAAAGTCTCGAGAATAGCTTTCCTCGTGGCTATACTCAATACGGTGGTAACACATTAGCATACCTTCCTTTTCAGAAAATATTGGTTCACCATTTTCATAACGCCGTATAATTTTCTTGGTGTCCTAGAAGAACATTTTGTTTCTCCTTCTCTCCTAAATCTTCTTCACTGTTGTTGCATCATTCAACATTAAATCTACATTGTTTGCATGTATTGGCTTAGTCCATTGAGTCTAAAAGTCCATGTCCTCATCAGATACTATTGACATGAACTTATCATGCCACTTGTAAATCTTGGATTCTAACCCATCCATGAACTTATGCCTATGCCTTGCAAGAGCAAAATACCACCCGTTAAGCTATCTACGGATAGTGAAGAAAAATCTAAACAACTGAGGTGTAGCCCTAACTTAACTTCTTTACATACTACCTCAAAAGTCACCAGAAGCCGATATGTGTTGGGTGAGAACATACTCGATGCAACATCGAAGTAGTTGAAGAAGCCCCGAACAAAAGCCGAGAAAGGGAAGTACAGCCTAAAATCTAGATACATTAGGTATATATGGAACTCGCGCTCCCATGGAAACCATACTCTCTCCCCATCTCTTGGCCTCCTCAAGTTCCATGCTCTAGGAAGATCTCGCCAATACTGATTGTACCTTGTGATGAGAACTCTATCAATGGAATTAGTGGTCCCATCAAGAGAATCACAAAAGTAAGCTATTGTGTTGTATAAATATTTTACTAAAGACCTCCCTTCCTAATCCTCAAGATAATTATCCACAAGAAGCTTGTTAATTTGAGCAAGTTTTTCCCACCTTGCCTCCATACTATCGGTTGAACCGCTCGAAGAACACAATGCCTTGCTCCTATTTTGGGGGGAAAGAGTAGCCTCAGTTTTTGTTGCCTCAGAATCAAATAAAACAAATCGACAAGCAACTTTGCAAACCATACCTGGATGGTTATATGAAATGCAGTAACAAAAGTCAAAGAATGAGATTTTAAAGATTGGAAAACGAACGAAAATTTTAGGTACAACTAAAGAAGTGAAATCTGATTATGAACAGTACCTTATACATGAACGATCTATTCTCGTAACTACAAATCTAATTTTGATAGTAATGTTGTGTTGATATGATAGTCACGTGGATTGTTAATGCGTATCTCATGATAGAAATCTAACGACTGAAAACTTTCAAACAGTTACTAGGCTTACAAGAAAATGATGACTTAAGTGATAGATGTCGTGCCTACAACTTTTTGGTTTCCCGAACGGGTAAGAGTTTTGAAATGGTGATATTTTAGTTAGGATGTGATCTGTCCTACATTCCATGTTACCCATCATGAATCCAAAGAATCTCTCCCAACTCGACCTCTGCTGCAATATATATATGTAACTCCCTTTGTTGACTATTCGAACGCGGGAGTTGGGGGGCAAATGTTGATAGTTAGTTTTCACTCAAATTACACTCATCCTTTTATCGGCCGAGATGCCGAGTAATCGACTCTCTTGAACACTTCTTATTCACATACTTACTATACTAAATCACCATTCTAACTTAGGCATTAGAGTGGCCGTACTGGACTGGCCTCGATACTAAGTATTTCACTCTCTTTTGCAGGGCTATTTTCTCACCCTAAAATTCACCAACAACAAAGACAATGTACAGCTTCACTGTGGAGGGAAATGATAAGTTACGTATGTTATTACTTTTAGATACATTCTTAAGCTTTTGAAATTTATTGTGAATTATAAATTTTAGCCTATATTATAAGCAAACAAATTTTTTAGAATTTGCTTAAATCCTTTATGAATTTAGAATACTTTATTGAATTTAAGTGATTAGATTTCTATGATTCATAGTTCTCTATTACTCAAGCTTAGACTTAAACTTGAGATTATGATAGATATAGATAGGTTAAGAACTAGTTATTTTGATTTCTAAACTTGATTCTAGAAAATAGTTATCTATCCTTCTTTTTCAAAAATTTTTTAGATTAGATGAGTAAAGGAGATTTGTCCTTTTAAAATCACTACAAAAAAAAAGTCAAAGTAGTTAAAGGTATTAATTGAATTGATAGAAGAATTGGTAAAAATCAATCTTGGTTCGTCAAAAGAGCAAGACTCTTTCCTGCTACTAATTTGCAAAAATGAAAATTGATTAAGGTTGCTAAGGATCCCTCATAATAGCGAGATGCCTTTCCATTAAAAAACTATTAAAAGGATTAAAAGGGATAAATTAGTAAGGATCAACCATGGTCTATTAGAGGAGAAAAGTTCTTTCCTAATGCTACTTAGCTTTGATTAAGGAATTAAATTGAACTTGAAAACCTCCTAATGAAAAAAAGAAAAAAAAAAAGTAGAGAGACAATCAAAGGATGAATTGATGTAAAATGTATCCAATCTAGTTTTTCATAATAAAATTGTTAAGAGAAGATTTCCCTAGTCTTAAGTTAGAGTAAGGAAATTTCTATAACTTTTTCTTAACTAGTTGATGTTTATTTTAATCTATACTTTAGTTTTTGCTTAAGTGATATGGTTAACTCTGAATTATTAAAATCGATCATTAAAATTCAATAGTTCTTAAGAGTTATTATCTAGGTGTTCTAAAGACATTAAGTTAATGAAAAAGAGTGATTCTAAAAGAAATTTTCCAAGTCATTCAAATTTGAGAGTGTACTTTTCTAAAGGATAAATTTCAATTACTTTGTCCTTAAGATGTTTTTGTTTTGTTTTGATGTTTTGCTTGAGGATAAGCAAAAGCTTAAGTGTAGGGGTATTTGAAAATATGAATTTAGAATACATATTTTGTAGTTATTTTGTGCTATTTTGGATACTATTTTGACCTTAATTAGTTTAAATCTCATTTTCAGAGACTTTAGGAACATTTTATGAAGTTTTAAAGGGATTTTATCAAGTTTTGAAGTATTATAAAGTAAAAAGCATTAATCAAGGATTAAAGCGGAAGAATTTTGAGAGAGAAATGAAGTTTAGAAAAGGTCATGGTTCATGCCCTTGTTTCCCTCATAATGCAATTTCATTGAATTTTGAAGATTTCGGGATAAAGTGCAGTATATGCCCAAATATTACAGTCAACCACCTAGCCCATAGACTTGCAATGATTTTTAAATCTTTTAGTTTTGTTAGGTTTTCTTTCTAAATCTAGGTTCACTCCTTATAAATAGATGTTTAGGCTTAGGGTTACATGGAGAGCTCCTTTAGTATAAGAGTTAGTAGGGTAAAGAAATAAAAGGGGGCTTCTCTACTCTTTTCTTTTGTTTCATTGTTATGTCTTTATTTTGAATTTCTTAGTAAATCGTTGTTAAACCCTATGTTCTAGGGTGACTTCTTATTATTAAAATTCAATATATGATTTTACATATTATGATTTGATTGTATTGTTTTTATTGTCTACTTTAATTCAATATATTAGTGATTGAATTATTGCTAAAGTCTATTGTAGAGTTAGTGAGATCATATAATATAATTGACTGATTGATACAATTAGGCAAAACTAGCTAACTAAAACGTCTAGTAATTTAGTTTTTCCATATTAAGGTAACCTAATTTTGGGATTCAAGAATGTCATGTGATCCTATGACACTCTATTCATAAGCAATTTTGATAGAGAAGGTTTTAAGGTTAGGATTTGGCCGAGAAACATGAGTTTGGTTACTTTGTAATGGGAATCCCCATAATCTAATATGACAATTGAGATTGAACAAGTCACTCAAAACTTGGTAGTAAATTACACTAAGGATTTACTAAGGAACATGTTCTTTCTTTTAATTTAAATCATTGTTATTTAATTATTTTATCTATTATTCTTGTTCTTTTTTTTATTATTTATGTTTATTTTATTTACATTATTATTCATTATTGCAATCTTTAATCTCCCATCTGTAATTATTTAAGTAAATCTTTTATTGTATAAACTTAGGTAATTGAGTAATTTAAGGATACAACTGTTAAAATAATTGGATACTACTCCCCTATAAGGTTCCTCATGGAACCAACACTTTGACTCATAATCTATTTTTATTTATACTATGACTTTATTAGGTACACTTGCTATGAGCTATGTACCCAACAAATAGGAATTGAACGAGTAAAATTAGGGTATTGATAAGATTAACTCAATTAACCTACAAACTTACAAATAAGCTCGAGATATCAGACGAGGAGAGCTTGTAGAGCCGGATATTAAAAATATAATAAAATAATTATTATATAGTTAAAATATTACTATTTAATTATATTACATATTATTCATCTAATTGCATAAAATAGGTCTCGTTAAATCATAAACTCTTAGAGATAAATGATATTTGTAATAAAATTTATATGAGACATAAAATAACATATATATATATATATATATATGGGTTGTGTATAATTTTTAAGTATATACGTATACTCGTAATTAGCTAAAATACCCTAATATATACATTTTTAGCTAAAATAATCTAAGAAAATTAATAAAAAATTAAAAATTATAAAACAAATCATGGGTAGCTAAGAATTGGTAGTTTAGGCATGTGTAATCATGCATGACAGGTGTGGCAATATGTTGAAACAAAAACGTACAATAGGATTAAGTATTTAGGGAAATTACAATGTAGAGAGAGAAGAAATCTATTTTAATGCAAAAACAACTTCAAAAATTTTAAATAAACCCTCTCTACAAGATTCTATAGATAAGTGAGGAGTTAGGAAGAATCAAAGTGAGCTAAGTTAATCAAAGAATTANACTCTTAGAGATAAATGATATTTGTACTGCAACCTATGTGACATAAAAAATAATATATATATATATATATATATATGGGTTGTGTATAATTTTTAAGTATATACGTATACTCGTAATTAGCTAAAATACCCTAATATATACATTTTTAGCTAAAATAATCTAAGAAAATTAATAAAAAATTAAAAATTATAAAACAAATCATGGGTAGCTAAGAATTGGTAGTTTAGGCATGTGTAATCATGCATGACAGGTGTGGCAATATGTTGAAACAAAAACGTACAATAGGATTAAGTATTTAGGGAAATTACAATGTAGAGAGAGAAGAAATCTATTTTAATGCAAAAACAACTTCAAAAATTTTAAATAAACCCTCTCTACAAGATTCTATAGATAAGTGAGGAGTTAGGAAGAATCAAAGTGAGCTAAGTTAATCAAAGAATTAAATCAAGAAAAAATTGGAAAATCTATGCATGAATTGAGGAGTTTAGTGGTTCACTAACGTAAGTCGAACATGGAACTCAACCACCACTATCACCATCACCAGAGGCTATACCTACCTCCTAGTGCTATCGATAAGGAGGGAATAGCTATGGGTGGTCGGAGCTAAACTTTTCTATGAGGTCCAACTTTAACTCGATTTTATGTAAATTATTAAAAATAACAAAAATGTCTAGAAAATTATGGAAAAAAATTATTCTTACATATTTTTGTCCATAGAATTTAGGGAAAATATCAATTTGTATAAATTTAGTAGCTAATACGTACGTTCTTAAGAAATCAAAGAAATTAGATGATTTTTGAAGTTGAAATGAAATGGGAAAACAATGTTATTTCTACTTCAATAATTTTTCTACGAACTATCCAAAGTTAATATTAATTTGCTATGTCAGTTTTTCATGATATTATTTTCCATATTTTTATTTGATTTTTTGAGCTTTAAATTATGCCTAAAATGATGTTTTAGTGAAGAATACAATGTTTCTTTGCATAATTCCACTTAGATACTAAGTTTAAATCGTACTTGGAGTATGTATAATCATTCTAGAGTGGTTAGATTGATTGGTAAAGTGAGAAGTTATGAGAAGTTGAAAGTTGACCTTAAATAGTGAAGTTGGTATTTGACCAATTTAGTGAACTTGAAACAATTGATGAATTGTAATGTAATGAGTAAAGAATTAAGAAGTAATAAAAATGAGGAAGGTTGGCGTGGAGTGTTATTTAATGTATAAATTTGATTCCACAATTGCAACTTGGAAGGAAGTTAGTAAATTAGTTAATTATAGGACATAGAGTAAAGGCAAAGAATGATTAAGAGGGTTTTGGTAATGAATTTCTTACTAGATTGATACTCAAAGAGTAAGTCAGAAGTAAAAATAACGAGTAAAATGTAAAAATAGGGGAAGCAAAAGGTTGGTTAAAGGATGGTATTATTAAAAATCTTATAGATAACAGAGGTAGAGGGTAGCTCAGAGGATTATCTAATAAGGTGCTTAACTTGGAGAAGTTCAAAGGCTGTCTCAAAAGATAAAATCAATATAAGAAATAACCCTTGTGTAGCTTAGAAAGTAACTACAAGGATTTCTGACCAAAGGAAATTACTATAAATCCACTCAAAATCTAACTTAGAGGATTTTGATTAAAGAAAACCGCTATAAATCTACTCAAATCATAGCTAAAAGTATTTGATCAATAAGGGTAATTTGTAAAAATCAATAAGTGGTTAAGAAATTATGATTTTTAAGTGAAAATAACTTATGAAATTTATAATTAAACAACCAAAAACATATAAAACAAACTAATGACTAATGAATTAAGGCTTGAAAACTAATCTATTATATATTTTTAAGGACAGTTGAAGGGCAAGGAGCTAATGGTCAGGATTAAACTTCAAGTGGGTACAAGTAAGTTGGGATCCATGCTTAACGGCATATTGAAGTATCATATCAAGATACTTTGAGGAGTAAGAATGCTTATTTGTGGTTGTAGTTAGATTGTATGTATGCATGCTTTGTATATGCTTGAGATACTAATTAATGATTGGGAGTTGAACTCTGAGTGCTGCTTTCTACTTGAATTTATATTGTCTTGTTTGTATGAATTTGGTTGATCACCTGATAATCCAGATTAACCATGAATTGATTAATGACCTAACTTGATACTCACAATAACCCAATAAGGGTAATAATTAGGTTATTAGATTAAATATTGACATTTCACTGAGGATAGCATAAATTGTTCTTTTTCTATCCATAGTTGAACCAAATGATAAGAGAAGGAGTCGTAGTAAGGTTAAGAACTGTTTTTTGAATGTTGTTTAGGGAGGAAGGTGTTCTCCATTGCACAAGCCCAGATTCAATCTGATAGTATCGTATTGAAACTCTTCAAAATCTAAGTTAGAGTGGACAAAATTACTCTAACTTCACAATGAACTAGTTAAACATTATGAGATGCTATATCATTTGTTTGTTGCACTTACATTTAATTAATGATTAAACAACTATGTTTGCTAATGTACTCTTACGACTCTATGCCTTCTTACTAAGCTAGTTGATCTCACATCATAAAAGATTGTTTTGTAAGAGTGGAGTAGTACATGAAGATGCCTCACTACAGGTGTTCTCATGTTAGTTTCAATAGGTTAGGAAGTAAGAAGATGAAGTTGAATGAATGGATCGAGGCTCATGTCACTTTTGTTTTTCTTTTGTGGGAGGATTATAAGGTCTTTTTGGGAGGCCATATAGTCTTCGTTGGCTCTCTATTATATCTATATATGCAATGTAGTCCTATGGAGTTGCATAGTTTCTTTTGAAAACTATGGAACTTTCAATGTATGTAAGGTTATGTATAAGAACTAATCTATCTATAAATATCAAAACATGTATTTTGTAAAGTCTTACTCCATAGGTCTTCTATATTATAGGTGCCCATTTGATTGCTTCAAAGCTAATTAAGTTGTCGTTCATCTTGTATGGGCTATACCTATGTTAGCAGCTAAAGAGAGTAGTTTTTAGCCTAAGCTAGTTTATACGGTAGGGTTGTTACAATTCCTTGAATTTAGGGTGTAACACCTTCCTATGCGATTAAGCCCCCCATATGCTTAACATACCCATCAAGCCTTCGTGGACCAACTGTATTGGCTTAATATGACAAACGAGAAGCTAAGCTGGGTCACTTCCAACTTAGTGTTGCTTAAGGGTTAGGTAAAATGTAATAGGGAGTAAGAAAACAAGCTCACATAAGGAAAATTCTATATATTTACTGATGGAGATATGGTACGACTTACATTATAAGGGGTATTTATACCAACAATTCTAGGGCAACTTACTATACATGGAAAAGACTTAAAGGGTATAATCACGAAATAAGTAAAGTATAAGCATAAATAAGGATACAAAAGGAATTTAGGATAATGCAAGCTTTGGGTGGTAGGATTCTTCATCTGATGATGAAGGATACGTGGCCATCGTGCATAGGCTAGAGCTCTATGAATGGAAATAAATTGGGATGATCAATAATGTAAGATGTAGAGCTAATTTGATCTACAAGCTTAGTCAGCTCTAGCTTCAGAATATGGGTATTAAAGAGGAGTTGAGGTGCTTACTATTTAGAGGTGCTCCGGTGCTTGGGCTAGTATAAGTTCGAGGATATGTGCTCAATGCTTGAGGGTCAAGATGTCAACTAAGCTCACTAAGCAATCTGGAGGGTAGTCTAACCTGCTGAGCTATCAAGCTACCAAGTTATTGATCAATATTGTGTAATGTTGGTAACAGCTTGGTAATCACATGTGGTTAGATGTAGAAAAAAACTCTAACTCCTCAACGATAGGATGGAAAGAGAGAATTTGTTGAGCTATGCATTTTAGTCCTCTAGCTCGAGCTTTGGTTAAGGGTCCAATTGGGTGATAACTATGATCTCCTCCAAGTTGGTTGGGATTTGGGATTTGGGATCAAATTTAGATGCTCCTACTTTTGTTTGTGCTCATCTAGCTAGCACGAGCTAAGGTTGACAATGTTAAACACAATAGAGACTTTATAGTCTTCAAGTTACTCCAACTGATAGGTACTCTCATTAATCTTATGTAATACTCTAAACAATCCTTTAACTCGAGCAAATAGCTTGTTCTTCCTCTTGCTTAAGAACCTTTCTGGATTAGGTGCAATGAAATTAGGCTGCCAAGCTAAAATTTCTTTCTTCTTCTTCCTTATCCCTTTTGCTCTAACTTTTATGTAGTTTGGTTAATTTGTTAAATTACCTTTTGATATATCCTTTAAGGTGATTAAGCTCAATCTTTGGCTAAGGGATCTTCTTGGTTGACTATGGGTACCAGGATGTGGCTAAGGGTATTTGGCCTGTGGTGCTGTAGACCGATCTGTTATAGGTAATGATAGACTGCTGACCTCATGACCTCTTACTCGAGCTCATCTCAATGGTCTATGAGTTCTTATAAGAAGAATCCAGTCCTCTCAACTCACCAAGGACGAGCTCCAGTATCAAGAAGGCCTAGTGATGGACTCTTTACGCACCTAACTTAGATACACCCTACTCTACTCTACTACGAGCACAGATACCAAGCTAATAACCCTTCTTAGTGTAGCTAACCTGCTTAGTGCCAAGATCCTTGACTTTAACCTCTAAACTCTTTTCTATTGACCTATTACCACATCTGAATAGCTCATCTCTACCACCTTACTACCTTAGAGTACAAATGCAATGGTAGTACGCATCCAAATAGCTCATCTCCAGCACCTTACTACCTTAGAATATAAATGCAATGGCAGAGCACCACTTGTCTTAGCCTTTTTCTAACATTCCACTATGGTCCCTTTGTTTTGTTTGTCATATTTACCCTTTTTAGCTTATACTAGGTATCTTTATTTTATATTACCCTTTTTGTAATTCATTCTTTCTTTTTGTTGCTTTAAAGACTTACTATAAATAGTTCCTTAACCATTGTAACCAAGATCAGCAACTTCTAGTTAATGAATATTTTGTTACTCTATTCTTGCGAGAAACCCTCTCCAGGTTATAAGCCCTTCGCTCTTATCTAATCTTGCTAGTAGCTCAAGGTTAATGGCAAGTGGACCTTAGTCCTTTACTTATGCACCACATCAAGTCAGGGCTAAGTCATGTTGTGCTTGTTGGTGAGTCATATCCAATGAATACTCTACGAAGCTACTACCATTGTCTATGATTCGTGTTTTCATCAATATATCGAAGGACCCATCTTTAATACTATACTAAGTGCTAGTGATAACTTAATGTCCACCATTTGTATTTTCTTTAATATCTCAAAGGACCCATCTTTAATACTATAGTAAGTGCTAATGATAACTCAACTCTTAAGCACATCATATTACCTTGGTATTAGAGCTTAAGGTTGTGACCAAGAGTTCCATGGTTATCTTGTAGTGTGAAATCATTGGTACAAGTGCTATAGTGTGTGTGTGCATGCATGCCTTGTTATACTATGTTTTAACTAACTAGAAATAGAGTCTATTGTTAAGGTGTAAACTATGTAGTACTTAGTAATGTTATGAAGAGATACTTTGTTGAAATTATGATTATTAATTGTGCAAATGTCAAATCCGAGTGTACAAGGGCAGATAAGTGATCTTGAAAGTGATACGTAAGGTCATGGTCGTATTAAGCATAAAGCTCCTTGAAGTACTGAAGAATAAATTCAAAACCTTACAACCATTATTGGCAACTTAGCTATGATCGTACAAAGGTTCATAGATACACGACCCTAAGATAGAAATGTTGAGTATGGTGAAGGCATGTGAGATTGACCAAGAAGACAAGGTGTAGAAATCCGAGCTCTTGATGCTATGAATGTACCATAAGTGTAACCTAACTAAGTTGAAGGGCTTGTTTGATGAAGACTAAAGTTGGAGGAGGTTGAAGAAGAAGAAGAGGATAAGCAATTCCAAGAATTTGATGAGTGAGAAATTTAAGCACCTAAAGGAACTAAGAATATCCAGGTTTAAGTTTTAAGCTTCTTTGGAACAAGTAGTACCGATGAATATATGGATTAGGAAGAAAAGATTGAGAAAATATTTTATTTGTAGGATTATGAGGATGTAGTATGCATTCGAGTGGCTGCCTTGGAGTTTTCTAAGTATGCAGCCATGTGGTAGAAGAAAGTAGATAACACATGTCAGCAAGCTCAACGAAAGATTGACACTTGGAATGAGATGAAGCTAGTTCTAAGGAATAGATTTGCTCTTGAGCATTATGAGCAAGACACTTTCCCACGTCTTCAGGAACTCAGGTAAGAAGGCTAAACTGTAGATGAATATGTTTAAGAGTTTGAATTGTTGATGATTCCATGTGATGTTGATGAACTAGAATCCTGGACTATTGCTAGGTTCCTATTTAGGCAATGACCTAAGATTGGGAACATCATAGAGGTATAGAAGATTAGGACTTTGGATGAAACTATTTGAATTGCTCAAAGAGCTAAGAGGCAAAGGTGAAATAAGCTCATTTAAGCACCTAGTAGCTAACCTGGTGTGCCGAGCTGATCTGTCCTTAGTAAAGTTCCATAGTTTTGAGGTGAATCGATGTGGTCCACATTCGAGCTGACCCAATGATGAAAGGGGTAATATGAAGGTTGATGAGCCTTAAGTTAGGGACTACACAAAAGCTTAAGATGGAAGAAAGCCATAGTTTGAAGTTGAAAGTTTAAGCGAAGGAAGAGATGAAGTAGATGTTGAGCACCTATTAGAAGAATACCAAAACAATCCTAAAGCCCTCACCAGACCTGAATTTAAAGAATACTGTATGGTTGTTAGGAGAGTTCTTAGCATTAACGTTGCTAAGGAGAGTAAGTAGAGGGAAATCTCTTTCATACTAATTACCGATTAAGCGGCAACTTATGTGCTCTATTTATTGATGGGGGAAGTTGTACTAAAGTCGTAGCACAAAGAGTAGTATGAACAATGAAGTTGCCAATCTTTCTTTGCCCTCAACCTTACGAAATCCACTAGTTAAATGAGAAAGGTAGACTCTAGGTCACTAAGTAGGTGAAGGTGCTGAACTCCATTAGCAATAGGTACTAGGACGAGGTGATATGTAACATTCTACCTATGTGTGCTTCACATATACTTTTAGGCCAACTTTGGCTATTTGACCTAAGGGTACTCCATAAACGGGTACTAAAATATATACATGTTTCAAAAGGATGGGAAGAAGGTTATGCTTACTCCTATGAACCCTAGCGAAGTCCAAGAGTCACAAGCTCAAATCTCTATGTCCTTACAAAAGAAGTCTTTAGTAATCTCTAGAGCTAAATTCTCTAAGATAGT
Organism: Lumnitzera littorea; assembly: GCA_024138015.1. Taxonomy (NCBI): domain Eukaryota; kingdom Viridiplantae; phylum Streptophyta; class Magnoliopsida; order Myrtales; family Combretaceae; genus Lumnitzera; species Lumnitzera littorea. The sequence goes on from JAMXBB010000003.1 coordinate 33,705,255, forward strand.
AAAGATGAAAGAATGTGTCTTTTTGTTGGTAAGGAGACTACGTGAGTTGAAAGAGGTTTGAACATTGTTAGCTAATGTGTAGGCACTGCTCCAAGAATATGACAAACTATTTCCTAATGAGCTACCTAAGGGGTTACCCCCTATTAAAGGTATTGAGCATTGTATTAATCTCTAGCTAAGAGTAGTTCTACTAAACTGACCTGCTTATAGACTCAATCTCAAATAGGCAGCTAAGCTTAAGAAGCATGTTGATGAGTTGATTGACTAAGGATATGCTAGAGAAAGCATGAGCCTTATGTTGTGCCAGTTGTCCTAGTACCAAAGAAAGATGGCTCCTGGCATATGTGTATCAATAGTTGAGCTATCAATAAGATAACTGTTAAATACAAGTATCTAATACCCTAACTGGATGACATGTTAGATAAAGTACATGGTCTATGGATCTTTTCGAACGTAGATTTGATGAGTGGCTACCACTAAATCTAAATGAGACTAAGGGATGAGTGGACGATAGCTTTCAAAATGATGGATAGTCTCTTTAAGTGGTTGGTGATACCTTTCGGACTTATAAATGCACTGAACACTTCTATGCAACTCATGAATCATGTCTTAAGATCATTGATTAGTAAATGTGTTGTGATTTATTTTAATGACATTTGGTATATAGTGTTGACCTTTTGTCTCATGTTGAGTACTTAAGAGTTATATTTGATATTCTCCAAGCTAAGCACTTATTCAACAACTTGAAGAAATGTGTATTCTATCAAATTAAGGTTGTGTTTTGTAGATTTGTCATGTTTGATAGAGGTATCCGAGATAACAACGAAAAGATCAAAGCTATACTTAACCAACCAACACTAACTTGTACCATAAATGTAAGGAGCTTTTATAATTTAGCTCCATTCTATTGAAGATTCACACAAAACTTCAGTTCTATAGCCACTTTATTAACTAAGCTGACTAAGAAGAACTCTGAGTTTAGGTGGTTAGAGAAAGCTTAGAGGGGTTTTGAGAAGATCAATTCCAAGTTGACTTCTACCCTAATGCTTGCACTACTAAACCTTAATAAAGTCTCTAAATTGGAATGTGACACTTCTAGAGTTGATATTAGCGTCGTTCTCATGCAAGAACACCAACCTATTACCTGTATTAGTAAGAAACTCAATAGTGCTACTTTGAACTATTCAGTATATGATAAAGATTTCTGCACTCTTATTTAAGCTCCTTAGAATTGGCAACACTAATTACCTCAAGAGTTTATCATCTATATGGACCACGAATCCCTTAAGCATTTATGTAGACAACAAAAGCTCTCCCGACATCATGTCAAATGGGTAGAAATCTTAGAAACTTTTTGTTATGTGATCAAGTACAACAAGGGGAGTTCTAACAATGTAGCTAATGTCCTATCATGCTAGCATATACTTGTGACAACCCTACAAGCTCGAATACTTAGGTATAGTACTCTTGCAGATTGGTATGAATAAGATCTATACTTTGGACCCATAATGGTCAAGTGTAATTATGGAGGTTTCGTAGATGGGTTCTATCTAAACTAAGGATTTTTTTTATGAAAAGTGGCTGTATTTGTATACTAAACAGCTTAGCTAGAGAGCTACTAATTTAGGGAGCTCATATAGGAGGCCTACCAGCCCCTTTGGGGAAAGAGAATGCACGAACTGTAGAAAGAGCACTTCTATTGGCCAAGGATGGTGAAAGACATGCACAAAGGTGTAAGGTGTGTAAACATTCTAAAGGAAGGAACCTTATGGGGAATACACACCTCTACTTATACCTAACCAACCCTAGATTAACTTGAGCATGGATTTCATGCTTGGATTACCCCAAACAACTTGGAAGCCTGACTCCATCATGGCAGTGGTCGATTGGTCCAACAAAATGAGCTACTTCATTCCTTACCATAAGACTGATGATGCTTCATATGTTATTAACCTCTTTTTGAAAGAGATCGTATAACTTCATGGAGTCCCTATAAGTATTGTTTCAAATTGAAATACAAAGTTCACAAGCTTCTTTTAGTAAACTATTTGGAAGAAGCTCAACAACAAGTTGTTGTTTAGTACTTCTTGCCACCCTCAAATGGATGGTTAGATGAAGTGGTGAATAGGATAGTTGGTAGTCGATTGTGAGCTATTATTGAGAAGAATCTACATGACTAGGACTTATGCCATCCCATCATTGAGTTTGCCTATAATTGCCTTACCTACAGCTCGATAGGAAGATCACCCTTTAAAGTCATCTATGAATACAACCTAAGCTTACCAATGGACATGATTTCTCACTTTATCACCAAAGGAGAAAGTCAATCTAGTTTGCAATGAGCCGAGGAATTTTAGAGACTACACAAGAAAGTCGCTGAGAAACTAGCCAAAATAGTAGCTTAACAGGAAGGACAAGGAAGTTGAGATTGAAAGAGCATTGTCTACAACCCAAGAGCATTGTTCACCTCAATAAGGAGTAATTCCCAAGAAGGAGAACGAATGAGCTATCACCTAAATCAATTGGACCCTTTAAGGTTTTGAAATGAATTAATGACAACACTTACGAGCTAGAATTACTAGAAGGGTATAGAGTGTCACCAACCTTCAACGTCTTTGATGTAATGGCCTATATCCCAAAAGAGGAAGCCGACTAACATTTGAGGGCAAATCTTCATCACCTCCGAGGAGTTGATGGACAACCAACCTCAAAACCTCTTGCTTAGCTCTTCTCAAAGGTCTACAAGGTCTTGTAAGAAGAATCTAATCCTCTCAGCTTGCCCAAGATAAGCTCTAGTATTAGGAAGGTCTATTGATGAACTCTTTACTCACCTTGCTTAAACGTACCCTACTTTACTCTATTGTAAGCATAGATGTTGAGCTTACAACCCCTCCTAGCATAGCCGACCTGCCTAGTGTCAAGATCCTTGACTCTAACCTCTAACCTCTTCTCTATTAATGTATTACCACATTCAAACAGCTAGTCTCCAACACTTCGCTACCCTAAAGTACAGATGCAATGGTAGCACACTACTTGTCTTAGCCATTTTCTAACATTATACTATGTTAATTTGTTTTGTTTGTCATATTTACCCTTTTTAGCTTATACTGGGTTTCTTTATTTTGGATTACCCATTTTGTAATTCATTCTTTCCTTTTGTAATCCTAGGGACTTACTACAAATAATCTTATAATTGTTATAGCCAAGATTAACAACTTCTAGTTAATGAATATTCCATTGCTCTATTCATGTGAGAAACCCGCTTTAAGTTATAACCCATTCGCTCTTATCTAATCTTGCTAGTGTCTTAAGGTTACTAGTGAGTAGACCTTAGTCCTTTACTTGTACGCTACATCCAGTCAAGGCTAAGTTGTGTTCTATTCGTTGGTGAGTCATATCTAACGAACAACTTCACGAAGCTACTGCATTTGTCCACCATTTGTGTTTTCTTTTATATCTCGAAGGACCCATCTTTAACATTACGATAAATCCTAATGATAACTTAGCTCTTAGGCACATCAGGCAAACTCTACTACAAGTAGGAAAACATCCTAATCAACCAAGTTTCTTCCTATTGTAGCTTAGAGCAGTGAACCCAAAGTGCATTAGGTGACCTCTATTTGGCCATCAGTCTAGGGGTAATAAGATGTACAAAAGAGTAGCTTGGTTCTTAACCGATGCAAGAGAGTCCTCTTGAAATGACTCAGAAATTTTAGGCCCCTTTTTGATACTGTGTTCATTGGCATGCCACACAATTAAGCTATTTCTTGCAAAAAGAAAAAAGCGATAACCAAAGTATTGTTAACCATAGTGTAGGCCAAGAAGTGTTCCATTTCATTAAATCTTTCCATGAAAACCATCATTGTGATACGCTACACCAAGAACAAACAAGGTTAAACATATTTAGGGGATGGGTTTAAGCCTACAAAAAGCTTGAAAATGAGAGGGAAATGCATGAAAAAAGTTAAACCCATGAACAAATCTAAGGATATGATTTATTGAGGATCTTCGTGGACTCATGAACCAGCTCGATATAACATACGAGCCAATTCCCAATTCAATGACGTCAATCACCATCTAGCCTTTCCTAAGAGTTAGGATAAGAGTAAAGGAGAGTAAGGTTCTAGGAAAGGAAAAACTCGATATATTCAACAATAATGTAATGAAGGTAATGAATGTATTGTGGCTACATGTTATAAGGGTATTTTATATTTGCAAATCTAAGGCAACTTGCCAAAAGTAGAAAAGACTAAAAGGGTAATATCTAAAAGAGGTAAAATACAAATAATGAAAAAGGGTGCAAAAGAGTAATTAGAAAAAGTAAGTGATTTGGGCAATAGATTCCATCGTGTGGCTACTTAGATACATAGCTATTGGTTAGAGGCAGCTTTTGGCAAAACAAACAAAAGAGTATAGTTAGGTTAGTTAATGCTGAGCTAACTACAGATTCTTCTAAGATGTTTTTAGCTCAGACTTGTTCTACTTAGCTTAGAAAAGGGTCAATCAAGCTGGTAGGTGATAGTGTCGAGTTGTCAATTGAACGCTTCTTGGGTTAGCATTAAGGGAAAATTGACAAGCATGGGAGATCTCACCTTGGAAATGATAGTAAGTCAGTGATAGAAACAACTCAGATTCCTCAAGTGTAGTTGCAGAAAGGAGAATGAACCTTATTAAGCCTTCAAGTCCTCATGCTTGAATTCGGGTTAGGGTCTTATAGCTTGATTCTTATCAAATCGAGTCTTTTCCTCAAGTCGTCCTAGGTAAGCTTAGGACAAAGTCCATACTCAAATCACTATAAGGTTTCCTAGAGATGGACAGAGGCATCGCTCTCCCTTGCTTAGCTCTGCTCTTGGCCCTCTTGCTGGTTACATAGTTTTCCACTATACGGTAGACATCCATTCTCATCTTGGCCTAAAAGCCAGGTACTCAACAATTTGAATGCTCTCTTTTCTCTGATTTATCTGGAGATTCCTCCATTATGAGCTTCTCTCACTAATAGTTCCTTAAGAGAACAAGTCGAAATATAAAGCTTGCCACCTCAGAGCAAGTATCCATCCTCGACATGGTAGTCATCCACCATCCTTCCTTCTCTGCATTGCTCATATATTAGACCAAAATGGGGAGCTCTAGGGTATTGGTCTTTGATGCTTACAAACTCCAAAAGTCTAGTCTATAGTGGGTATGTCCCTTAGACAGGGCTTCAACAACGACATTTGTGTTGCTTCACTTATATTTAATCACAAAATTAAACACTTCCAAAAACTCCACCCATCATACTTACCTCTTTAAGAGCTTAGATTAGTACCTCAAATACCTTAGGGACTTATGATTAATACATATGACAAATTCTATGGGTAAGAGATAATGTTGCACATATGAAGAGCTTAGATCAATGCTAAGAGTTCTTTGTCATACATTAAATAATTCAATTGTGCTCCTTTGAGCTTCTCATTATGGCACGCAATAGTTGGCCTTCTCGCATCTACACAACTCCTTTGCCTACACTTGATGCATCACATTCTAGCTCAAACACCTTTTTGAAGTAAAGTAGAGCCAATACCAAGGTAAGGATCAGTCTCTTCTTTACTTTAGCAAAACTGTTTTCTTCCTTCTCTCCCCTCTTAAACTCCATATTCTTCTTCATCAGCTTGGTGAAAGGTGCAAAAATTGTGCTAAAGCCCTAAATAAAATATCGATAGAAGGAAGCCAACCTATAGAAGCTTCTCACCTCAACACAAGACATTGGAGTTGGCCATTCAACAATAGCTCAGATTTTATTACTGTTTACTCGCAAGCCTCCTCCACTAACCATATATCTAAGGAAGACCACTTCTTCTTAGTAATAACTGCACTTCTTAAGGTAGCCACATAGCTTCTCAACTCATTTGACATAAAAAACAGCCTAAAGGTGAGTGATATGGCTAAATAGGTCGGCACTTTATACTAAGATGTCATCAAAGAAAATTATAACCAACTTTCCAATCAGATTCCTCAACACCTGGTGCATCTACCTCATGAAGGTGCTTAGGTCATTAGACAGGCCGAATGACATCACTAACCACTCATATTGGCTATGCCGAGTCTTGAACATTATCTTCCATTCTTCCCTAGCCTCATACTGATCTAATGGTAACTAGACTTCTAGTCGATCTTACTGAATACTTAAGCACCATCCAATTCATCCAGCATGTCTTCTAACCTTGAGATAGGATAGTTGCACTTGATCACTATCTTATTGACAACTTAACTATCTACGTACGTGTACTAAGTACCATCTTTCTTTAGCACTAGTAAGGTCAGCACAGCAAACGGACTGAGACTTTCCTTCTCATATCCCTTCTCCATTAGCTCATTGACCTATCTTTGTAGCTCAATGGCCTACTTAGGATTCATTCCATAGGCTGGTTTATTAGGTAGAGTGACACTAAGTACTAGATCAATACGGTGATCGATTCCTTAAAATGGAGGTAATCTTTTGAGAAACTATTCGAGAAATAGGTCGACATACTCTTCGAGCAACTTCTTGACCTCCTTAGGTAGATACACCTACTCTTTTAACTCTAGTAACCTTTGAATCGATAAATATGTCGGATGTTTGACTGCATGTGATACACCGCATCAAGAGCTAACAAGGATGATAGTATTGGGGTGGGTTTAAGCTTGTTGAAAGCTTGAAGAAGTGGATGGAATTGTATGAGAGAAATAGGAAAAAGTAGAATAAGAAAACCCACGAATAGTTCTAAGGATATAATACACCAGGGAACTTCCAATGACTCACAGCACAACTTAATAAGACATATAAGGTGGTCCAATGAGGATACTCGCCACTTTGCTTTGCTTAAAGGTTAGGATAAGAGTAAAGTAGGTAAACAAGCTATTGAGAGCAATGTTCACAAAAGGGTATATTTAATATTCTGAGATATGATATCTTCCGGCTACATATATAGTAGATATTTATACTTGAAAAACTAAGACAACCTGTCTAAAATGGAAAAGACTAAAAGGGCAGTGTCTAAAAGAAGTAATATACAAGGAATAATAAAGGGTACAAATGAAAATTCAAGTAAATAAATGATTAGTGTATTAGAATCCTTCATGTCGCTCTTGGATACGTGGCAACAGCATATTAGAGATGCTTCTAGCTAAAATAGACATATGGTATGATCAAGGTAGATGGCTGAATAGAGGTGCTGATAAGTGTGTGAAGCCACGCACTTATCTAAAGGATTTCTCTAACAATTTTATGTGATTTAATAGATTTTTGAGAAAAAGTGTATGAATTTTCTTTAAAATCACATATAATTACTCAACACAAGTGTAATTCATATTTTTGTGTTTTGATGCTCAAAAATAACGTATATTTAAAGAATTTAAGCTCTTTGTGTTTGATCTTATAGGTCCTAGGGCTACTAGATAATGGTAGCCTTAATTCAAGAAGCAGGAAATGAAGAAAAAACTAAAAGAAGAAAACTTAGAGTTAGAACTACTAGCATGATGGTAAGCCCATCTACCGTCAAGATGATACCTTGAACGAAATCAAAGCAAGTTGCAAAATTAGAAGGTTATATCGATATGATGGTACCCAACTACCATCATGACAGTATACTGACTCATAAAGTAAAAATGTGTCATTTTATTAGAAGAAAAGAAGAGAAGTATTTGACATGTGTCCACCTTCATGACGATACCCTTGCTTACCATTATGCCAGTACCTACTTGATATAAGAACTTCTTCTTCTTCTTCATTTTTTTGCAGATTTTGCTTTGCAATTCTAGGGTTTAGGGTTCTAGTTTTCCACCATTCTCTCTTCTTTAGGCTATTTTAGGTTACTTTTAGCATAGCTTTATGATTTTCATGGAGTTTTCTTGTATTTTCATGATCGTAGTGAAAACTTTGAGTAGATTTTAGCTATTTTTAAGGTTTGGGTTTATGGATTCCATTGCATCCATGGAGATTGTTAGGAAAATCTCGAAGAACTCTAATGTTGAGGTCAAAGAGCTCAATTTTGTAATGTTTCTCATATTTTTTCCATTTTTATGCAATGTTTATTTTCATGTTCATGTGTACTATGTGTTAAATGTTTATTCTCCATAAATGTGTTAAATAGAGCTTATTATACTTATGGATAGTGTATGAACATGATGAAGTAGTTGTGGTTATTGATGTTTTTATATTATGATAGCATAAATTTGGAATTTTACTTAGTTCTATGGTGCAATTAGGTATAATTTGAGTGTTGAGTTAATATCAAGCTAGATAGCATTTCTTACATATTGGGCCTATCCCTTTGTTATCTTAATAGGGTTTATATACCATAATAGGATTCAAAAACTTCAAATAGAACTTAAGATTCCTAATTTGAATGGGCAATTCTTGAGAGTTAGGACTTAAATCCTTGTACTCACCTAGAGCTAAAAATTAGTTGGTATGAGAAATCGATTCTAACATAGTTGTTTAAGTAGTGATGGGACTTGAATAGCTAACCGATAGTGTAGATGAGATATTGATAATATAATGCTCCTACTACATGATAAAATTAATGAAATAAGAGCCAGATAAATTTTGTAATTGCGAGTAAAATTAATGTTTAATGTATCATAAATACTCTAATAGCATGGCCACAATGATCTTTGACGATTGTTTTCTCGTTGCTCATATATCTTTTATAAAAAAATCCACATCCCAATACCAAGAAATTGTTAAAATCTACGATTAATTCCATTGTGGCTTTTACTTTTGTTTAGATAACTTGCATGTTCTATCCCTTAAAATTGCTTACTTAATTTCCTAGATTAGAGTAGAAACAATAGAATCTAGTACTTAGTTATCTTTTTAAACTTTATTCTTTCCTTCATCACAAATTACGATGTAGGTACTCACCATATACTATAAATTGACCAATATGCTTCCCATTAGCTCATGGTTTCCACAAATATTTTTCAAAAGATTGCAAGAAAGTTTAATTTATTGTATAGTGCTTCTATTACTTTGAAAAGGGGGTAATTTTATATTTGTGCATAACATTATGGAAGGTGATTGCAACACTAGGTGCCGAGCAAACCTAGGCTCATTTGAGGAGAAATGGCTGCAGATATGTGCTAAAGCTATTAGCTTCTCAGTACCAATGTTTCTAAGCTAGAGGTTGGCTTAGTCATGGTTGAGTAAGTATATTAGGGATTAAGTTGTCCGCAAAGCATATGTCCAATTAATACTCGACTTCTGAGAGATGTGTAGTTACTCAATTCGGCATAAGGAGTTGGTTGGCAGTAAGGATCAGCTTAGCCTCAGCAGGAGTTAGCTAGAATATGTGAATTCACCTTATTAATCCTTCTAAGCCTCGAGCTTCGCTATAGGTTAAAGGTCTAATAGTTTGATTCTTATCATTTCCTCCTAGTTGATTTGGATTTGAGATCAAACTCGACTAGTCTTCGTTCAATTCTCCTTCAAGGTAATAAGGGTTGACGTTAGCAATGTTGAAGGCATTAGAGACTCTATAATCTTTAGGTAGTTCCAATCTATAGGCATAGTCATTGATCCTTTGGAGTATTCTGAAAGGGCATTTGACTCAAGTGGACAACTTATTCTTTCTCTTGTTTGAGAACCTCTCCTTACTCAAATGTAACCACACCAAATCTCTAGGCTAAAACTGTGCTAACCTTCTTCCTTTACTCATCTCTCGCATTTTCTTAGCAGCTTAATCAATTTGCCAAGTAACCTTCTCGTAGATCTATTGTAAGGATTGTGTTTAGGCTCTAGCTTTAAGGTCTTCTTGTTCAAACATAGGCACAGGAGTCTAGTTGAAGGGCAACTCCAAGTTGAAGCCAAAGACAACTTTAAAGGGTATTTGCTTGGTGGTGTTATATACAGTATGGCTGTAAGCAAAATCTATGATAGGGAAACAGACATCCCAGTTAGCCAAGTTTTTCCCTAATGTAGCTCAAAGTAGTGATCCTAAAGTACAATGAACTACCTCTACTTGACCATCAATCTCAGGGTAACAAGAACTGCTAAACAATAGTTTAGTCCCCATACGACACCACAGAGTTCTTTATAAGTGGCTTAGGAACTTTGGATCTCTATCTGAGACTACACTCCTCAGCATGCTATGTAACCAAACAATTTTCTACAAAAAGATAAAAGCAATAGTCGAAGCATCATTAGTTTTAGAGTAGGTTACTAAGTGTGCCATCTTGTTGAATCTATCCATGATGACTATTATAGAATCTTTGCCTTGAGCAGTTCTTGGTAATTCAAGAGCAAAGTCCATGCTTAACTTAGTTGAAGTTCGGGTTAGGATGGGTAAAGGCATTGCTTTCTCTTGTTTGGCTCAACATTTGGCCCTCTTATAAGTAGCATAGTCCTTAATAACTTGGTGCACATCTCGTCTCATTCATAGCCAAAAGAACCATCTATTCAATAACTCATACGTCCTTTTCTCTCCAAAATGACCATAAAGTCCATTAAAATGAGCTTCCCTAACAAGCAGCTCTCTTAAAGAGCAAGTCGGTATAGATAGCTTACCTCCTTAGAATAGATATCCTTCTGCTCCGTAATAGTCATCTACTATTCTTCCGTTGGCACATTGTCCAAATATAGGACGAAAATGGAGGTCTTGCTAATACTACTCTTTTTTGCTTACAAACCCTAATAGTCTAGTCTATAATTTAATTATGAGAACGTATCTTCTCGACGGAGCATCAGCAACCACATTGTTCTTATCTTGTTTGTACTTTATCACAAAGTTCAATCCTTCAAGGAACTCAACCTACCATGCTTGTCACTTCAACAGCTTAGTTTGACTTTTGAGGTACCTTAAAGATTCATGATCTATATAGATGGCAAACTCTCTTGATACTAGATAGTGCTACCATACTTGGAGAGCTTAGATAAGGGTTAAGAGTTCTTTATCATATATGGAGTAGTTCAATTGAGGTCCTCTAAGCTTCTCACTATGGTAGGCAATTGTTCAGCCGTCTTGCATTAAGGCAATGCCTATACCAATGCCTAATGTGTCACATTCCAACTTAAAAATCTTCTTAAAGTCGGGCAGGGCTAATATAGGTACGAAAGTTAATCTTACCTTTACCTCAACAAAACTTCTCTCCTCTCTTTCTTGCCAATTGAACTTAATGTTCTTCTTTGTTAGCTTAACGAGGGGTACAGTAATAGCACTAAAATTTCTAATGAATCTTTAATAAAAGGATGCTAGTCTATAGAAACTTCACACCTTAGCATAAGTGATTGGGGTTGACCACTCGACAATAGTTCAAATCTTCTTATCATCTACTCATAAGCCTCCTCCACCAACTACATAACCCAGAAATACCACTTCCCTTTGGTAGAAACAACACTTCTTTAAGTTACCGAATAACCTCTTAGCTTGGAGTACATCTAGCAGGATACGGAGATGTTCTAAGTGACTTGACAGGTTGGCACTTGTCACAAGGATGTCATTAAGGTACACCATGACAAATCTCCTAATCAAACTTCTTAACACATGGTTCATTAGTCTCATGAAGGTGCTTAAGGCATTTAACAAACTAAAAGGCATGACCATCCACTCGTAAAATCCATGCTAAGTTTTAAATGCAGTTTTCCACTCATCGCTCAGCCTCATTTGAATCTGATGGTAGCCAAACTTTAGATCAATATCATTGAAGTTCTTGGGTCTACTAAGTTCATCCAACATGTCATCTAATTTGGGGATAGGATACCTATACTTAATAGTGATTTCGTTTACAGCTCTGTTATCTATGTACATTCTACCATCCTTTTTCGGCAAAGGAGCACTGGCATAGTATAAGGGCTAAGACTCCCCCTCACATATCCCTTCTCGAGTAGCACATTGACTTGCCTCTAAAGCTCGGCAGCGTATTCAAGGTTCATCAGAAAAACTGGTTTATTCAGTAAGGAAGCGCCAAATATCAAGTCAATGCAGTGTTCAATACCTTAGAAAGGAGGTAATCCCTCAAGTAACTATTTGGGAAACAAGTTGATGTACTCATCCAATAGTTCCTTCACCTTAGGGGGTATCTCAATATGCTCCATTAACTCTACTAGGCACTTAACCAACATAAAAGTCAACATATCAGCCTTTATAGCCTCTCGAAGCTCAACATTGCTTAGCAATAAAGTCTTCTTAGATCCTTAAGCAAGTTTAGCATGTAGCATGCTAACTTAACTTGGTGTCATAGGGTTCAAAGTAAGCTTTCTTCCATCTTTCTTGAACACATAAGTGTTCCTAAATCTATCATGCATAACTCTTCGGTCAAAAAGCCATGGTTGGCCCAACAGCACATGCGATATGCACATGGGTAACATGTCATAGAGAATTTCATCAGAATAATTACAATAGAGATCAGCAGCAAGACTTGTTGAGTGACAAGTAGTGCTCCATTGTCATTCAGCTATTAGAACTTGTATGGCTTCGAATGTATAATAGCCAATAACCTAATGATACGAATTAGCCCCTTAAACCAATCACACGTATCCGAGCTAGAGGACTTCAAGTACTCGTGTGGAGAATGTTAACTTTAAACCATATCTAAGATAGGGATTCCTATTCTGAATTGATCTCCTACCAACCTAGTTGTTAGAGCCTCACATGTGTCAGATCGACCCTTGCCTAGCAGCAATGCTTTATTCTAGAAGATAGCCTACAACTAGTAGAGCCAAGCTCCCAAATCAACCATAGACATTTGACTCCAATTTAGTTGACTTCTTTATTGTGCTGATTGGCTCTCAACATGATCTAAATCAGGTCGGCTCCTAACTGTAATGCTTTTCTACCTCTGCCTACTTTATATCATATTTTTATTGTCTAGTCACCAAGTGACACATGTCTTCTAAACACAACCAATGAGAATCAGCCTCCGACTATATCCAAGCTGAGGCAGACTTATCCAAAGTCGAGGCCTATTAAACCTTGTCGAGGCTAAGTAGTAGCAAGAAAGATGAGAGGAAGGAAGATAAATGCTTGGTATCAAGTCTGTCATCAACCGAAGTGCCAAGATACCACAAGGCTGAGTACTCGAGATCAAAGAACCACTGGATACAACATCAAGTGACTCGTGCCGACAAATTCTAGAACTCAACAATTATAGGCCAACTCTTTTGGTGTCTTAGCTAAACACTGCAAAACTTCGGGGACTCCTTCCCAAACCCACACATCTAACTTCTAACCTAGTCCAGTTCAGATACTACTCCTTCCAAGACATGTTGAGTGACTGCATGCCTACTCCCTTTGTAAAACGCACAATTTTGTATTCTTATACATATTTTCCTTTATTTTATTTATGGGCCCAATTCTTTAGGGTTTAAGGCCTTGTACATTATTTACAGTTTTGTTATCAAGGTTTAGGACTTGCTATAAATAGCAACATCTGTAAACAACGAAGGGAGATATATATACATAGACGTCGTTATATGAAACTAGATAGAAAGTATATTCTTGCGTTTTGGAATCTTTCCCTTTTTTAGCAAGGTTACTCTTAAGCTAACATTTGCCGGATTATTGAGTGTAGATCAAACTCTTTAATCTATCCCATGTTCTTATCAATCTTGTCCTTAAGATTGTGGTGAACTCCTTCATTTGAACTGGTTAGTGAGTTGTATCTAACTTTCATTTGAATCTTGAGCAACATTTAGTGTTCATGAGTTGTATCGAACCTTATTTCGAGCTCAAACCCTTAATTATGTTTGTGTCTTGGTGAGTTATATCCATTCACATTTAAAGTCTAAACCAACCATCTTCTTTCCTATACATCAAACCCATTCGACCCATTCTGACCTTATTTCGAGATCCACTACTGTTTCATCAATCCGTATCATATTAGTATCAGAGCTTTGGGGAGACACACGTGTTAATGTTCTTCAAAGTTTGATTTGTGGTTTATACCTTTCTATTAATCATTGTTCTATAGTATAGTAAGCTATGAGTAGTATTTGTTTGTCAGTAGTAGTAGCTATAGAAGCTGAGTAGTGGTTCTTTCTAGGTTACTGTGATTGTGTTTTGTTCTTTGTTCAATTTTCTAGAAAATTACTATATAGATAAGAATGTCAGAGGATAGCATCAACAATACTAGCAATAGTCTTCGCGAAAGTTTGAGATGATGTGTCAATAACTTGGAATACTAGTTTCAGAACCTCACCTACTCTATTCAGGAGCTTACTAGGTTAATCAAAGGCCAATGTGATGGCCGAGAAGAAAGAAGGGCATGAACACCCACTAGTAGAAGTGGTCCCAATGAACTTGGCAACAATGAGCGACAGTTGAGAAGAACTGCCGAGTTGAGGAAAAAGAGGAAACCGACTCGATCCAAGAGGAAAAAATGAAAGGAGTGTTTACTTTAAAATAAATCAAGGAGCTCAGAGAAGAGAGCCGAAGCCGAGAAGGGACATGGCCGAGCAGAACTCTAACAAAAGTAGCCGAACTGAGGTGAACCGACCAGCTTAGAATGCAAGGGATGATCCCTGAGTACTTAGCCGAAGACTTGACAATGTGAAGCTAAAACTACTGACCTTCAATAGAAGTAGCAAACTTGAAAAATTCCTTAACTGGGTTCCTTGAGTCAAGAAGTTGTTTGAGTGCTGCAAGTGTGATGAACGAACAAAGGTTAAGTTAGCATCATTATCCCTTGTTGAGTATGTAAGCTTTTGGTATGATAAGTTGGTTGCCAAGCGAGATGCTAAAGGAGAAGAGTCAATCAGAACTTAGAGGCTTATGAAATGTATGATGAATTAGCACTTCGTATCGACTTACTTTAAGCAGGAGATGGTCCATGCTTTCCAGTACCTTAGATAGGGCCGAAATACTGTCAAGGAGTACTTGCAAGTGTTTGAAATCCTAATGACGAGATGTGAGATTGCCGAGCCATAAGACCTTACCATTGCTAGGTTCCTAAGTGGACTTTGAGATTATATTGCCGACATAGTTGAATTGCAACCATTCAACTCTTTAGATAAGCTAATTAATTTAGCATTAAGAGTGGAAAGGCAAAGGAGAAGAAGGCATCAGAGGCCGATTGGCTGACCTCAATGAGGCAGCCTTGAGCCTGAGAGGTATGCCAAGAGAAGGCAAGAAAAGAAAGAAAATGGAGAGCCTAGCAAACCCGTCCATTCTAAGAAAAAGATTGCTGAGAAAGAGAATGCATTAGGCAACAAGGCTCAAGAAGTGAAGTGCTTCAAATGCTTGGGCTATGGACGCATTGTTTCTTAATGTCTAAATAAAAGGGTCATGGTCTTGAAGGGCAAAGGCCTCGAAGCTCAAATTAAGAGTTAGAGTGACAAGAGTTCGAATGACAAGTTGATAGAAGAAGATATCTATCCCGAGGACCTGGATAAACTCCTGACTATGGCTACATGAGCTAACTTGAAGGCTGATCCCAAACAAAGGGAAAATTTATTTCATATGCAGTGCCTAGTTAATGGGAAGATCTGTTCCCTAGTTATCGATGGAGGTAGCTACACCAACATCACTTCTGTCGAGTTAGTAGAAAAGATGAAATTGCCAACCTACCCATGCCCCTAACCTTATGGATTGAAATGGTTTAATGATAAGGGTATGGTCCATGCGCATAAAATACTATGGATCGCATTCACGGCAAGGCAGTATGAAGATGAGATTGACTTCAACATAATGCCTATGAATGCCATGAATCTACTTCTTGGCCGACCATGGGAGTTTGATTGAAAAGTGATACATGACAGATTCCTCAACACTTACACTGTTCAGAAGGATGGAAAGAGCTATCTCCTAACCCTGATGAGCATTGAGGAAATCCAGAGACATTCGACACCTATAGTAAAGTGAAAAGGGAGAAGGAGCTTATTCAGCATCCCAGCCCATGCTCAACATTTAACGTCAAGGATGACTTCCTTTCAAACCTGCGTTAATGATGTGAATCAACCTACGACTATATCTAAGCCAAGGTAGGCCTGTCCGAAGCCGAGGCTAATTAAAGCTTGTCGAAGTTAAGTAGTTATTAGAAAGACGAGAGGAAGGAAGATAAACACTTGGCATCAAGTTTATCATTAGTCAAGGTGTCGAGATACCACATGGTTAAGTACTCGAGATCAAAGAACCACTCAATGCAGCATTAAGAGACTCGTACCGACTAATTTTAAAACTCGATAATTATGGGCTGACCTTTCTGGTGTTTCAACCAAACATTGCAAGCCATCAAGGACTCCTTCTCAAACCCACACATCTAATTGCCAACCTTGTCCAATTCGGATACTACTCCTTCTAGGACATGCCGAGTGAATGCATGTCAACTCTCCTTGTCAAGTGCACAGTTTTGTATTCTTATACATATTTTCCTTTATTTTATTTATAGGCCCAATTCTTTAGGGTTTAAGGCCTTTTACATTATTTATAGTTTTGCTACTAGGGTTTAGGACTTACTATAAATAGCAACATCCGTAAACAATGAAGGGAGATATATATATACAGACATCGTTATACGAAACCAGACAGAAAGTATATTCCTACGTTTTGGAATCTTTCTCTTTTTAAGCAAGGCTACTCTTGAGCTAGCATTTGTTGGATTATCGAGTGTAGATCAAATTCTTTAATCTATCCCATGTTCTTATCAATCTTGTCTTTAAGATTATGGTGAACCCCTTCATTTGAACTGGTTAGTGGGTTACATCTAACTTTCATTTGAATCTCAAGTAACATTTAGTGTTCGTAAGTTGTATCAAACCATATTTTGACCTCAAACCCTTGATTGTGTTTGTATCTTTGTGAGTTATATCCATTTACATTCATAGTCTAAACCAACCACCTCACTTCCTATACATTAAACCTATTTGACCCATTCTGACCTTATTTCGAGATCCGTGGCTGTTTCTTCAATCTATATCAACAACCTTCCAAAATGTTTCTTTCTTTTCCATACTGAACATTCTTTGTCTCTTTTACCCTTTTTAATATGTTTTATGTAACCTTATTGTAGAATACCTTTTTGTCTTTTCATACATGTAAAGTAATCCTAGTAAATGGGCATATAAACCCCTACTTTCTTATATGCAGACAATGAAGGAATCAATACAGAAATTATTTATGTTTCCTTTGAGCAACCTTAGTGTTCTCATTCAACTCTTATCTATTCCCTTTAATAAGAAGTAGTGACAAGTGAAACCTCGGTTGGGACTGGTGTGTCATATCCGGCAGATTGTAGGCCAAGTAAGATCAAGTGATGCTTCATATCCATTTAGTAGCTGCCTAGATTCTGTTAGTTTTTCCTTGTTTGTTTTGGTTCCCCTCGTTAGGTGTTTCTTTGTTTGTCCGACCCTCAAAGATGCATCAACTTCGCCGATAGCAGCGTATGGTTCCATAAGGGAGCGTAAAAAGTTGCAATGAAGTTTTGGATCGCTTTGCTATTAGTAGTTGATGTGTTCCCTTCGTAACTATTGTAGTGTGTTTATGTGCAAGGTATTAAAGTTGTTAGTGAGTTGTTAATCCATTCAAGAAGTATTGTACCATGTAAGACCCGAGTGTTCAAAGTGTTATTGGTGACCAGAGTAATGGTACTCCACCTGGTTATGGTCATAATGGTAGTAACTCCTTATGGTTGGCTAATGACAAACTTAACAAATTGACCAACCTTGTTGAGAGTTTAGTCATAACAATGCAAGTTAACAAACAACAACCCTAGAGTGTATAGCACCATAATCTATAAGAAAATGTCCCTAAGAGACACTATGACCAAGGTATTTAAACCAACCGCCTAATTTGACTGCAGTGAGCTGGAGGAGTAAATGAAGATTGGAGTTGGAAGAGATTAAGGAAGATGATGAGGAGCTGGATGTTGGAGAGTTTGGGGAAGAAGAAGAAGAAATTGATTATTACCAAGCACAGGGACGAGGACACTAAGCACCTTGAGGGTTAGGCAACATCAAGGTTTAAATCCAGCCCTTTAACAAAAGTGGAGATGTAGATGAATACTTGGAGTGGGACGGGAAGGTCGTGAAAGTGTTTAAATGTTATGGGTAAACAAAGGCTATCAAAGTCCAACTTGCTACACTGGAGTTTATTAGGTATGCCACTACGTGGTGGAAAAATCTAAATGCAGTAAGCACAAGACACAGAAGGAGAGGTGTTAAAACCTAAGATGAGATGAAAAGGTTATTAAGAGGTAGATTTATGTCTTTATACCCAAAACTTACCTACAAGATACATTTATAAAGTTGCAGAAGCTTCGCTAAGGAAGTTGATTTGTTGATGACTATGTTAGAGAGTTCCAAATGCTTATAATTCAGGCCGACGTGGAAGAACCCGAGGCTCACACCATGTCAAGGTTTATATCTAGACTCCGATATGAAATTTGCCACCTTGTAGAGGTGCAAAGGTTTTACACCTTAGAAGAGGTGATAAAAATAACATAGAAGGTTGAAAGGCAAAGAAGATGTACCCTAAGCCAACTTGGGCAAACATTCTCCTAACCCCTAGTTCTACGTTAACTTATTCAAGCCGAGCCAAAGAGACCATATAGGGATGAGGATAGGAATGATCGATCTGATGATAGCTAAGTAAGCCAGTAGGGCTAAGTTAGTCAACTAGGCCAAGCCGAGTTTAGGCTAACCCCTAAGACATATGAGAAAGGGAAGACCTCCGAACGGAAGACCAATGAAGTGAAATTCTTTAACTATTTAGGCTTTAGATATATGACCGCTAAGTGTCTGAACCAATGTGTCATGGTGCTTCAAAGAGATGTAGTAGATAGCATCGATGAGAGCAAGCTTGAGAAGGAAGAGAATGTTGAAAAACCTAAAGTATAAGAGGAAGAGGAGACTTGTATCTATGCCGACTAAGGAGAAGTAATGACCCTAGTCTTGAGATGAGTACTAAGTTCCTTACCAAACTCTAAGGAAAATTAGAGGTAGAATTTGTTTGATACTAAGTGTATCGTAAAAGGCCAATTATGCACGATCATTGTAGATACGGGAAGTTGTACTAATGTCATTGCATAATCCTTTATACAAAGATTAAGTTTACCAACCTCAAAGTATCCTCGACCTTACAAGCTGTATTGGCTTCATGATAAGGATGCTTTGCATGTAACTGAACAAGTGACCATACCATTCAGTATTAGGAGTGTGTATAGGGACGAAGTGATGTACAATGTCGTCCCTATGGGAGCTTCACATCTACTACTTGGATGACCTTAGCCATTCGATCAATGTGTTACTTATGATGGGTATAAGAACACCTATGCCTTTGTTAAAGGTTAAAGGAAGATTGTGTTGCAACCCATGACCACGTCCTAAGTAAATGAAACCCATAATCAGCTCACTTGAGTTAGTAAGAAGAATGCCATAGTGATGAGCTGAAGAGAGCTTTGAATTGTTGAAAAGGCTAAAGAACCTATGTTCCTATTGATCAGAAGATTGTTGTAATTAAGAGATTTAGAAGATATTCTTGATGAAATCCAAAGCCTACTAAGTGAGTTTTCTGATTTGTTTCCTAAAGAACTGCATAGAGGACTACCTCTAGTCCAAGGCATTAAGCACTACATTGATCTGCAGCTAAGTACTTCCCTGCTAAACCAACCCACATACAAAATGAACCCTGAGTAAGCTACCGACCTGAAAAGATAGGTAGATCAACTCATAGAGCAAGGATACGCAATGGAGAGTATGAGCCATTGTGTTGTACTAGCTGTGCTCATCCTTAAGAAGGATGGGACGTGATGCATGTGCATCGACAGCTGAGCAATCAACCAAATTACTGTCATGAATAGTGACTTAATGACATGTTAGATGAGCTTCATGGCACCAAGCTATTTTTGAAGATTGATTTGTGAAGTAGCTACTACTAAATTTACATAAGACTGGACGATGAGTGGAAGACTACCTTTAAGACTAGGCATGGACTCTAGAATGGTTGGTTATACCATTCGGACTTACTAATGCACCAAGTACATTCATGAGGTTCATGAACCATATAATGCACCCTCTAATTGGAAGATGTATGGTCGTGTACTTTAATGACATATCTATATACTATGTAGACTTAAACAAACATGTTCAACATCTTTGCGAAGTATTTGACATTTTATGAATTGAGAAGTTGTATGGGAATGTGAAGAAGTATATGTTCTACCATAATGGGGTGATTTTCTTAGGGCTTATGGTGTTAGGGGATGGAATTTGGTAGATGAGGAGAAGATCCAAGCTATTTTTGAGTGGCCGATGCTAAAGAATGTCACTGAAGTTCGAAGCTTTCATGGCCTAGCTTCTTTTTATAGGCGATTTATTAGAAACTTCAGTACCATAGCTACCCCCTTGATTGAGCTGACAAAGAAGAATGAAGAATTCAAGTGGAATGATCAAGCTGAGCAAAACTTTAGGGAGATTAAAGAAAAGCTCACCTCAGTGCCTGTCCTTCCACTATCAGATTTTGACAAACCCTTCGAGTTGGAATGAGATGTAGTAGGAGTGGGAATTGGCACTGTCTTTATGCAAGAGCAACAACCCATCACTTACCATAGCAAGAAGCTTAGTAGTCCTACCCTGAACTATTTTATATACGAGAAAGAGTTATACTCACTTTACCAAGCCCTTAGTATTTGGCAATGCTATTTGCTACCATGAGAGTTTGTTATTTATATAGACCATGAGTCTCTAAAGCATTTAGGGAATCAAAACAAACTTTCGAAAAGGTAAGCTAAGTGGTTAAAGTTTATGGAAGGGTTCTCATACGTCATTTAACACAAGAAAGGAAGCGCAAATGTGGTCAACGATGCTCTATTACGTTGGCAAACCTTACTGACCACTTTACAAACCAAATTATTAAGATTCTCACACATTATAGAGCAATACACTCATGATCCTTATTTCGGTCCTATCATAGAACAGTGTAGGGATGGAATTGCTATTAAGGGATATTATCTTAAGGAAGGCTATCTATGCAAGGACCAAAGACTGTGCATACCAAACTGTTCTATGCGTGAGCTATTGATCAAGGAAGCTCATAGTAGAGGATTATCAGGTCATTTTAGAGAGATTAAGACAGCCAATCTGTTAAAGAAGAATTTTTACTGACTATGTTTGGCTAAGGATGTTCATAAGGTAATTGGTACTTATGAAGTGTGCAAATGTGCTAAGGGGAAGAAAGAACCTAATAGGAACTAGCCTGCGACTATCTCCAAGCTAAGGCCAACTAGCCTGAAGCTAAAGCCAACCTATTCTAACCTAAGGCTAAAAGCTCAAAGTTGAAGCCAAACAACTTTAGTCGAAGTCATGCTAATACCAAAAGAATGAGAGGAAGGAAAGATCCACTCGGCATCAAGTCTGTCATCTACCGAGAAGACGAGAGATCATATAGCTGGGAACTTAAGACTTAAGAACCACTTGGCATGGCACGAAGAAACTAATGCCGACTAATTCTAGTACTCAACAATTATAGGCTAACCTTTTAGGTAACTCAGTTAAGTACTACAAGACTTCAAAGACTCCTCCTCGGACCCGAACATCCAACTGCCGACATCGCCTAGTTTGGATCCTACTCCTTTCAGGATTGGCTAAGTGACTGCATATCGACTTGTTCTATTGAAATGCATAGTTTTGTATTCTTGTACATATTTTCTTTATTTTTAATCATAGGCCCATTCTTTAGAACTTAAGGCCTTATACATTATTTACAGTTTTACTACTAGGGTTTGGGGCTTGCTATAAATAGAAACATTTGTAATTAGCAAACATTATCACCATATATCATTAGATAGTGAAGAATATAGCTATACTTGAAACTTTCCTCTTATGAGCAAGGTTATTCTTAATCTCCTAGAGCTGGCATTTGCTAGATTATTGAGTGCTAATTAACTCTTTAATCTTTCTTATGTTCTTATCAATCTTATCCTTAAGATTATGGTGAACCCCTTCATTTAACCGAGTTAGTAAGTCAAATCTAACCTCTAATTTGAAAGTTGAGTGACATTTAGTATTTGTGAGTCGTATCAAACCCTATTTCAAGCTTAATCCCTAATTGTATTTGTGTCTTAGTGCATGATGTCCATACACATTCACTATCGAACCCACCCATTTTACTTCCTATTCGTCATACCCACTTGAATGCCTAATTGCCTCATTCTTGGTTTAAGACCCGTTGTCGTATCATCTTGATATCAGAGCTTTAGGGAGATACGTGTGTTAGTGTTCTTTAAAGTTTGATTCGTGGTTTCAACATTTCTATTAATCATCATTCTATAGTATAGTGTATTGTTCGTATTCTTAGTAGTTGTGGCATTGTGCTATTTGTACTAGGTTGTTAAGTCGAGTAACAATAATTTTAATAGTTGGTTCTAGTTACTGTAGTGTTTATCAGTTGTAGGTAACTACAAAAGTCCAGTGCAGTTGAGTGTGTTACGTGTTTGTTAAATTTTCTCTTTAGAATTTATTGTACGAACCACAATGTCGGAAGATAATGTCAATAATAGTGGAGACAGTCCTCGTAGCAACTTAAGGAGACGTGTTGACAACTTGGAATATCAGATTCTGAATCTCACTGACTCTATTCAGAAGCTTACTGGGTTAGTCAAATGCCATGAACGTATTGGTTGAGGAGAAAGAAGGAATGAGCACCTATTAGTAGAAGTGGTTCCAATAAGCTAAATAATGATGAGTAACTACCAAGCCGAGAAGAAGAGAAAACCAACCTATATTGAGAAGAAGCAATGACAGGAGTGTTGACCCTAAGCTAAATCAAGGAGCCTAAATAAGAGATCCATGGCCGAGAAGAGCTCCAACAGAAGTGGTCAATCTAAAGTGAACTGACTAGCTCGAAATGCAAGGGATGAACCCTGAGCACTTAGGCGAGGACTTAATAATATCAAGCTTAAAATGCCAACCTTTAGTAGAAGTAGCTAATCAGAAGAGTTCCTTGATTGGGTTCCCTGAGTCGAGAAGTTATTCGAATGCTACGAGTGTAATGATTGAACAAAGGTTAAGCTAGCTTCATTGTCCCTTGTTGAATATGCCAGCCTTTAGTGGGGTAAGTTAGTCGCTAAGTGAGATGCTAAAGGAGAGGAGCCAATCAAAATTTAGAGGCTTATGAAGCGATTAATGAATCGGTGCTTTGTGCTAACCTACTTCAAGCAAAAGATGCTCCATGCCTTCTAACACTTGAAGCAAGGCCGAAACACTGTTGAAGAGTACTTACAAGACTTTAAGACCTTAATGACAAGATGTGAGATCACCGAGCCACAAGATCATACTATTACTAGGTTCTTGAGTGGACTTCGGGATAACATTGTAGATAAAGTGGAATTATAGCCATTCAATTCATTAGACGAGCTGATCAATTTAACATTGAGGGTGGAGAGATAGAGGAGAAGACGGCATCAGAGCCCGACAAACTGACCTGAACTAGGCAACCTTGAGCTTGAGAGGTATGCCAAGAGAAAAATGCTAGAATAGATGATGGAAAAAGGAGAGCTTAGCAAACCTAACCAAGTCGAGACAAAGAAGATAGAAAGAGAGAAAGTACCCAGCACTAAGGCCCAAGAAGTTAAATGCTTCAAATGCTTAGGCTATAGGCATATTGCTTCTCAATGTCCAAACAAAAGGGTCATAGTCTTAAAGGGTAAAGGACCTGAAGCTCGAGTAGGGAGTCAGAGCAAGAAGTGTTCGGGAGATGAGTTGGTAGAGGAGGACGTCTATGTTAAGAATCTGGATGAACTCTTAGCCATGACGACACGACAAGCTGACCTGAAGGCAGATTCTAAATAAAGGGAAAATTTATTTCATATTCAATGTTTGGTGAATGGGAAGACCTGTTCCCTAGTTGTTGATGGAGGAAGCTGCACCAACGTTGTTTCTACCAAATTAATGGAGAAGATGAAATTGCTAACCTACCCACATCCTCGACCTTATGGATTGAAGTGGTTTAATGATAAGGGTATGGTCTATCTGCATAAAAGAGCTTGAATAACATTTACAGTAGGGAAGTATGAGGATGAGATTGAATTCGACGTGGTCCTTTTGAATACTATAAATTTACTTCTTAGCCGACTATGGAAGTATGACTGAAAAGTGATCTATGATGGTTTCCTTAACACTTATACGGTCTGGAAGGATGGGAAGAGCTATTGCTTGACCCCTATAAGCATAGAAGAAATCCAAAACCATTCGGAACCTATATTGAAGAGAAAAAGGAAGAGACGTTTGTTTAGTATCTAAGCTTATGCTTATTGTTTAATGTTAAGGACGACTCCTTTTCAACCCTACGATAATGATAAGAATCACAACTTACGACTATCTCTAAGCCAAGGCTAACATGCTTAAAGCTGAAGCTGACCTGATCTACTGAGGCCAAACAGAGCAAACTAAGGCCGAACAACTTTAGCTAAGGTCATGCTAAAACGAAAAGACCGAGAGGAAGGAAAGGATCCACTCGGCATCAAGTCTATTATCTGCTAAGAAGCCAAGAGATCACATAGTTGGGAACTCAAGACCAAAGAACCATTTGGCATGGTATGAGGAAACTAGTGTTAACTAATTCTAGTACTAAGCAATTATGGGCCGACCTTTTAGGTAACTCATCCAAGCACTACAAGACTTCAAAGACTCCTCCTCAGACTCAGACTTCTAACTCCTGACCCCACTTAGTTTGGATCCTGCTCCTTCCAAGACTGACCGAGTGACTACATACTGACTTCTTCTATTAAAATGCACAATTTTGTTTTCTTGTACATATTTTCTTTATTTTCAATTATGGGCCTACTCTTTAAGGCTTAAGGCCTTATACATTATTTATAGTTTTGCTATCAGGGTCTAGGACTTGCTATAAATAACAACATTTGTAATTAGTAGACATTATCATCATATATCGTTAGATAGTGAAGAATATACCTACACTTGGAACTTTCCTCTTTCTAGCAAGGTTATACTTGAGCTCTTAAAGATAGCATTTGCTAGATTATTGAGCGCTAATTAACTCTTTAATCTTTCTCATGTTCTTATCAATCTTGTCCTTAAGATTATGGCAAACCCTTTCATTTGAGCGAGTTAGTGAGTCACATCTAACCTCTCATTTGAAACTCGAGTGACATTTAGTGTTCATAAGTTATATAGAACCCTATTTCAATCTCAACCCCTAATTGTATCTGTGTCATAATGCATGATATCTATACACATTCACTATCAAACCTATCCATTTCACTTCCTGTTTATCATACCCACTTGAACACCCAATTGCATAATTATTAGTTCAAGACCTACTGCCATATTAGAACCCCATAGAGAATACATGTTGCTGCTAACACCAACCTTGCCTTGGGCCAACCTCAGCATAGATTTTGTCCTAGGGTTGCCCCAAACATCCAAAGGGAAAGATTCTATTTTTGTTGTAGTGAATTGCTTTAACAAGATAGCATACTTCATTCCATGCCATCGGACTAATGATGCTCTACATATTGTTGATTTGTTTTCATAGGAAGTTGTCTGACTATATAGAGTATTGAAGATTGTTGTCTTAGATCGGGACAGAAAATTTTTAAGCTATTTTGAAAGACTCTTTAGAGAAGACTTGGTACTAAACTTATATTCAACTCTAGTAGCCACCCTCAGATTGATAGCTAGACTGAAGTGGTAAACAAGATACTAGGCAATCTACTTAGAGCTGTAGTAAGAAAGAACTTGACGGATTGGGATCTATGCCTACCAATTATAGAGTTCACATACAACCAGACTATCCATAGTACTATTAAGAAGACCCCATTTGAGGTTGTCTATGGCCTTTGTCATGAACTAAGGATGGTCTAGTCGTAGTAGATACTGTATACTGTATGAAGAACCCCTGATTAGTTACCCTTCCAATCATGAACTCTTCACACAATATACAAGACTCTATAACCACTAGCTTCCTAAAAACATACAGATCTACATGATATCATCCCATAAGCATATTTATATAAAATTTAAACTACAAAGTTTACAATAAGCAGTAATTTAGTACATCTAAGTCTATATTACCAATAACACAAAAGTACATAAATAAAAGTCTATATAATCAGTTCTCTCAACATACTGGATGGCTCGCTCTTGCCCAAGTCCCTAAGCTAACCTGTAGCATCCCCCGGTTAGCCTCAACAAATAAGCCATCCTACAGCAAAAGTTTAAGGGGGTGTAAGCCTAAGCTTAGTGAGCAAAACCCTCAACTAAACTACAAGCAAGTTATAAATACATTATATTCACACATATGAATGAATGGACAAATAGAATGTCAAATAATATGTATAGTTAACTAATTAGTATACATAACACAGATTTAATGCCCTCCAAAGTTAGGGTTGGAGTATACATGGCACCAATTAGATCTAGGTATTATACTAAAACTTACTTTATTACGGAATTCCACATTCCGTGCTTAAATCAAACAAGTCTTTTATTTTTATAAAAACCAAGTTCTAGTATAATCATAAGTGGGGCCCTACATTCTACTCTCACTCCCAAACGGAGGGCTTTAGACTTGATCCTTAGCTAGACGATTGGTACCTCTAACGGCTAGTATTCCCGTGGGCTAAGGTAAAGTCATTTTGTACGAGTGCACCATACAAAACCAATAAATTTATAATAACAACCCCCAAATGGCGTCTCTCTACCTCCGTATGATGTGATGGCCGGAATTGTGTCTATGCAATGCATGTTGATGCATGTACCAGTTTCTTCTTATAAGCTGAGTATAGTTAAGTCCAATTATGATATGACCATCCAAAAGTATACACAATCATTGTCTATGCTACCATGCAATAAACAAAGTATTATTCGTATTTAAGGTAAATTCACAACTCAACACATTATAATATACATAAGCATTTCCTAACCCCACACAGCAATCAATTAACAATATCATTTAAGTCCACTATCTGCAATCACATACAAGCATGGAATCATAGGTTAAGTACTCACTCGGCCATAATGACTCGCTCTAGTTGTAGTAATCAATCGGGAGATCCCCACCCACATCGGGATCACCTGATCATTACAATATAATAACAATAGTAAGCAATTGAATTAACTAGTAATTTTAGATATCTATTTACCCAATTCTACTTAGATTACTATCAATTTTAATCTGATTAGACTTTATCACTAATCGTATGTAACTTTTCTCATTCTATTTTTGATATTTACTAATTTATAGTCATTTTCCATCATTTTTGAACATACATTCACACGGTGATGTTTGTTTTGGACGTTAAAACCCGTGTTTTATGATATAGACTAAATTTATTGAAATTCTAACTATTGAAGCTTAATTATTCCTATTGGCTAGTTTTATGTTCTATTTTAGTAGTTAGTAGTTAGTAGTTTCATTAGCCATTAATTCTTACACTTTAATGATCTTATGGTTTATTATTTTAGAGGTTTATGTCGTTGCTTATTTCATCAGTCACTTATGTCATCATTTAATTACATCATTGCTTACATCATTATTCAATTATGTTATTGCTCATATCATCATCCATTATTATCCTTATGTATTCATACACTTTATACATATGTTATATATATATTTATACTTCTAACATACTAGTATGTATACTTGTGTACTTATATATATAATAGTACATATACCTATATACACATATGGTGACATACATATTTTTATACGTATTTTCTTATGCCTAAAGTTCCCTCTTAAGAAAGCTTCACAATTTTCATATTTTTGTACTTTAAGGGTGTATTTAGCATGGTATATGTATATATAGTTAGTATATGCCTCATTTTAGGTTATGTACATAATGGATACTTATGTACAAAGGTCTTTATATATGTATTTATCAAGTATACTCTTATGTACACATACTTAGTATATATATACGTATGTTCTTCTTTTAATTATCTAAGGATTCCTACTCTTCTATACATGGATACAAAGCTTCCACTTCCAACAACACATATGCACATATTATACCAACTTTCTACACTAACCTAACTTACATAACTAACTACTACATAAAATAGAAAATCATATGATAACATACCTCTTTCTCTTTGATTTATGTTAGTAAAAAGTGTGAAAGTGAAGTAAGAAAGTGTTTGGAATTATGGAAGCAAAGGGAATCACGGTTTGGAAGAGGAAGAAAAGGACTTTATTTTGTATTGTTTTGTGCTTTGAAAATGAAAACAAGTGGGGTCCTAAGTGGGGAAAGGAGTAGACGGCAACAAGGGAAGAAAAGGGAAAAAAAATCTAGAGAAAAGAAAAGAAATCAATAGAAAGGAAGAGAAGATTCTAGTTAATAAGGACTCATATGTTGACTTAGTCAACCTTCGACTTAGTCAACCTTGGACTTAGTCAACATTTCACAATTACATGTAATCTAAGTGTACATAATGAAGTGATTAAGAAAAATTAGGAAGAAAATTAAGGAAATGAAAGGAAATAAGAAGTTTAGTGAATTGATTAGTAAAAATAGGTAATGAGATCTTCCTTTAGGTATTTATATCTTATAGACATTATTTGGCAGGCCAATTAATATAATCATCATGAAAAGTTTTATTTATGGTATTTATACTTACTATATGTGACATAAGCATCAACTAAACTCTTAATTCTATATAATACCAACCTATTTATATACTTAGAAGATGAATGTGATCTATGATGCAATAGCTTAGTTTCTAAAGGATTACTTTAGTATTATATATACTTATGAATGATTGAAAGTTATCTTTAATCTTTTACCAATGATTTGGTATAATATTAAGGTTATATTATCAATTAAGGTCTGAGGGTAAATTATGGTGAATTAGTGCTTTTATACCCTTAAAGTTATAGTTTTAGGGTTTTTATCACTTTCAAATGAAATCTTTAGTATTTACATACGTTTAAGGTAGAAAAACTTTATACACGATTGATTAGTTATTTTAGGGTTTTCACTTTCACTAACCTTATCAACTCTTAGAAATATCAAACACACTTAAGTCTACTTCAGATGTTAGGTTGAGAAATTTAGGGGTTTACAGCCTTAACCCTACTATTCCCCTACATATGATCGGTCCTCCAGCAGCTACTAAAGAGAGTCAATCTATAGTTAATTGAGCTCTAGAATTACATGAGCTACACCAATTTGTAACTAGGAAGGTCACTAAATTCAATTAGAGACAGCAAGAAATTAGTAGCCAAGGCCACTAAATTGTTTCTTTCTACCCAATAGACTTGGTATAGATATACCTTAGCCAAGAACGATTCCTACTATTAAGACAAAACAAGCTATCTTCTTGAGTTGATGGTCCATTTAAAGCCCTGAAGAAGATCAACTGTAATGCTTACTAAATTAAGTTACTTGATGACTATGATGTTTCCTCTACCTTTAATGTGTCTAATCTGATCCCTCACTAACCAGTAGAAGAAGACCCTACATGCACCCTAGAAGAAGAAGCGGAAACACTCTAGATTTGAGGGTAAATCTTTCCAACCTACAAGTAGATGATAGGAATCAGCCCCCCTAGGCTAATCATACGTAGCCGAGCTAAAGGACTCTAAGGACTTTGCACAGTCAATGCTAACTCTAAACCATATCTAAGATAGAGATTCCTATTCTGAACTGATCTCCTGCCAACCTAACTGTTAGATCTTCACATGTGTCGAACCTACCCTTACCCAACAGTGATGCTTTATTCTAAAAGACAACCCAAGACTAATTAAGCCAAGCTCCTAAACTAACCATAAACATCTTACTCCAATTTAACTGACTTCTTTATCAGACTGATTGGCTCTCGACTTGATCCAAATCAGGTCTGTCCCTGACTGTAATGCTTTTCTACTTCCACCTACTTGGTATCATATTTTTAATGTCCAGCCACTAAGCAACACATGTCTTCTAAACACAACCTTCTAGAATGATTCTTTCTTTTCCATGCTGAATATTCTTTGTCTCTTTTATCCCTTTTAGTATATTTTATATATCCTTATTGTAGAATACCCTTTTATCTTTTCATACATGTAAAGTAACCCTAGTGGATGGATATATTAATCCCCACTTTCTTGTATATAGCCAGTAAAGGAATCAATACAGAAATTATTCGTATTTCCTTTGAGCAACCTTAGTGTTCTCATTCAACTCTTTTCTATTCCCCTTAGTAAGTAGTAATGGCGAGTGACCCTACAATTCAGACTAGTGTGTCATATCTAGTGGATTGTAAGCCGAGTAAGATCGAGTGGTGCATCATATCCATTCAGTAGCTACCTGGACTTTAGTAGTTTTTCCTTATTTATTTGGTTTTCCTCATTGGGTGTTTCTTTATGTGTCTAACCTTCGGAGATGCATCACTTGGGCTTCTTGATTAAGTCGATAGATGCAACATTTGTACAACTCCTACTATCTACTTGAAGCACACAAACCTAGTCATTCACCTTACAAGTGATATGGAACAAACTCTCTCTTTGCTCTTCTTTGGTAGATGGTTCTATACTCATTGTATGTTGGACAACTAGAGTCAAGTTATCCAGATCTCTACAGACATATCCTCCTCAATCATGTTAGCATTAACATCAACCTTACCTTCCACTTCTTTCTCCTCCTTTGGTTCCTCATCTATGCTTTCTACTTCAATCTTTAGAACATCTCCTTTAATAATCATGATTCATCTATTCAAATACTAAGCAGCCATGTGCATAAAACCTTGGCATTTGGAGCACTTGATCTAGCTTATCTTCCTCTTAGATCCTGTCCTTTCTCATAAGTTCTTAGTTATACCTCATCATTAGTGGGTTAGCCCTTTTGTTCAGATTGAACATCGATCGTTCTCATCAGCTCAGTACTATGCTAAGCTCAGATACTTCCCTAAGTGGGTTGGCTTGATTGCACAGCTCGACCCATTGGAGGTCAATTCAACTTATTCCTCCTTTATCTTTTAACTTATTGGGCTATTCTTATAGTCTTGTCCAATGTGTTGAATTGTTGAAGCTTTACAATATCTCAACTGTCACCTCTTAATCTAGTAAAAAATCTAGATACTATTTAGGGTAATGGCTCATCCACCTTACAGCGATTCCTAATACTTAGAATTCTTGCACATATTCAAAAAATAGTTTGGCCTCCTTACCTCAGCTCTTGAAGTTGAGCAAAAGTGTCTCGTAAATAGGTTTCTAGTATGAACCTGTTTCTAAGGATCCTCCCCATCTCAAGCGAAGCATTCACCTCTCTATATCCTTCTTCCCTTCTCATGATTTGGAAGTTCTCCACCACATCACGACATATCCTGAGAACTCAATAGCAATAGTCCTTACCTTCTCTTAGTCTTTATACTAGTAATAATAAAAAATATGCTCAACCTTCTCCTCCCAATCTAAATAATCACCTACACTCCTAGAGCCATTGAAGCTTAAGATCTGAAGCTTTACATGGTTGATAGCTCAAGGTGTTCTAGCTTGCTCTTCTTCCTCATGATACTCTTCTTCTTCTTCATCGTCCATGTCACAAACATCGATCCTTCTTTGAGCTCATCCTCTTACTCCTCCACCTTGAACTTGTAGAGCTCAAATCTATCCCCTAACAAGTCAAGTAGCTTATGGAGTACTTTGCATGGCCTTAGTAAGTCATTAGGCCATTACATGACCAACTCTAGTTAAATCAGCTATGAGGTTTGCCACCTCATCTAATTGTTAGTCTGTCCTCCTAAGGGTATTCTGGGGTTGTCGTCCATGATGGACAGCACCACTATTGTCGTCTTTAATATTAGCATTAACACTAGGATCAATCATCTTCTCAACAAAACTCAATAAACAAACTTCAAGTTTGAGACTGATACGAACTCGTGGATGAACACACGAACTCAATATCACGCATACCAAAAGGATGGGTCCAAGCAACAAGATGGCTTGAAAAGTAAATGATAGTCGAAGGTAAGCAGGGGGTTCCCGTACATCAATGATGGATATGATGCACCAATGCCTCACACGAGCTCAGGTCACACTTGATATGATGCACAAGTATGGCCGGAGGTCACTCACCACTAGTCTACGCTCGAATAGGCTAGATGAGAGTAGCTTAAGAGTAAGTAAGAGGATACTTAGCTCAAGATAAGGTGAAAAGTTCAATGTATTCTTCTGTATATTGCTCTGAAGGATGTTGCATTATGTGACTATTTATAGTACGTTGTTAAGGTAAGTTCTACGTTATAGAAAATTACAAAAATGGATCCTTATTTGCAAAGTAGAAGGAAAATAATTTATAGGGAAAATACAAAATCATGCACAATGAACGTCCTCTATCAAAAAGGACAATGCAATTGTCAGAAAGGACAATGCACACACACTTTACTCTGCAATTCTAACAGTATAGTGAGCCGATTAAGGGTAGGCCTCTGTTCATGTATGTTCGGCACCTTAATTGCTAGGGCAAGACTGGGGTTAGCTCAGGAACTGCTCATGTTCGGGTTAGCCTTGGATGGTTGGCTCTTGATAGTTGCAAACTCGTCCTTAGCACTATAGAGATTGTTGTATTTAGATTTGGTGCTTGTACTAGTGCATATCGAAAGGTTCAGCTCGGTATTATAGCTAGTCACCTTGGCAATACCTTAGATGGTATGGAGAGCGAAGTAGCTCGGTAGATTGAATTGGGGCAAGCACTGCTCCTTGGTGCTTAACTCACCTCAGATAGCTCAGCAAACCACCTAAAAGAGCCTTCAGGCTTGAGAGCATGTAATCGATTCTTGATCCCTATCATTCCCTCTAGGTTGTTTGAGATTTAGGATCAAATCTAGTTCGGGTTCTAGTTCCTCATCCTCAAGAATTTATGGTTAAAGATCAGCAATGTTGAAGGAATCCAAGACTCCATATCCTTAAAGTATTCCAATCTTATAAGCTTTAGGATTGATCTTTTCAAGCATTTGGAAAGGCCCGTCAACCTTAAGAGACAACTTGCTCTTCTTCAAATTCGGGAACCGCTCATTGCTGAGGTATATCAAAACTAAATCACCTGGCTGAAATTCCCTCTTTCTCCATCCTTGACCTCGCTTCTCAAGCTTAATATTAGCTTGACCCAGTTACTCGATAACCTTTTGGTGCATGGCTTTAATGGCCTCAACTCTCTTAATAGCCGGCCGATCATCATCAAGTATTGGCTAGGGTACTTGGTCTAATGGTAGCTCAAGGTTGAACCTATAGGCGACTTCCAATGGGGACATGCTTGTGATATTATAGGCAGTCTTGTTGTATGCAAACTCAATGATTAGTAAGCACAAATCCCAGTAGGCCGTGTTTCGTCCAACAGCAACACGCACTAAAGTTCCTATGGTTTGATTAACAACTTTGGTTTGTCCATCGGTCTATGTGTAAAAGGGTGTACTGTACAATCTTGGTTCCCATTTGCCTCCACAATGTCCTCTAAAAGTGGCTTATGAACTTAGGGTCCCGATCTAAAACAATGGTCCTAAGAATTTCGTACAGCTTTATTACTTCCTGTAAGAAAAGAAAAGAGATAGCACAAGTGTCGTTAGTTTTGGAGCAAGGCACGAAATGTGCCATCTTGTTAAATCAATCTATAACTAACATGGTAGAGTCCTTCCCTCAGGATGTCCTCAGTAATCTTAACA
Source organism: Lumnitzera littorea (assembly GCA_024138015.1). Taxonomy (NCBI): domain Eukaryota; kingdom Viridiplantae; phylum Streptophyta; class Magnoliopsida; order Myrtales; family Combretaceae; genus Lumnitzera; species Lumnitzera littorea. Next base: position 33,738,802 of record JAMXBB010000003.1, read on the forward strand.
TGAAGTCCACACTCGACTTGGACCATGGTTTGGTCGAGATTGGTAAGGGTTGCTAGTATCCTTACTCAACTCGACTCTTTGCTTTTCGACAGGTCGCATACTTTTCCAACATGGATTAGACATCCCTCTTCATCTTTGGCCAAAAGAATCTGGAGGATAATACCTCATAAATTCGACATTGGCCAAAGTGTCCTATCAATCCCTCTCCATACACCTTGTGCACTAGCAGTTCTCACGTGGTACAAGTCAAGATACATAACCTTCTCTTCTTGAATAAGTATCCATCTTCTTTGTGATAGTTATCTAGTGTCCATCCTTCCTCACAACGGGTGTAGATAGGACCAAAGTATAGGTCTTCAACATTTAAAGCCTTGATAGTTGAAAAACCCAATAACCTTGTCTACAGCTCGGCCAGGAGGGTGTGTCATCTCGATAGGGTGTCAGCCATTACATTGTACTTTCCATTCTTGTATTTTATAACATAAGAAAAACCTTCCATGAACTCAACCCACTTAGCTTGTCTCTACGACAATGTCGGTTGGCTCTTTAGATAGATCATAAATTCCTTAGGTAGCAAATAGTGTTGCCATACTATTAGTGCTCAGATTAAGAAGTAGAACTCCTTGTCGTAAATGTAATAGTTGAGTATAGCTCCTTGAAGTTTCTCGTTGAAGTAAGCAATCAGTTTTCCTTCTTGCATCAACATAGCACCTATGCCTAATCGAGACGCATTACACTCTACTTCAAATACCTTATCAAAGCTCAGTAGAGCTAAGACAAGGGTCATAGTTAGTGTCTCCTTCACATCCTCAAAACTCCTTTACTCTTTCTCACCCCATTTAAACTCAGTATTCTTCTTTGGGAGTTCAGTAAGTAGAGCTACAATTGTACTTAATTTCTAGATGAATTAACAATAAAATGACGCCAAGCCGTGCAAACTTCTCACATCAGTAGAACAGGTCGACTTAGGCCATTCTATGACCACTCTTATCTTCTCTTCATCAACTCAGATGCCACCTCTGCTCATAACAAAGCCTAAGAAGATCACCTTGGATCGGCAAAAATCACACTTCTTCAAATTGGCATAGAGCTATTTAGCTCGAAGTCAGGATTGTATACTAGAATGTCATTAAAATAAACCATGACAAACCTTCCCAGTAACTCTCGGAGCACATGATTTATCAAGCGCATAAATGTGCTTGGCGTGTTGGATAGTTAGAATGGCATCACAAGCAATTCATATAAACCATGTTGCATCTTGAAGGCTGTTTTCTACTCATCACCTTCACACATTCGAATTTGATGGTACCCCGCCTTAAGGTTGATCTTAGAGAACACTCTTGCTCCACTTAACTCGTCTAGCATGTCATCAAGCCTAAGTATGTGATACCTATACTTGATGGTGATTCGGTTAATCACTCAGCTATCCACATACATCCTCCAAGAACCATCCTTCTTCGACACTAATATGGCTGGCACAACTCAAGGGCTCAGGGACTCGTGCACATACCCTTTCTTCATGAGGTCGTCTACATGCCTTTGCAGTTCAGCATCCTATTCAAGGTTCAACCTATAAATAGGCTTGCTTAGCAGTGCAACTCTTGGCTACAGGTTAATCGCATGCTTGATGCTTCGAATCGGAGGTTGACCATTAGGCAACTCTTCCAAAAACTGGTTGGTAAATTCCTCTAGTAAGGTTTTTACCTCAATCGGCAACTCTTCCTCCTTGGATCTTGTCTCTAGAAGCCTCCTAACAAGCAGGTAGGTCAGTCCCTCTAGCTCCATTTCCCTTTTCAGTTTGGCTTGGGTTAATACCAAAGCCTCCTTCTTTAAGGTTCGTCTAAGCTAGGACTGCATGACTTTTACCTACTCAACAGTCATGGGACTCGAGTTCAACCTTCTCCCTTCATGCTCTACTAGACATGTGTTTCTCCTACCGTCATATATAACTACTCGGTCAAACATCCATGGTCGTCTAAGTAAAAGGTGGGATGTACTCATGGGCAATACATCATAAAGCACTTCATCTCAATACTTGCCAATATAGATCAGTATAGACACTTATTTGTTCACTTGTAGGCTTCCTTTATCATGAGCCAATGAAGCTTATAAGGTTTCAAATAGGGCATGGTCGGCAATCAACTGCTGGACCATAAATGCAGAGGCTGTATGGGGCAGCTTCCATTGTCAACAATCAGCACATATAATGAGTTATTCACCTTGCACCCATTATGGAAGAGATTTTTGCTTTACTCGTCTTCAGGTACAAGACTAACACTCATAGTCCTCCTTAGTACTAAAGCGATCGGCATGAAGTTGCCATCCTCACCATAGATAACTTCTTCCTCAAACAGCTCGGTCTGTCCATCCTCCTTTAACTCCTCTACTTCCTCATCAGTACTATCGACCTCAATGATCAATGCCTTGCCTCTAATCACTATTGCTCACTTATTTAGATACTGAGCGGCCATGTATCCAAATCCTTAGCATTTGAAACACTTAATCTCACTTGTCTTCCTCCCTAAACCCTAACCTTTCTCAAACTTCCTCAGAGGTTCCTTCTCCTCTTCTTAGGTAGTTTGAGCAAGTCAGGTCTCACTAGCCTTACTTAGTTCCATTTGCACAAGTCTGCTCAAAACACGTCAGCTACTGCCAAGATAGTTGACTGGTGTTCAGAATCTTCCTATTTAGCACCTTTCTATCCTCTAGGCAGCTTAAATTGTGTCATCAAGTGCTCTAACATCCAAGGTTTCTAGGACATCCCTAATCTCATACTTCAGTCCACCAATGAATCGAGACATAGTTTGATCTTACAACTTCACATCGAATCATTAGCATTTGGAATTCCTTAACGTAAGTATCCACACTCAACCCTCCTTGCCTCAATTCTTGCAGTCTCTTAAAAGCATCCTACAGGTAATAGCTCAACATAAACCTTCTCCACATGATTCTCTTCATATCATCCTAACTCCTAATCTCTTGTTCTCTTTCCCTTCTTCCAGTGGCTTGCAAGTTCTTCCACCACAAGGCGGCATAACCAATGAACTCTAACATAGCTAGCTTAACCTTTGCATTTTTAGGCACTTCGTAGCATTTAAACTACTTTTTAATCTGATCTACCCAATCTAGGTAGTCTTCGACATCACCACTAATAGAAAAACTTAGAATCCACATTCTTAATCCCTCAACCCTAAGGGCTCGTACATTTCTTTCCTTACGCTCGTAGTACTCCTCTGCTTCATCATCCCCTTCTATTTCCTCTTTAATCTCTTCTACCGCTAGCCTTCATCTAGCATCCCTATCAATTGCATCAATTCAGGGTGGACGAGCTAGGGCATTAACTCGGCTAAACTAACCATTACCTCGCTACTGCTGTTCACGTTCTCTAATGGAGCTAGTTTTAGCTCATTATCTGTCTTCTTATATAACAAAACCAAACTAGCCACTAAATTAGTAATCTTATCCAATCGATCATGTACTGATTGAGGCATGAAGCTTCCTTCTTGCCCTTAGTCATGTCAAGTACCACATTCTTGGTTTCTCAAAGTTCCTTGAACACTTAAGTCTGACATTAATGGTTACTTTACAATGACAATCAAATGAACAGTTAACCACACTCTATTTTGCGTATCGAAAACAGGGGAAAAATAGAATACAAAGCATTACTCAGCTACCAAACTCTAATATGAACAATAAAACCTCAATCACATGAAAGCAGTGACAATCTATCAAAAGAACACAATAGCAGAATTCAGCTCCAAATGTAACTAAGTACTCTAATACCAAAATGATACGGACTCGTAGATAAACACATGAACCTAGTATTACGCATAACCAAAAGGATAGGTCCAAGCCGAAAGATGGCTTGAAAAGTAAATGATAGTCAAAGGTAAGCAGGGGGTTCTCGTGTACTGACGATGGATATGATGCACTAAAGCTTCAGACGAGCTTTGGTCACACTTGATATGATGCACAAGTATAGCTAGAGGTCACTTGCCATTAGTCTACGCTCAAATGGGCTAGATGAGAGTAGCTCAAGAGTAAGTAGGAGGACACTTAGCTCAAAATAGAGTGAAAAGTTCAGTATATTCTTCTGTATATTCCTCCGACAACTGTTACATTATGTGACTATTTATAGTACGTTGTTAGGGTAACTTTTACGTTATGGAAAATTATAAAAATGGATCCTTATTTGCTAAGTAGAAGGAAAATAATTTACAAGGAAAATATGAAATCGTGTACAGCAAATGACCTCTGTTAGAAAGGATAGTACGGTTGTTAGAAAGGATAGCATGCATGCGCTTTACTCTACGATTCTAATAGTGTAGTGAGCCGAGTAGAGGTAGGCCTCCATTCATGTATGTTTGGCGTCGAAAGATCAACACCCCAATTGCTGAAGCAAGACTAGCGTTAGCTTAGGAACGACTCACGTTCGGGTCAACCTCTGATGATCGGCTCCTGATAGTTGTTAACTTAGCCTCAGCACTATGGAGATTGTTGTATATAGATTGGGCACTTGGACTAGTACATAGCAGAGGATTCGGCTTATTACCATGGCTAGTCACCTCGGCAACACCTTGGATGGTATGAAGAGTAAAGTAGCTCGATCGGCAAATCAAGTTAGGGCAAGCATTGCTCCTTAGCACTTAACTCACCTCAAACAGCTTGGTGAACCACCTGAGAGATTTCTCAAGCTCAAGAGCGTCTAATCGGTCTTTAATCCCTATCAGAGACACAACAAGCATTATTCCTCCAAGCTAAACAACATACACTCTCTTCTACTCAAATGCCTAATCAATTCATGAACACAACAACTATACAAATGAATAACAAACTCAACTAAAACTTGCTCTATTTTTATAAATTCAAAATAAGGCAAAATAGAGTATATAATCAAAACAAACTACTACTCTTACTTATTACTCTATTACTTACAGCAAGCTTCTATGTAGCTACAACATACTAACACAACAATCATTACTCATAAGAAAGCTTAAACACAACTTACTCAAAAGAAACCTCTACTCTGATACCAAGAATGATATGCTGTGCTGAGAGCTGACTAGGGATGCAATCGAGGCTGGTTCGAAGTAGGTTTTATAAAACCCTAACCTGCCCCTATAAGATTTAACGTTTTCTAAAACCCTATAGGGTTTTACCCTCTATTTCCAAAACTTAACCCTATAGAGTTCTTAACCCTATAGGGGTAGGTTTTTTTAGGATTTAAAAGGCACTATAGGAGTGGATTTTTATAAGGTCTATATGGAATTAAGTAGAAAATATAATGGAAAAAGTTAAATAGGATTAAGATTGTAAACCCCTAAAATTATCAACCTAGCTTTTGTAGTAGACTCGACTATGTTAGACCATTTAGGAGTCGACAAGGCTAATGAAAGTGAAAACCCTAAAAGAATTACTCAATCGCGTAAAGAATTTTTCTACCCTAAATGTTTCTAAATGCAAAAGATTTTATTCAAAAGTGATAGAAACCCTAAAAATGATTATCTTAAAGACATATGTGCACTAATCCAACATAATATACCCTAAAACCCTAATTGATAAAATAATGCTTATATTTTGCTAAACTATTAGTAAAGGGTTAGAGATGACCCTCATTCATACTTATATGCTTTGAATCCTTAGGTAATCCATTAGAAATTAAGATAATGAGTCATAGATTATATTTACTTCTTAAGTAAGTGATTAAGATAGTTTCACTTAAAGTTAAGGTAATAGTTGAAGATTAGATTATATGTAGTGAACCTTAACACTCAAATTGGTACTTTTTGCATTTGTTATTCAAAGTAGTTTATCAAATAAGATATATAGGCTATAAAGACCTAAAGTAAGATCTCATCAACAATGTTTACTAATCAATTCATCAAATATCTCATTTTCCCTCATTTCCTTCATTTTTCCTTTAATTTCCCTTAATTACTACATTCTATGCACAAAATTACACATACTTAAGGAATGTTGACTAAGGTAATGCATGTTGACCAAAGTCAAAGGGTTGACCAAGTCAACATTTTGAAAAGTCAAAAGTCTTAAAAGATAAGGAAAATATCTTAGTTACTTAATGATGGTTTTCTTTTCTTTTCTTTTGATTTTTCTTTTTCCCTTCCTCTTAAGTGTTGCCGTCCACAATTATCTCCTTTAGGCCCCACCATTTGTTGACTTCCATAATTGAAAACAAAACAAAAGAAACAAAAACAAAACCTCCCTTTCATGCCGTGAGCTTTCCCTCTCCACTTTCACTTTCATTCCTTTGCTTTTGTCTCCATAAACTTCAACAAAATTAAAGGTATGTCTTTAAGTTGTTTTATGTTACTTTATGTTATTCATTAGTTAGTTAATTAGGTAGATAAGATAAGTAGTTAGGTGTTTAGTGAAGTCTTGAAGAAGAGGAAACAAAGTTTCCATCTTTAAGTATAGAAAATGAAGAATCATGAAGGAAATGGAAGAAATACATGTGTATGTACTCTTAGATATGTGTACATAAAGAAATACCAAAAGAATACAAGTATGTGAACTTTTATACATAAGTAATTATCATGTACATAACCTAACTTAAGACCATATCTAACTATATATGTATATACTATACTAAATACATACATAGAAATGCAAAAGGATGAAATTGAGAGGATTTTCTTAAGGGAAAATTTGGCATACGAATTTTTAGTATAAAAATACGTATCCAACCGTATAGGTATATGAGTAGGAATACATGTATAAATATGGTATAAGTATATGTATGTATAAGGCATATGTACATAAGTATAAGTAAGGGACAAATGTACATATGACATAAGCATAAGGTAATGCTTATGTAATCAAATGATGAGGTGAGTGATGACATAAGCCATTACATAAGCAAGTGATGACATAAGCAATGACATAAAGAAAAGATGATGTAAGCGATGACATAAGCATAGGTTTAGAAGATGAGAAAAGTAAGAAAAGTGTAGGTAATTAGATACTTAAATTAGAAAATTCTAATACACCTTGTAAATTAGAATATACCTAATTCAGTACATAAAATAGTAATAGCAAAGTAAATCCCTAAATTATAAGAATTTAAGGAATAAAGGATACAAATATAAGTAATAAGAATACTTAAGTATTATAACTAAAAATTTCTATAAATTTAGTTCATAATGTAAAATAGGGGTCTTAACATCCAAAACAGACATTACTGTATGAATATACGTCCGAAAACGATGAAAAACGACTATAAATTTATAAATATCAGAAATAAAACGAAAAAGCTATATACGATTGAAATTAAAGTCTTACCGGGTAAAAGTTAATAATAGTCTAAGTAGAATTAGGTAATTAAATGTTTATAATTATTAGTTAATTCAAATACTTATTAGTATTGTTATCACATAATGATCAGGTGACCCTGAGGTGAACGAGGACCTCCCAATCGATTACTACGATTAGGGTAAATCACCATGGCCGAGTGAGTATTTACCCAATGATTCCATGCTTGTTTTGTGATTGTAGATAGTGGACTTAAATACTATTGTTAATTGACTATTGTGTGGGGTTTGGGAAAATGCCTATGTTTGTTGATATGTCTTAAGTTGTGAACTTATCTTAAGTATTGATAATGCTATGTTTGTTGCATGGTAGTATAAAAAATGATTGTGTGCACAATTGGATGGTCATAGCATAATTTGAACCTAATTATACTCGGCCTATAAAAAGAAATTGGGGCATGCATTAACATGCATAACATGGATACTATTCCGGCCGTTACATCATACGGAGGTAAAGAGAGGCCATTCGGGGGTTGATATTATTTATTTATTTGGTTCTGTACGGTGCACTCGTACAAAATGACCTTACCCTGGCCCGCGGGAACACTAGGCGTTGGAGGCGCCAACCGCCTGGCTAAGGGTCGAGTCTAGAGGCCTCTGTTTAGGGGTGAGTGTGGACTGCGGGGGCCCACTCACAATTATACTAGAACTTGGGTTTTTCTGAAAATAAAAGAATTATTTGACATAAATACGGAATGTAGAATTCCGTAGTAAAGTAAGTTCTAGTATAATACCTAGATCTGATTGGTGCCGTGTAAACTCCAACCCTGACTTCGGAGGGCGTTAAATCTGAGTTACATATATGAACTAATTAATTATACGTATTGTTTGGCATACTGGTTGATCACTCATTCATATGCTTGAATATAATGTATTTATAACTTGCTTGTGGTGTGGCTGAGGGTTTTGCTCACTAAACTTAGGCTTACACCCCTTTAGACTTTTGTTGCAGGATAGCATGTTCATAGAGACAGGACGAGGAATGCCGCAGGTTAGCTTGGGGACTTGGGCAAGAGCAAGCTGTTATGTGCACTGAAAGAGAACAGTTTATATAGACTCTTCCCATGTACTTTTCTTTATCTTATTATTATAGACTTAGACATACTTAAATGTTGTGTAATGTAAGCTTTGTAACTTAAATTTTATATAAATATGTATGTGTAATGATATCATGTGGGTCTGGATGTTCTTTGGAAACTAGTGGTTGTAGAGCCTTGTATATTGTATGAAGAGTTCTTGATTGGAAGGGTAACCAATCAGGGGTTCTTTGTACAGTATACGGCATCTGCCATGATTAGGCCGTCTTCAGTTCGTGACAAAGATTATATTTATTAACTTACAAAATAATAAAAATTGAGAATTAAATGTGTTGTATAATGTAAAACTTGTATAAGATATGTATGTTGTATAAATTAAGAGTAAGTATTTTTATTAATATGTACTTTCTTTTATCAGGTTAGGTTTTCCATTAGGTTTTTTTATAATCCCAAAACCCAACCCTAAACCCTATAAGGTAATACCTTATAAGGTTTTTATCGAGTTCGGCCAAGCCTTTAACAACTCACCTGATTGCATCCCTAGAGCTAATAAGGATGATAGTATTAGGATAGGTACAAGCTTGCTTAAAGCTTGAAGAAGTGGATGGAATTGCATGAGAAAAATAGGAAAAAGTAGAATAAGCAAACCACAAATAGTTCTAAGGATATGACACACCAAGGAACTTCCAAGAACTCACGACACAACTTGATATAACACACGAGGTGGTTTAGTGAGAGTACTCACCACCTGGCCTTGCTTAAGAGTTAGGATAAGAGTGAAGTAAACAAATAAATTATCAAGAGCAATGTACACATAAGGAAAAGGGTATATTCAATATTCTAAGATACGATATCTTGTGGCTACATGTACAGTGGATATTCATACCCGAAAAACTAAGACAACTTACCTAAAACGGAAAAGAGTAAAAAGGTAGTGTCTAAAAGAAGTAATGTATGACGAATAATAAAGTGTACAAATGAAAATTTAAGTAAATCAATGATTAATACAATAGAATCCTTTACGTAGCTCTTAGAAATGTAGCAATAGCATATTGGAGATGCTTCTAGTGAAAATGGACATATGATACAACCAGGGTAGATGGCTGAGAAAGGGTGCCAAGCAAACTTGGACCCATCCAAGGAGAAATGGCTGCGGATATGTGCTAGAGCTATTAGCGTCTCAACATCAATATTATCAAGCTACAAGTTAGCTTAGTCATAGTCGAGCAAGTGTGTGAAGGGTTGGGCTATCGGCAGAGAATACGTCCAATCAACACATGACTTCAGAGAGATGTGTAGTTGGCTCAGCATAAGGAGTTGGTCGATAGCAAAGATTAGCATGGCCTTAGCAGGAGCCAATTGGAATAGAAGAATTTTCCTTATTATTTCATCTAGGCCTTAAGCTTGCCTACAGGTTAAAGGTCTAGTACTCTAATCCCTATCAATATGGCTTCTCAAAGCTTAAAACGACTAAGAACTAATGCTTTCTTAGATCTTTTAGCTAGCTTAGCCTACAACTTGTAGATTTGGTCTGGTGTCATTGAGTTTAGAATGATTTTTCTTCCATCCTTCTCAAACGCATTTATATTTTTATATCCATCGTGTATGACCCCCTTCAATGAAATAACCATGGGTGGTTCGGCAACATGTATGACACATACATTGGCAACACGTCACAATGAAAATCATTAGCATAATTCCCAATAAAAATAGGTTAAAGTACCTACTAAGTGACATGAAGTGCACCATTCTCATTTAACCAGTGCAACTTGTATGGTCTCAAGTGCAACAAGGTTGGTAATTTAAGCTTTTGCACTTAAGCAACAGACACAATGTTGATGTAACTCCCACTATCCACAATGAGTACACACACCTAGTTGTTTACTTTTCAAATAATGTAGAATAGGTTTTCTTGCTGCTTTGCTTTGGTAAATGGCTCTAAGCTCATAACATGTCGAATAATTAAGGTTTTCTTGTTTCGGTCTCCAGCAAACACATCTTCTTTAAAAAGTTTGTCACTACACTCCTTGTCCATACTATGCAATTCGACGGCCGAGCCCTCTCCCATAATGACCATGGTACGATGGTTGGGTCATTAGGTGGCCATGTGCCATAAACCTTAATAGTTAAAACACTTGATCTAGTTAGTCTTCCTTTTGGACGTCTATCCTTTCTCAAACCTCCTTGGTCTCTCATTATTAATAAGGTAGCTCTATTGTTTGGGTATAACCTTGGCTCGCTTACTTAACTCAATATAGTGTTGAGCTTGGTAACTACCTTATAAAATTTGGTTAAACGAAAGAAGCCGACTTGATTAAGGTTAGGTCGACTTATTCCTCCTTTACCTCTCTACTCATTAAGCAATTCTTATGGCCTCGTTGAGAGTAGTAAACTGGTGAAGCTCCACCATATCTTTGATCTCATACCTTAGTCTAATGAAGAATATAGATATTGTTCGGGTTAAAAGCTTGATGACCTCATAATGGATCATGAGCATTTGAAATTCTCATACGTACTCATGAACAAATCAACTTCCTTACCTTAGCTCTTGGAGCCAAGCAAAGGTATCTTTTAGATAAGTATCTAACATAAACCTTACTCTAAGAATCTTTTGCATCTTGAGCTAAGTACTGACCTCTCTATATCCGTCTCTTCTGCGCATGGCCTAAAAGTTCTTCCTCCACATTGCAGTATACCTTAAGAATTATAGTATGACTATCCTCATCTTGTCATTATCCTCGTTGTGCTACTAGTTGATTACTTTCTCCACCTTCTCTTCCCAATCAAGGTACTCATCAACATCTCCAATACCATTGAAGCTCGAGATTTAGAGTTTCACATAGTTAGTAGCTTATGGTGTATGAGCCCCCTCCCCTACCTCAAAATAATCCTCTTCATCTACCTCTTCCGCATCGCCCAAGTTGATTCTCCTTTAGGCTCATCCTCCTACTCCTCTACCTTGATCTTATTGAGTTAGTAATTATCTTCAAGTGGGTTGACCATTATAAGCAACATCCCTAACTTTAGGTACTAGTTAAGGAGTGTTGTGAATGACTTCAATAAGTTAGGAAGCCAAATTATGGACAAATTGTATCAACTTCGCTATCATTTGGTCATTTCATCAAACCTTTCATTAACAATTCTAGGGGTGGTCTAAGATTGCTTACCATGGTGGAAAACACCACTCTCATTGTCCCTAACACCAATGTTTTCACTTGAATCAATCATCTTTTTCAAATGCAGTCTTCACCAACTTCGATCAACAATAGTCATATACACCTACATTCACTACTTAGAAACAATGCATACCAACACCAACAAACAATCTTCGCATACAACCCTCAAGACACAAAAACCCTAACACAACAGTTGACTCTTCGAACATAAGCTTCTTGAGTACTGAAAGGTCACTCAACATGTACTCTATTCTCTAAAGTTGAAATAAGGTATAACAGAGTACTGCCTCAATAATAGTCATACGAACTACAAGACTAATTACTTGTACTGTTACTCATCACTACAACACTTCCCAACACTCACATGCATATAGCTATATTCATAACATAAGCATAGCTATAGCAAATCCTAACATAACATAAAGCTTACCCTCCAGAAACCTCTACTCTAATACTAACATAATAAGATGTGACCAAAGGTAAACAAGGCATACGTATATAGGAGGGTTTGAACCAATTTAGGATTCAAAATACAAATGGAAGTCGAAGGGGAGCACTAAGCAAAAACCTACAAATGACGCTAAGGATGTGACACACCAAAAAGCCTCCATAGACCAACCATGCTAGCTCAATGACACATGAGCAGCCAAGTTAGGTCACTAAATACTTAGCGTTACTTAAGGGTTAGGATAATAGTAGTAAGAGTAAGCATGCAAGCTCAAATAAGGAAAATTCTATATATTCACTATCAAGATATGATGCAACTTACATTACAAGGGGTATTTATACTCAACATTCTAGGGCAACTTACCATACGTGGAAAAGACTAAATGGTACAATTCCAAAATAAGTAAAGTATAAGGAATAAATAAGGGTATAAAAGGAATTTAGGATAACAGAAGCTTCAAGTGGTAGGATCCTTTATGCAATGACAAAGGATACATGGCTATTGCATATAGATTAGAGATTTACGAATGGAAACAAATCATGATAGTCGAGAATGCAAGATGTTGAGCTGATCTGATCCATAAGCTTGGTCAACTTTAGCCTAGGAGAATAGGTGATGGAGAGGAGTTCAGGTGCTTACATATCAAATGTGCTCAAGTGCTTGAGTTAGTATGAGTTTAAGGATATGTATTCAATGCTTGAGGGCCAAGCCATCAACTGGGCTCATTGAGCAATCTAGAGGATAGTTCAACTTGTTGAGCTATCAAGCTATTAATCAACATAATGTAAGGTTAATAATAGCTTAGTAACTTCATATGTTTAAAAGTAGACAAAATCTCTAACTCCTCAGTGGTACAAGGGAAAGAGAGAACTAGTTAAGCCATGCATTCTAATCCTTAGGCTCAATTTGTGATCAAAGGTCCGACTAGGTGATTCCTATCAATGGAATAAGACTTACCCTAAAGTAAAACTGGAAAGTAATTGTGTATGCATCAAGATAGCAAAATCCCCATGAGAGAAATGATCTAAAACAAATCTTGGAAATAGCTATAACCATAATTATACTTAAGATTTAGAGACATTTTTTATATGGACAAACCATAAGATTTATATAAATCACAAGAACTTCAAGTTATTTTCATCTAAAAGAGTTAAAGATCTCATAGTGGATATGACTAGTAACTACTAGCTAAGTAAGGCAAATGTAATGTTCAATGAACTTAGTCAATTGAATAATGCTTAGTTACTATACCTATAACAAAATAAAAAAATAATCAATCAATAGCTTAAGACATTAGGTCTAGATTTTGCTTGTCAAAAGCTTGGGGAGTAATAAGTAACTTAATGGTATAACCAACCTTGGTTGAGTTATTTAAAGTAGCCTAAGAAGGTAAATCTAAAAACCTTAGGATATCAATGAAGGGACATAGAGAAGATCACCTATAGATTTTGTAAATTGTTTGCAAAGATATTTATGATTGAGTGAATGACTTGATGCCCTTAACTTTTGGGTAAAGCAACAAAATCATGGAGGGTGCACCTTAAAAAGATTTATTGTTCACTCAAGATGAGGTAAGATAATTTATGACTTTAAAAGGAACTTTAAGTTGAATAAAATGAAAAGTGACATGGCCAATTTGTCAATAGCTCAACGTAAATTACCAAAGGCTAGTTAGCCACTTGTTATAACTATTTTTACTAGAATGGAATTAAGAATTATATTACAACAGAATTTTTCATGTTACTCCCTAAGATAAGGAATGGGTATGATGTTACCATGACCCAATTTTCTATTAGACTCACTTCCTCATAGTAACATTGTGCACTCTCTATAAGTATAACAAGATTGTATGACTTAATAGGTTATGCAAAATATTGTACCAAATGGAGATTTTTCACTCATTAAGCAAATGTTTGATAATTTATAATAAGCCTTTAGTACTTAGGTTTATCTTTTCTATCACCAATCATCCTTAATCTAAAAAATGAGCAAAATGTGTCACCTGAAAGATGTATCAAGTGCATCCATGCTTAATTTTTAGGAAAGTTGGGATTGCCACTTACTATTAGTAAAGTTCACTTAATTGTAGTTTTTAAGCAATCATTTAAATTGTTGTTGTTTGAAAAATGTTTATGTTGACTTAATATCAAAAGAAAACACTTTAGATCTGAAGGATGAGCTATTGAATTAAGATAGGCTATAAAAGCATATTTAAGATTATCTCAATAGTGAAATCTTGAGATTTAGGAAAGGGAACTTGTGCAAATGATTTTAGGTTGCTAAAATGATAATGTAAGTAGCCTTTTAGGAATTGCAATGGCCTACAATTTATTCTATGCATTAAAATTGCAACAATAATGAGTAAAAATATGAAAGGACGGAATGGATGTAAGTTCCACCTCTTATAAACCATCACCATCCTCATGCAAATCTAAATCTCAAAATGAACAAGTGATCATGACCCAACCTTGAATATGCACAAAGGTTTATCCTTGTTTCCTCTTCATCATTGTTATCACTCTTGGTGATGTTATGAGCATGTAAGGGAATAACCGGTGGCTCGACAACCATGTGAGGTGGTGGACTTATAAGAAACCCCCTTATGGCTAAGGTAGTGAGGGCCTTCCAATGCTAAGTTAATAAAGGAAGGAAAGAGAGAAGAGTATATGTCTTTAGGAGTAGAAATGGTGAGATAGAAACTCTAAGATTGTGACCCTTTTTACCTTTAACTCTGTGACCTATTTATAAGACATGGAGCTTACCTGCTAAGCACATGTTACAAGATAGGATTGGCTCGTACATAGTTAGTTCAAGATATATGTACGTAATATAGGAAAGAAAAAGGCTACCTCATTGATTAGTAAGTCTTGAGTAAGGCGGTTGTCACATTTGAAATAAGTGCGGCCGTCAAATCCAAAGCAACGAAGTACATAGGTTGTACCATAGATGTCAGAAAACATTTAATAAGGACAGAGAGAGAGAGAGAGGTATTGGAGACTCTAAATCATGCCCTAAGTATGTGGCATGTGTTTTGGGTGTCAAGGTTGGCTTCACTTAATGAGCTTGGATGGAGGTGGCTTAAGGGGTCCCTAGGCTCTAAAATTTAAGGATTCAGACTCATAAAAGGTATTAGGTAAAGCCCTCAAGGGAACCGAGGAGGTTATGGTGGAAAGGTGCTCAAGGTAAGCTTAAGTAAGATGTGCTGACTCGTAGGTAAACCAAAAAATATGATCCATCAAGTAAGATCAAGAGGGGTATGCTTAAGGGGATCCAAGTTGGTTACTTAGCTAAGGTTAGAGTAAGCCCACGGAGGGAGATCGAGTAAGTTGAACTATTGAAGGAAGCTCAAATTATTGACTTGAAGTAGTACTCAAGGGTAATCAAGCATGTAGATACACTTAAACTTGGGCCTTAGGCCCATAATGGTCTATCAACTCTACCTTACCCACCTCCCCTAACCCACCTAACCCAAAACTCTTGTTGGCAGTGAGATGGTGAGAGTAAACCATCTCAAGCTCTAATAACCCAAGCCTAAGCTGCAATGGAGCGATTTTGAGGAGGTAAGTGGCAAACTTAGGCTCATCAATAATGGAGCGAGGGCTATTGATCCCTAGTATGCTTGATGTGATAGTTGATTTGACCAACGTAACCTTTGAGTTCTCTAAGGCTTAATGATGACACTTAAGGTAATGTACACTACATTAGGAATGCACTTAGGGACCACTATAACAATTCATGTGTTGTGTAGATTCGGGTTATTAGGCACTAGGTAAGGACATAAGGATAGCCAACCTTGAAATTCCCATTTAGGTGAGGAAGGATGATTCGTATGCCCCTTCTTCGCCTATATAAAGGCCTTAAGGGGAGGCTTATTTCTTTTCCTTCATTCTCTTTCTTAATGAGACTTTGTCTAAATTTCTCTAGTGTTTCCTCAACCTTCTTGCAAATCCAAATGCATAAGGCATGACTACGATGGTTGATTAGAGTAGCTCGACCTTTTAAGGTGGTTCTTCCTCTTTAACTTCTAGTTAGGTATCCACCATCGTTGAGGAGACCCTGAGGATGGTAGCCAATCCCACTCCCCCTTAAATAGTAGCGACAATGGCAAACAGCAACAATGAGATGTGGTCGTGGGAGATGAAGAGGAGGTATATGGTAGAGAGGCCTCAAGAGAGGTATGTTGATGACCGATAAGACAACGAGTGGATAGAGTTACCATGATTAAAGAGTGAGAATGGGAATACCATTGATTGTGTATCGTACAAACATAACACCAAGGTGTTTGATGTAGTGAAGGCGGTTGTAAGGGACTAAGTTGACAATTAGATTATGGAAAGGTCTAAGAAAGAGCAAAGGGTGTATGACCTTAGGGGTAAGAAGTCATTTTGTCTCTATGTAAAGCCATTCAAATTTAGGCTTTGACTTCCGCTCAATAAATTCCAACTTGAAGTGTTCAGGTACTTTAGGGTTTGTCAGGTTCTCTACACCCAAATTCATGGATACAGCTGGTCGAGTTCAAAGCGGTCTTCATGTACCACTTATTGAGACCTATAGCTCAGCTCTTCATGCATTTTTTCATTCTAAAGCCAAGCTCCGATGGTTAGGTCTACTACTTGGCTTAGAATAAGCACTTCAGGATATTTTGGGGGTTAAAGTCTAAAGCAAAAGGCTAGAATGAGTGAGTTTAGATGGAGACTTACCCTTCTCCACCAAGGGATGAAGTCCTAAGGACATTGTTATTTAGCAAGGAGATATGTACTAATCAGGAGTCTAACCAAGGAGGGTAGCTAGGAATTCATTACTTTACGCCGTCATTGTGAGAGGAGGTTTAGGGATACTCATCTTTGATAGTAATAGTTTGACTTTTTGTTTAGCTATTATGCTTGACTAATTGTGTCTCCATTTTCACAGGCCTATAAATCTTTACAGAGAACATCCAACGGTCCATAAAGAGGTAGAGTAAGAGGAGGATCCAAGATCTGGCTGGGCAGAAGAAGAAAACCTAGGTCCCGAAGACGGGCACTTTGACTACTGCTAGGGAGTGTGAGAATGCCCCTCCAAGGAAGAATACAAGAAGGGTACTGGCCCCTCAAAGGAGAAGAGGAGTAAGACGGGCTTGAAGGGCTCATCGTTCCTTAAATCCATTGAGGTTACACCAATAGGGGTCCCCTTTGCTACCTTTATAATGCAGACTCCTAAAGGGGGCTTAGGTAAGTCAACCCCAATATCTAGTGGCTACTCAAACAAGGCCATTGTGAATTTCTCTCCTAGAGGCTCGGTGGTACTCAAGTTGTGGATCATGGACGAGCCCACTAATGACGTGTTAGGGGGCTAGCAACAGTAGCAAGCTTTAGAGGACACTTCACAAGATCACTAGGTAAAGTTGTTGGAGATTAATGACAAGCTACATCACCCGCCTAGTCATGGGAAGGAGTCACTCATGATGCCCGTGAAGTTTAGGTTAGATATATTAGGCCTTTTCCATGGCAAGGTAGATGTTAAGTCCATGGAAATGACCATAGGTAAGCTGCATGAGGTAAGAGTGTTGTAAGTGTTTGATAATTGTGAACCCATTTATGTAGCTAATAATTTGTTTGTTCATATATAAGCCGTTGTGATCTATGGTTATGCCTTTACTCACAACCAAAAGCTTTGCAAGGAGGTATGTCTTATCTTTTTTAGTCAAATTGTTGTCAAGTGCTCGGTGCCTTACATTACTCGCATTGTTGGTGGTTCATAAGAGGACTACTCATCTAAAGGAGCAGGTCTCCAAGCTCCAAGAGGAGGTCGAGATCGAAAAAAAAGAAAAATGAAGATCTCGTCTCAACCTATGGTGACCTGGAGGAGCGAAATAAGAAGCTTGCCTATGAATTGGCTTAAGTAAAGGCTATAGTAGAGGTTGGAAGGAAGAGGAGTGAGGAGCTTACGACTTCAATGGATGCTTATGAGGGCAAGCTGGCTGAAGCAAGAGTAGAGCTAGGGAAGAGGGCAAAGGAGCTCATGGAGGCTTAAGCTATGATCTAAGCTTGGGAGGTCAAGTTAAGAGATTGTTGTGACCTAACCTCAAAGACCGTCCTGCAAATCTTTATAGAGATCACCATGGGGCCTTAGTTTAAAAGGGTAGCTACTGAAGTTAGTGTGGTGGGAGGGAGAACGGTACGAGTTAAAGTTCTTTAAATGTACCTAAATCTTAATCTTGACTTCCTTCATTGGCTAGATGAGGATACTTCGAAGTCTATGGAAGGTTCCAAAGAGGAGTTACAAATGGTAGCCATGAAGATCTATCAAAGCCCAATAGAGGCTCTCTATGACTCTTTTACTTTGTTTCCCCTCCCTTCTTTTTATGTATTTCTTTTTCCTCCTTTCTTTTGTTTCCTTGCACTTGAGGTTAGGATGTCAACCCCTAAAACCTTATAATTATCATGTTGATTAAAGAAAATATTCTTGTCCATCTTGTGTTGTCCCCTTACAATATATAGCTCATTTTTCATTTGTTTCATATGTTGTTTGTTTTGCTAAGTAACGGTATAGGCTCGGGTGTTCTAGTACTCATTGAATTGTATAGGGTTAAGTGAACTGCGGGACTAAGCTTTGGGTAGGTCGCTCAAGTGTCTATTACGCTAATTCATGCCTAGTGTTCGGTGTAATATTACCTTAACTAGGTTGTTTGTGGTTCTTCACGTTGATCTGTTTCGAGGTAGGATGCTTCGGGTTTTAACCTCATACATTTTTACTAATGTTTTACTTACAAAGTATCTAACTATCCTTGAGGAGTCATTCCATCGATGAGTGTTTTAGATAGGTTCATAAGCTTCATGACCAAGTCATGCTTGGTCTAGAGTGCTAACCTTTCATAGGCTTCTAAGGACCTGTAGACTAGTATATCGACTAGGCTGGTATACTTAGTCCAAAGCACTTAACCTGCTTAGGCTATCGAGGAGCTATAGACTAGCGTAATGACTAGGCTAGTATACTTTGTTTGGAGCACTAGCCCTTTGGTTATAAGTACTGCTAGGGTACCTAATGGGGCATATACTACTTTAATAAGTAAGTTCATTTAGTCAAGTTATAGTATAGATAAAACAGATATTGAGTTCTAATGTTGATCCCATGAGGAACCAATTATGTAAGTATATCTAATTATTTTTAGCAATGATACCCTTTAAATTATTCAATTACCTAACTTCTAACAATAAAAGATTTAATCAAATAAACTAAAAAAAAAAAGAAAATAAAGATTGTAATAGAAAATTAAACTAGTAATGAGAAGTAAAGGAATAGAATTAAACAATTAACTATCAATAGAATAACTAAATACAAAATAAAATAATAACATTAATTGATTAGTAAAGAAAACAACATTTTCCTTAGTAAATCTTTATTGTTATTTACTACCTAATCCTAGGGGATTTATTCAATCTTAATTGCTACATTGGACTATACAGATTCCTAACCCTATTTTTATAAAAATCGGATTTTGAATTAGCCAAACTCATGTTTCTAGCTAATTCCTAATCTTAAGACTCTCTCTACCTAAATCACTTCTAAATAAAGCATCACAAGATCGCATTAAGCATTTGGATTGCAATATTAAGTTGCCTTAAGAAAAGAGAATTGAATTACTGAACAATTTAGTCAATCCTAATTCTCTCTAATGACACTCATCTATCAACTATAGGACTCACATCTCTATAGCAAACTCAAACATTAAATTAATAACACAAGTAAACATTGATCTAATGACAATACAAATGGTGTAATTAGATCACAATAAGCAAATGAAATTCATAAATAAAAATCACCCTTTGAACATAAGGTTCAACAACAATTTACTAAGTAATTAAAATAAAGACATGAAAACAAAAAGACAAAGAATGGAGAAGTCCCCTTTGGTAATCCTAAATCCTAACAACCAATGCTCAAGGGGGTTCACTCCATGTCCTCTCCCTCTTCTAATAACCTTAGGCCTAAGTATCTATTTATAAGATTACAATGAAACCCTAACAAAAATAAAAGATTTGGAAATCACTGCAACTCTACGCTTAAAGTATACGACCATGAAGGTTGGGCATGTTCTTGCTCTTCACACGAAAACTTTAAATTTAATGAAATTGCTTAACATAAGGAACGCATGTGGGGACTACAACCATGGTCCTTACTAAGCTTCATTCTTGACTTAATTCTCATTCGCTTCAATCTATGATTAATGCTTTTACTTTGAAACACTATAAAAATTGCTAAAAACCTTTAAAGCTCTATAAAATGCTCTAGAATTCCCTGAAGATGAAATTTAAATGAATTAAGCTCAAAATAACATAAAATTAACTTAATTAAAGTCTAAAATAGTACTAAATAACCATAGAAAATGTATGCTAAATTCCTATTATCAAATGCCCCCATGCTTAAGCTTTTGCTTGTCCTCAAGTAAAATAATGAAAATCAAAGAGAAAATATGAAAATATTTCAAGATGATTACTACAACTTAGAAAAGTGCACCCTCAAAATTTAACAGCTTAGCAAAAATTTTTCCAAAATCACCCTTCTTCCTTGTCTTTGCAATGCATTTAGAACACTTTGATGATAGAAATTTAAGAATTACTAAATTTCTGTGATCAATCCAAATAACTCAAAGTTAGCCACAACACTTAAACGAAAACTAAACTAGAGATTAAAGTAGACATAAATTAATCAAGAAAAAGTTATAGAGATTTCCTCACATTAACTCAAGAGGAGCAAGATTTTTCTTAATTATTTCTAACTTGAAAACTAAACTAAATGCGCATTATATCAATTTAACCTTGGATTGTCCCTCTACTTCTTTTAATTTTCATTAAAAGGCTTTTTAAATTCAAATGAATTTTCTTATTGAAGCTTCATTAGCATTGGGAAAGTACCTCACTCTTCTAACAGATCAAGGTTGATCTTTACTAATTTAGCCTGTTTTTAATTACCTTTGCAGCTGTCAGTAGGAAAGCACCTCACTCTTTTGAGGGACCAAGGATGATTCTTAACAACTTTAATTAATTTACTTTTGTGATTAGTAGCAAGAAATAGTCTTGCTCTTTTGAGGGAACGAGATCTATCTATATCTATCTATACCAATTACTTCAAATTCAATTTAATCCAATTATTCGATGTGTACCTCTAACTATTTTGATTTTTCAAAGGACAAATCTCCTTTGTTTGTCCAATCTCAAATTTTTGAAAATAAAGGATAGATAACTATCTTCTAAAATCAAGCTTAGTAGTCAAAATAACTAGTCATCAACCCATTAATATCAATTATAATCTCGTGTCTAAGTTTAAGCTTAAGTGACAAGGAACTCTGAATCTTAAAGATTTAATCACTTAAATTCAATAAAGTGTTCTAAATTCACAAAGGATAGGGTAAATTCGAAAAAAATTATGCATGTTTATGTATATAAGGTTTGTAAATTTCTAAGACTTTTGGAAATTTTTGAAAAATTTTGGTAAAAGTGTAAGTAAATATATATTAGCATATATAATCTATCATTCCCTTACACTTATGTTATACATTCTCCTCAATGAATATGATTGTGCAAATCAAAATTCTAATGGGAGATAATAAAAGTAATAATAGACAAAACAAGAAAGGAAAGGTAATTAGATTGTGAGAACCTAAATAAACAAATCCTTCATCAGGCATATACCGCATTAGCAAGCAAGCATACATAATTAAGTTATAATATAAATTAAAACAAATTGTGAGTCTGAGTGTCGATCTCACAGGGAACCATCTATATAAGAACATAATTAATAGCAATTAACCCTAAATCTAATTATCTAACTTATCAATATGGGAATAATTGTGACTAATAAAGATAGATGAATGAGGAATAATATCAAAATAACAAGAACAATTAAAATAATTAAACTAAACAAACAAAACTAATAAACAATCATAAATTGATTAAAAGAAATAACACATGATCCTTAGTAAATTGTTGTTATTTACTCTTTAGTTCTATGCAACTTTTCAATCTTAATAATTCCTTAGACCGTGAAGATATCTAATCCTATTACTATGGAATTTAGATTCTGAATTATTCGGACTCGCGTCTTTAGCCTCTTCCTAATCTTAGGACGTTTTCTACCTGAATCACTTCTAAATAGAGTGCCACATGATTACATTAAGAATTTAAATCCCACTGTTAAGTTGGCCACCCTTAGTTACCCTAATCTAGAGAAATTTCAATACCTAATCTCTTAATGTACTCAATCCCTTCTAATTACACTTGTCTGCTCAACTACAATACTCACGTCTCTACAGCAAACTCATACATCAATTAACAACTCAGGTAAATACTAATTAACGATAATGAAATCTATATAATTAGATCTTCAAAGAACAATATCATATAGTGAAATAAAAGTTGTTGCAATAAGAACTAGATTTCATTAACAAGCTACTAAGAATGATCAAAAGAAGAATAACATAATTGAGAAAAAGAAGAAGTAATTTGATAAACCCTTAATACAATTTTAGTTTACAACTCTACTCAAGGGGGGCTTTCTTTGAAAACCTAAGCCTAAGAGTTTATTTATAGAGATGTAGGGCTAGGTTTACCAGGAGAACCTAACAAAAATAAAGGATTCACTCATCATAGGATGCCCATGACCTCGTTATACGGCCATGGAGTGTAGGTGTGTTCTTACTCTTTGCATGAAAACTTCAAAGTTGATGAAATTGCTCGATGTAAGGAATATATGTAGGGACCATGGCTATGGTCCTTAACTATGGTCTTTACTAGGTGTCATTGTTCACTTGATTCTCATCCACTTCAATTCGTGATCAATGCTTTTACTTTAAAACACTCCAAAAATTGATAAAAACCTTCAAAACTCCACAAAATGCTTTGGAAGTCCCTAAAAATTAAATTTAAATGGATTAAGCTCAAAATGACATAAAATTAACATGATTAAAGTAAAAAAATAGCACTAAATAACCATATAAAATGTATACTAAACTCTTATTTGTTGTGGGTCAAATTTGGTGTGAAACTTTGCTCCTACAAAAGCAAGAAAGAAAGGTTGAAGGTTCTACTAAAGCTAGTTCAGTGCAGCCATTCTAAAGCCTAAGTAAGTGCGTGCTTGAGTAATGAGTTTTAGATATCTCTCATGAATTTTAATGATAACAAAAAGAGAAGAATGATAATGTACTAACAAGTATGCAGGTAGTATTTAAACAGTTCTTCATAATATTTAAAATTGTAAATTAAGTTTCATTCAAAGACATATTCAAAAGGTCTAAATCGCTTGAAAAAGAATAAAGTTTTGAAAGTATTCAGAGAATTTTCAAAAGATTATATAAGAAGAATCAGTACAGCATTTCAGAACATTATTCAAAGACTTTGAAGAGAAATAAGCTAAGACATCTTCAAAGGTCATTCAAATAATTCATCAATAAGAGTAATTATGAAAAATAACATGACATCAAAATTGAAGTAAACAAGGCCTAGCTCTACTAGTTGAGTATATTAGGGAAATACATTTCTTCCCATTTCACTTAAGTTGGAATTGAGATATACGGTGATTATTTTAAGAGAATTAATTTTTGGAAATAATTAAACAAAGAAGAAAGTATCTAAGATTAGATAAAGGATAAGGATGATTTCAAATATTATGGGATATCAAATTCAAAGGTTATCTGGAATTGCTGATCATAGTCTATGCATTAAAGGGATTTGATCGAGATAAGATCAAATTAAAATACTCCAAGATTTTCTCAAAATATCTATAGATTATCATTTTAAATGTTGGGATTGGATAAACATAGAGTGAAGATAATCTTTAACATTTTAGCTGTAGGAAGACACTAGTATAAAAGAAGAGACATTTCAAAATATTAAGTATGATTCTAAGAAAAAATATATATATACATTACATTCTATTCATGATTATTTTCTACTATTTAAAACAGCACAGAACACTTTTTCAAAGAGTTGAACTAAAGCTACTTGTTCAACTAAGTTCAACTATCTTCATTTTTGTTTACGTACAAATCTATCTAAGACTAATATTGTCCTTCTCACTTTTGACATGTAAATATTATTTATTGTTTAAGAGAAGTTTGATTGTACTTTGTAGATCTATAATTATCAAGATCGTAGAGAGGTTAGATAAGTAAAGCAAAGAGTTGTAAAGGCCAAGTGTGGCAAATGTTTGTAAACTTCTCTTGATTTGTTTTTAATATAGTGGATTAAGTGAAACGGCACTAGTGAAGAAAACCAAGTCTCTACTAGTAAAGCTAGAAAAAAGCAAAAGGCAAAAGGCAATAGGCAAAAACTCTTTAAAATTTGAGCCTAACATTCTCCTCCCTATCTCTTTACTTTAAGTTATTTATTTGTGTTATTAATCATGTGTTTAAGTATTAAGGTATCATTATTCACTAAATTAAGTTATTAAGAGAAATAATTTCCATTCACATCGAAAAAGTTTCAAAATTTTCTAAAGATATCAATTCATGCTGCCACCTTGCCCCTACCCTCCCTTCTTTCAATATCTTATACAGAACCATCAATTAGCATCAAAGCCTTGCTTTAATATCATCCAAAGTTTAAGATCATGGGTGAACCAAGCGATAGTTTAATAGTTTAACCTAGTAAGGCCCCTTTTTTATGTAACTAAATTTTCTTATTGGAAATTTAGAATAGAGACTTATGTGAAGACATCTGACTATCAAGCTTGGTAAATCATCTCAACAAGAGATATCAAAGTTCCAACCATTATTACATCAAATGAGGATATTGCCAAAGCTAAGCTTGATTCAAAGGTTAAGAATTTACTTTTGAGTACTAATCAAAATTCTATCTAATTTCTTCTTGTGCTATAGCTAAAGACATTTGAGACACCTTAGTGTAAACTTATGAAGGTGTGGAGACAATCAAGGACACGAGAATCAACTCACTAGTTCAATAATATGAAACTTTTCAATTCTTCTTAGTGAAGAAATCAAGGACTCTTTTAGTAGATTCACTACTATAACTAATGAATTGTCTTCTCCTAGCAAAACAATTAGTGACATAGATATAGTATACAAGATGCTAAGAATCCTTCCCAAAATTTAGAATGCAAAGAAAACTGCCATATAAGAAGTTTGTGATCTGAAGAGACTAACCCTGAGTCAATTGCGTAGCAAACTTATGGCATATGAAACTAATTTTCTCAAATTAGAGAATACTTTAGAGGATACAAAGAAAAAGGCCATAGCTTTGAAAGCCAAAGAAACAAGCGTTGATTCTAAAGAAGAAGACTCATCTGAAGAAGAGGATGAGGATATGACACTTCTAGCTAGAAAACTCAACAAATAGCTAAAGAAGAAACATAAGAAAATCTTTACTAAAAGATTTCCTCCTAATAAACACCATTTTAATTATGTAAGTATAGCAATCAAGGAAAAAGAGGAGAAAAACTTCCAAAAGGAAATTGTATACTATGAATGCAAAAAGCCAGGACATATTAAGTATGAATATTTGGTATTAATCAAGAAGAAAGAGCAATTCACAAGAAACGTAAATCTCTAATGGCTATATGGAGCGATTTGGAAGATTCAAAGATTGAGTCAAAGAGTTTAGAAGAATATGAAGAACCAAATATGTGTCTTATGATACTCTCTGAGGTAGATTTTGAAACTAATTCCAACTTTGACATAAAAGTACTTGATGATATATGTGATGAAATCAACAAAATGCTCAAAGCTCTTTCAAAGTCAAATGACAAGATCTCTAAGCTTAAATTAGAAGTGAAGACGTTGAAAAATGAAAAACAAGCTCCCAATTGAACAAGTCAATTGAAAATTGAAAATCTTATTCTAATGGAAGAAATTGAAAATTTGAAAAATCATGTGGAGGATTTGTCTAAGTCAATTAAAAACACGTTCCAAAAGTTGGATGAAAGAAATAAGAAGTTACAAATGCTAATTTCTAGTCAAAGAATGGATAATCCAAAATCTAGACTTAGTTTTGAATTTAGGGAAAGATCTAACATGAAGAGAGAAATAGTTTTTGTTAAATCAAAAGGTGAAAATCAAGTGACAGTCAAGGAAAAGGATAAGGGAAAAAATATTGAACCTATCACAAGGTACAACAGATGGTACAATAGATAGTACTTTCAAAACAACGATAAGTATTCCTTTAGAAAGTACAATAGAAGGTTAAATAGAGAGTATGTTAGAAAGAATCCGAGTCTAAAGAAAGTAGTAAGTGATAGGTATAATGAGCAAAGACCTTATACGTGTTTTCTCTATAATAAATTAGGATACATAAAGAAATATTGTTTTTTCAAGGAATATAAGCTCAACAATAATCAAGGTTTGATTCAAAAGTTGAGCATGAATTTTCATAAATCCAAGCTTCGTTGGGTTCATAAACAGACTTAATTATGCTATGATGTATATAAGAACATAAAGCTAAGTTAAAAGGAACATAGTATCTTGATAATAGATGCTCAAGACACATGACAAGTAATGCTTCATTGTTCACAAACTTGGAATGGAAAGAACATGGATATATGAAATTTGGTAACAATGGTAAAGGTAAAATAATTATGGCAGCCACAATTGGTTTGATACTTCACATAATTGAAAATGTACCATTGGTTAAAGGTTTGAAACACAATTTGTTAAGCATAAGTTAGTTAGGTAACAAAGGGTATAGAATAACATTTGAACATGACAAGTGTACTTGTTTTAATAAGGATGGATTAAAGTTATTTGAAGGATTCAAAAAGAAGAATATTTACTTAATTAAACTATCTGAAATATCATCTAAAAGTTGCTTTATATCTATGAAAGATAACACCATACTTTGGAACAAAAGGTTAGGACATGTAAATTTTCCTTAACTTGAGAAATTATCTAAAATGAACTTAATTGAAGGATTACCAAAAAAGCATGCTCATGAAAACATTCACTGTCTTGCTTATCTTAAGAATAAGATGAGTACTTCATCACACAAAGTTAAGAAAATTATATCCACTCAACAACCTTTAGAGTTGTTGCATCTAGATTTGTTCAATCCTACTTAAACCCTAAGTCTAGGAAGAAATAAATATGGACTTGTTATAGTAGATGACTTCTCAAGATTTACTTAAATCTTGTTCTTATGTCATAAAAGTGATGCATTTAAAAGTTTTGAAATATTTACCAAAAGAGTTCCAAACAAAAAAGGCCTCTTCATCATTAGCCTATAAATTGATCATGGAAAAGAATTTGAAAATCCTGATTTTATTTCTTTTTGAGAAGAAAAGCCCAACACTCATAACTTTTCAGTACCCTATACTCCACAACTAAATGGGGTAGTTGAATGAAAAAAAAAAGGACTATCTAAGAAATGACGAGAACACTACTTAATGAAAATGATATAGCAAATCATTTTTAGGCTAAAGTAGCATCAACAAATTGTTATATTATAAATCAAGTATATGTTTGGCCTTTGACAAATAAAACTACTTATGAGGTTTATAAAGGAAGAAAATCTACTGTATCATACTTTCACATATTTGGTTACAAGTGTTTTGTAAAGAAAATAGGAAAGGTATTGGGAAAGTTTAAAGAGAGAGCTAATGAAGCCATCTTTTTAGGATACTATCTAAACTCGAAGGTATATCAAGTATACAATAAAGTGATAAAAGTGGTAGAGGAATCAATAAATATCAAGTTTGTTAAAGTAACAGGCAATGAAGAATCAGATGATGAACTTCTAATTACCTCGAACAAAAAGAGTTCTACAAGACATGATTTAGAAGGCAAGTCAAAACCCTTATTGAAGGAACTTTAAAAACTTCAAAAATGCCTGATGCATCTAAAGCGGAACTAAGATCAGAAGGTTCTTTAGAAACTAATACCACATTTGTAGAAACTCATCTGATCATCCTCCTAAACTTGTGATTGGTGATGTTAGATCTAGAATAAGAATAAGATCAAACTTACAAAATTTTGGAAACCATTTAGCTTTAATATTTGAAATTGAACCTCATTCAATTGATGATGCTTTAAATGATAATAATTAGATCTTAGTTATGTAAGAGGAATTTGGTTAATTTTAGAGAAATCGGTATAGAATCTAGTTCTAAGACCTATCGGCACTAAATGGGTTTTCAAGAATAAGCTAGATGAACATGGAAAAATAGTAAGAAATAAAGCCCCTTTAGTTGTTAAAGGATATTCTTAGAAAGAAGGAATAAACTATGATGAAACTTATGCTCTCGTGGGTAAGCTAGAAGCTATAAGATTACTGCTAGCATTTGTTTCTCTAAAAAATTTCAAATTGTACCAAATGGATGTAAAAAGTGCTTTTTTGAATGGTTTTATAAAAGAAGAGGTATATGTTGAGCAACCCCTTGGATTTGAAGATCCCTTCAAATCAAATCATATGTATAGGTTGA
This sequence comes from Lumnitzera littorea, assembly GCA_024138015.1. Classification (NCBI taxonomy): domain Eukaryota; kingdom Viridiplantae; phylum Streptophyta; class Magnoliopsida; order Myrtales; family Combretaceae; genus Lumnitzera; species Lumnitzera littorea. Next base: position 33,767,195 of record JAMXBB010000003.1, read on the forward strand.
AAAAGGCATTATATGGTCTCAAACAGGCTCTTTATGCTTAGTACGAGAGATTAACTCAATTTTTAATTAAAAATGTTTTCAAAGGAAAAGAGTTGGAACTACATTATTTATGAAGCATCATAAAGAAGATATATTAGTTGTATAGATTTATGTTGATGACATTATTTTTAGTGCAACTAATGAAAAATATTGTCAAGAGTTTTTTAGCTTAATGCGGGCTAAATTTGAGATGCTACTCATAGGAGAATTAAACTTCTTCTCAAGATTACAAATCAAACAAACAAAAGAATGGAATTTTTATTCACCAAGAGAAGTACACTAGACAAATATTGTAGAAATTAGATCTTGAGAATACTAAGGATTCTTCAATTCTTATGAGTACCTCAACAAAGCTTGATATCACAAGTAATGGTAAAAAGGTAAATGAAAAATTATATCAAAGCTTATTTGGATCTTTACTATACTTAACAACTTCACATCCAGATATTTTGTTTAGTACTTGTGTTTGTACTAGATTACAAAGTTCACCAACAAAAACACACTTAACTGCAGTACAAAAAATCTTTAAATATATAAAAACCATTGCATAATTAAGAATTTGGTAACCAAAGAGTTAAAATTTTGATCTCATAGGATATTCATAAATTGATTATGCACTTTGCAAAGTGGATAAGAAGAGTACTTCAAGTACTTGCCAATTCTTAAGGGACAAGCTATTTTCTTGGTCTTATAAGAAACAAAACTCTTTTGCCCTTTCAATTATAGAAGCTGAGTATGTTTCTATTGTGAATTGTTGTGCACAAATTCTTTGGTTAAAAGAATAATTGAATGATTATGGGATAAATTATAAAAATATAGCATAAAATGTGACAATACCGATGCTATTAATTTAACAAAAATTCTGATTCATAACTCAAGGTCAAAACACATAGAAATAAGGCATCATTTCACTACCATGCTACAAATAATGATGTAAGTGTTGAATTTGTACCAACTAAATATCAATTTGCAAATATATTTACAAAACCTTTAGATAAATTAAGATTTGAATTTATCTATAATGAAGTTGATGTGTGTAACCCTTTTTGATAGCATGGAGAATATTTAATTATTTCCTCCTAAGTTCAAAATCTTTGACACATTTAGAAAAAGGAAATTTTTTTAGCTCCATAATCCAAACATGTGTATGTTTTTTTATCGTGTGTAATGCACGTGAAAAGTGCAAGTAATGGGTCCTAAAATATCTTAGAAGTGGGTCCAATCTAGCCCCCATGCATGTAAGATAAGGACCACAAGATTCGTTAGTTTTTTTTTTTTCCCTTTTTGAGTATAAAGCTATAATTTTCTCTTCTTTCACTCGTTCTTTCAAACTCTTCATCTACTTACTCATATTTTCTCTCAAGAAAATATGTCTCCTAAATAGTCTTCTCACATTACTACTCAAGGTACAAAAACCAAAATCCCAAGCAATCCAAACAATCCTATTGATCTCATTAAACAAGAGATCGACAACCTACTAAAACCTTAACCCAATCAATCCACTAAACCTCAACAAGAGCCATCTGAAAAGACCCAAACTCTAGAACTTCGAGATGAAACCTCAGATGAACCAATCTAGGAAGTGACCTAAAAGAATGGTTCTGTACCATGCTCTAAACCAACCCAAGAAGTCACTTAGAAGACTTCTCAAGATGTGCAGAAGTCTAGTTCATCTTCTTCATATGAAGAAGTTATAGAATTGGAAGACTCATGTTTTTTAGAAAAGTCATCTAAAGAAAAGTTTGAGATCAAGACGGATCCCCCTAAACCTAAGAAAACAATTCACAAGACCAAGGCTTCACAACCTTTGAAAAAGACCTTGAAGGCTACTCCTCAATCTATGTAGAAGCCCTAAAAAGCTAAGACTACGAAGAAACCACCCTCCAAACGAAGAGATAAACCAAAGAAGAGATATGCTATGAAAGGTAAGAATGTGTCTATAAATGAATCTTTTTCTTAGATTTAGAATTCTTTAAGAGAAACAGATTTTACTAGAAGGAATATGTGGATGAGTTAGGTCTAAGTAATTTGGCTAATATGACTAGTGTTGTGCATAGCGAGTTAGTAGATGAATTTTATCAAATTTAAACAGTAAGCATCAGGATGAATGGAAATCTATAATATTGAATGAAAAAATTGAGATTACTAAAAAGGACATTCTAAAGTGTTTTGGCATTAAAGAAGTTCAAGAAGATGAAAATCTAGTGCAATTGCCTGAGGAAAATGTTTTTACAGAATTGAATGATGAGATAGAGTTAGGTTTTGATAGATATATATTTAGCACTAAGTTTGAATTATTGGTTAAGATTCCACCTAAGTTTGTAAACACTTGTATGCTATCAAGAAGGGGTAGTTCAACCTTTGTGACTGGGGAAGATGCATTGGTTGTAATGGTTATATTGGGAAAAAGGAAAGTGGACATAGTGAATTTGATGATGAGGCATATATGGAAACATTTAGATGTTAAGCCATATGGTAGCTTGTTATTGGCCCTGTTTAAGTTTAAGATGAAACCTATCCTTACTATCCCACTAGGTTAAGAGAGAAAATGTTTAAGCAAATGGGCATCTATGTGATTAACAAACTCTGGCACTCTCATAATGGAGGAGTTTATGTTCACCCTTCCAACATTAGGAAGAGGGTGATCATTATTGAAAAGAAGGATGGTGAGAAGAAAAGGAAAAGAGGTAAGGAACCTGCTATTGAAGGTCAAAAGAAGAAAGGGAAGATGGCAAAAGGAATTTAAAGAAGTGGTTGGATCACTTTCAAATAGTGATTCAAAGAGTCCGGAATTATAACTTCCTCCCTACAAACAAGTTGAAAGTTCCATATTTGTTGAGCAAATTTCTAACGGAATCAAGGAAGTACTTAAGAAGGTTTTGAATGATCAGCTTTCAAGCATAAAGGACTGATTCAAAGTTTGGGTTAAAGAGACAGTGATTGACTCTAAAGCTAATGAAGAAGTTCAACCTGTTGACCCACTATCTAAACCATTTGCTCCTAAACATCATTCTCTTGTGACCACCCCACCATAAGCTGATCAACCTGATCACCTATTTAAGAATTTGACAAAACTCCAATTATCTCACCTCAATCTCCAACACCTAAAGATCCTTCGACTGAAACTCCAGCACCTCGAACTGTAACTCTTGTTCTTAACCTAAAAGGATAGACCACTCTTGAAGGAAACAAAGAAACTCTTTCTATTGGATCCCATAAGGATGGTAGTACATTTGGTCAAGCAAAATGTACTCTAACTCTTGTGAAAGACTCTAAACTAACTTCCAGTGTGCCATGACCACCTAAAGTCATGCCTTTTCCTAGTAAAGCAACTCCAATTTACTCCGGCAAGATGAAACTTTGTGGTAAGAAGAAAACCAAGAGAGCACACAAATAATTTCTTTATTCAAGTGTTCTGTCTTTTATGTTCTGTTGTTAGGTTCTCTTTTGTTTCAATCAACTCTTGTTAAGTCTTTTGTTTTCTGTTCTGATGATAAGTCCATCTATGGACTATGCTATATACTTTCTTTTCATCGATGAAAGTCCATTTTAGTTCTGCATATGTTGTCTAATTACAAACATTAAGGGGGAGTTATTAAACAACCTCTAATGATAACAAAAAGAGAGAGAAAAGCCAAAAATAATTTCATAGGAATTATAGTAGCAAACATGATAAACATGACATCACAACAAGCTTGCATATAATTGTTTTGATTAATGCTTCTTTCTTGATGTTTACATATGGGACTTAAAATTGTTACATTTTTTTAGACTTACAAGTGTCTTGTTATTATCAAAAAGAGGGCGAACGTTAGATATCTCTCATTAATTTTAATGATAACAAAAAGAGAAGAATGCTAATGCACTAACAAGTATGTAGGTATTCAGACAATTCTTCGAAATGTTTAAAATTGTAAATCAAGTTTCATTCAGAGACTTATTCAGAAGGTCTAAATCACTTGAAAAAGAAACAAGTCTGAAAAGCATTCAAAGAATGTTTCAAAAGATTATATAAGAAGAATAAGTACAGCACTTCAAAAAATTATTCAAAGACTTTGAAGATAAGAAAACTAAGACATCTTTAGAAGATCATTTAGATAGTTTGTCTGAAAGAGTAATTATGAAAAATAACACAACGTTAGAATTGAAGTGAACAAGGCCTAGCTCTAATAGATTAGAAGTATTAGAGAAATACACTTAATCCAATTTCACTTAAATTGGAACTAAGATCTAAGGGGATTATTTTTAGGAGAATTAATTTTTGAAAATAATTAAACAAACAAGAAAATATCTAAGATTAGATAAAGGATAAGGATTATTTCGAATATTATAGGATATCAAATTCAAAGGTTATCTAGAATTGCTGATCATAGTATACCCATTAAAGGGATTTGACCAAGATAAGATCAAATTAGAATATTCCAAGATTTTCTCAAAATATCTATAGGTCATCTTTTTAAATGTTGGGATTAGATAAACATGGGGTAGAGATAATGTTCAACATAATAGCCATTGGAAGACACTAATATAAAAGAAGGGACATTACAAAATATTAAATATAATTCTAAGAATATATATATATATATCTTACATTCTATTCATGATTATTTTCTACTATCTGAAAGAGCATAGAACACTTTTTCAAAGAGTTGAACTGAAGCTACTTATTCAACTTCATTTCTGTTTATGTGCCAATCCATTTGAAATTAATATTGTTCTTCTCACTTCTGTTTTGTAAACATTACTTATTATTTGAGTATTGTTTGAAAGAAGTTTGATTACGCTATTGAAATCTATAATTAGCCTAGATTATAGAGGAGCTAAATAGGTAGAGCAGAAAGTTGTAAAGGCCAAGTGTAGCAAATGTTTGTAAACTTCTCTTGTTTTGTTTTTGATATAGTGGATCAAGTGGAACAACGGTAATGAAGAAGATTGAGTCCCTAGTAGTGGAGCTAAAAGAAAGTAATAAGTAGAAGGCCGAAGCTCTTTAAAATCCTAAGCCTAATATTCTCCTCCCTATCTCTTTACTTTAAGCTATTTATTTGTGTTATTAATAATGTGTTGAATTATTAAAGTATCACTATTCACCAAATTAAGTTATTAAGAGGAATAATTTTCAATCACATAAAAAAAAAGTTTGAAAATTTTCTAAAGATATCAATTCATCCCCAAGCGCAAACCCACCCACCCCTGTTATGCTTCAAGAGACCAAGCAAGCAAGCATACTCTGTTCTACTCACTATACTCTACTATATTCTGCTCTAACTAGCTTTACTGTACTCTATTTGCTCAACCAAGTTAGGTCGGCTTGCTAGTTCAGGTCAGCTCGACCAGGTTAGGTCGGCTCGACTAGGTCTTCTCATTTAGGATAGCGAGACTTTAAGATTACTTACTTACGTTTTATTTACTGGTTTACCCTTGTATTTTATTTTGTATTTATGAAACTGCCATAAGGGTACCCTTTAGTTTATTTTATTTATGTAACTGCCACTGTGTATAAGTAGTCCAAGCTTATAAGGTTTTAGAATATCTCACTTATGACATTTCAATGAAAAACCCTTTAAGTATTTCTCTATAAAAACTCTCCTATTCCACTCTTAATCAATCTCTTTAGCAAGAATTGTGGTGAGCAACCCTAGTTTATACTTTATACAAAATATCAAGGTAGAGATTAAGCCGTGTAGTGTTCATTTGGCGCATCGTATCCTCATGGGTAGCTCATAAATTCACTAAACCTGATTCCATCTTCCTTTCTTCAATATTTGAGATGACCTATTTGATTTTCTATAGTAAAACCTAGTGATAATTGAGCTCCTAGCCAAATCATATATTCTAGGTATCAAAGCAAACGTTCGACAACGAGAGGATAAGCTTAATTTATGTGTCTGCTTGTGATTTGATGGTAGAAGCAAGTTTAGATTTCTCACTTTTAAGACAATGTACTCGAAAGGTAAGGATTTTTAAATGCTACAGAACCATCATAGGATTTATGGAAGGAGCTTAATTATTATTATATTATCCGAGTTATTATTGTAGTATACATCTTTGACCATCGTTTTGAAGGAATTTTGGAATGAAATTTAGATATCAGGGTTTGAAGTAAGAGTAGGTCAATGTAGGGAATTAGAGGCATTTTGATTTGGAGGTTTCTTGAAGTTTTTCCATGGATACTACTTAAGTGGTGTGTATTGATTTATTTCTTACAAATAGGGTTATGGGTTTACTGACGAATTAGGCCTGATGTTCTTTGTCAAAAAATAGTAGATTTGGACAAAGATTTCATCTAATATCTAAAATTTCAAAGTAGGTCATTGGCTATAAGGGTTTGAAGTGTTTGAGTGTACACCTTCGAGTGAGTTGGTGTCCAATTATAGCCACAATGCCAATCTAGTAGCAAATATTGATTATGTATGTCATGATTGAATATTACAAGATTACAATAGTGTGAGGGTGCTTAGTGTTTAAACAAAGGCATTGCATGTACTGTTGCTATGCAAGTAGCGTATTGCAATGGGGTATCAAGAGTTACTATATTCTGTGTTTCACAATGCGTAGAGGTCATGTACCAAAATCTGAGCTATAATGATTGGTTAAGTTGAACTAAATATACAAAGGCATTGTATCTTTGTACCTAAGTGTGTCCAAGGTGCGTGCCAAAGTGGTTTGTCGTGTGTAATTGTGGGCAGTATGTAATGGCGTACCGTATGTTGGTATGTAACCACAAAGGAGTGTAGGAGTTGTAAAATTTGAAGCTTAAAGTGCAGTGCTATACTTGATATTGTACATATAGAAGTGGAGTTGGTTATGCCAAACTCGTATCTTATTTGTGCTGTGATCAGTTTGTTTAGTAACTATTTGCCTAAGTTAATAGCTATTATAACTTGCTAGAGTATAGCTGAGCTATTGTATGACCCATATCAACCTAGTGCTACTTTGTATAATTAGAGCCAAAGCCAAGCTTATTGCTGTTGTACTACTCTATTTAATAGCTATCGAGCTCGCTAATAGCTATCGAGCTCGCTAATAGCTATCAAGCTCACTATTAGCTGTGAGTAAATTTCTAATCTACTTGTAGAAGATCTTAGCTCCTTACTAAGTATATATGTTCTATTTTATTATTATTGAGCTATCTTATTCTCCAATCTTGTTGGGCTAATTTGTAATTGTAATCTAAGCTGATGTGAACTTGTGCTAAGTTGCCTAAAGTCTAGAGCTAAATTGTCCACTTGAAGTCCGGGCTGCTATATTCTAAGTACTTAACTACACTATTGCTAGGTTCCAAATCGAAGTATTTATATGAAGTCAAACTAATCTAAAGTAAGGTTATCTGAGCTGCTTTGTTGTCTAAACTACTACAAGTTGCCGATCAAGTTGATGTAATTGCACCAAGCTAACCAATGAAGAGGAAGTGATCCAAGCTCTAAGCCACTACACTTTGAAGTGCTAAACTTAGTAAATTTTTGCTAAGCTGCTATAATAATGGCCATGTTCTGTGTAATTGCTACCAAGCTACTGTCGAGTGTTCATCAAACCATTGACTCATATCCAAGCTGTGTTGTCATGTTTTACATTACTGAGCTTGACTAAGCAAAATGTATGCTATTGTGTTATTGTGGAGTTATGTGTATTGTGCCCATTTTTTTTTAACTGCCAAGCCATTGTTGTCTATTACAGTATGCATGTATTGTACTATCATGTCCATTGAATTAAAGGACCAAGTGTAGTTAAGCTATATTATATTGACATAGAGATTTCAACCGAATATTGCTACCCTTGCTGTAGCTATGACTATAATAATGAAGAAATTTTACTTTAATGGAAGACTTCAAGAAAATGTCACATTAATTTAAGCTAGTGATTATCCCGTAAACTTTATCTCTAAAGCTGTGGTTAGGAGATTTAGCTATGCAACTACCGATCACTTACATCCCTATGAATTTTCTTATAATGACAAGGCGATTTGAATTACTAAGCAAGCAAAGATAGCCTTCCCTTCTAATAGCTTTCAAGATGAGGTTCTATCTGATGTAGTTGATATTGATGATTGTTATATGTTTTTGGGAAGTTCATAGAAATCACGTCACAATATGTGCTATTACCCATCAAGGCATGCTTATTCCTTATATGATAAAAGGCCATTTGTGATCTCTTGTAACCCCTAAGGTGGAGAGCTAGAGTACCTTTCACAACCTATCGCCTAAGGTGGAGAGCTAGAGTACCTTTCACCCAAAGGTGGAGAGCTAGAGTACCTTTCACAACATACCTAGAAGATCGAGTTGAATCACAACCTATTGCCTATGCTTCCAATGCGATTCCATTATTGACCATTCATGCTATTAAGGATAACCTTAGGTACTACTACATCTATCTCCCACCTATTGCACTTCTTTGTCTTGATCCATTGATGGGATTATCTAGGATTAGTAAGAACCATAATAGCCTTGTACTTGTGAAATCTTATGGATTACTTGTGGATATTTATTGTAGTCATTGTGATGGATATTTGTATTGGGGTTTTGTTGTGCTCCTACTTGGAAATCTTATGTTAAAAGTGCTAGAATTATATCAGTAGAGAGAAGAAGACTTGAGTGGTGAAAGAAATGAAGAGCCAACAGTGGATGAGGTAAAGTATGAGCTCCATACTCAGCGAATAGGAATCAAGCGAGTAAATTTAGAGTGTTGGTGAAACTAACCTGATTAATGTAAAAACTTAAATATAGGCTCGAGACTTTAGTTGAGGAAATCCCATAAGCTCGAAATTTAAAATAGTAAAGATTTACTATATCGTTATTAAATTATCAAATACATGCGACGTAAATTCTGAAAATTAATGAACACTTAAAGATACATCATAAGAGTAATATAATTAATATTGAATATAAAATAATATATAAAAGACATATGTACATCGGGTATAATTATTACATAAATATATATAACTTTAACTATCGTGAATACTCAAAATTACATATAAATCACTAAAAGAATTAATAAAATTGGGAAAAATGATAAAAAAAAAAATTTTCTTAGCCAACTAGAAAACATGTTGCTATGTAAAATAAGTTTAGGAAATGCTTGGGATTGGATTTTAGCCCTCTTGACACTTAAGCATGTTAACTTACACTTGTTAACTAGGTTAGAAAAAAAAATAGAGCAACTCCAAATTGAATTGTAAAAATGGCTATCTACTATCTAGAATAAGTTTAGGTAGAGAAAACTTGGAAGTGGAAAATATAGAGAGAGAAAGTGAAGAATTTAGTCGCAAATTTGGGGTTTTACGTCATTCTAAGGAAGACAATTAGTTGGGAGTGAAACTAAGTGGTGGCCTAAAGGACTAGCGAATGACAAAGTAGGCTAACACACCCTCCCCTCCCCATATTAGCCAAAGCTTGAGTTTCTGGTAAGTTGTTAAATTTTTCTAATTTTGTCAAAAATTAGGGAAAAATAGCAAATGATTACTAAAACCTATGAAATTTGGTTCCTTACGTATTTGCACATGAGAAATTCAAATATCTTATCAAATGTTCAAAATTTTGAGTATACATATGAGGTCCTTAAGAAAAATGCCTTGCACACCAAATTCTAGGCGAGTAACTGAAAAATCAATTGATGTAGTTTCAACCTGAAATTTAGTGGTTATACTCATAAGATGATGTATGTGGTTGGATTGCAAAAATACTGTTGTTAGATTTTGGAGGAAAATTCATTTTCGCTAAAATAATGTGCTGGATGAGTGTTTCCATAAGAGCTTTAGTGATTCTTTGAAAAACTATGGTGTGATATATAATTATTACCCTACAATATCTTGAAGCAGATTATTATGATTTAAGAAATGATGATTTTTAAATAAAAATTTAGTATTTAGTGAATTTGGCATTAAATCTTTTAAGTTACCATATAAGTGTAAATGAGTATTTAGTATATTGAGAGTTGATATATATAATTCAACTTGTTAATGCATATTTGCTGAGGTTACGAAATGCGAAAATTCTAGAAATGCAAGGTAAGCTTGTGTATAAGTTAAATAAGTAAGTTGTGGTAATGGCTAAAGAGTTAGAAACTATGTCAAAAAGAAAATCAGAATATACTTTAGGGGTGAATAACTTGATTATGCTAAAAATGGGCTTTAGGCCAGAAAGTAATTGATACTGAAACTTTATAACTATACTGGAGTCAGAATTTAAATCAGGAACTTCTTAAGTAAAAACCTAACTTACAATAAAGGGTCAAAACCTTAGTCAAAACTTATCTTAAGTCAACTAAAAGTTAGATAAATAACTAAAGAACCTACTTATGTTAGAATGTAAACCTACTTAATAATGAAAATAAGTTCTTACTTCATATGTGAATTTAAAACTGAAGTTGTGTATTACTTTCTAGGGATTATTAACAAAGATCACAAATGCAATGTTTAAGAGCACATGACATTACATCTAGGTAAGTTGGGATTGATACTTAATAGCATATTGAAGTATCATATTAGGATACTTCGAGGAGTAAGAGTACATGTTTGTGGTTGTAATTAAATTATCTATACGTATGCTATGTGTGTGCTTGGGATATTGATTGTTGATTAGGAGTTGAACTCCAAGTGCTATTTTCTGCTTGAACGTACATCATATCTTGCATGTATGGACTTGGTTGGTTACCTAATAATCTAGACTAATCTTAAGTTAACAAAACATCTAACTTGACATTCACAATAACCCAATAAGGGTAACAATTAGGTTGTTAGACTAAATACCGAAAAATTCGTTAAGGGTAGCAAAAATGGTCCTTTTTCCACCTTTAGTCAAATTAAGTAACAGGAGAGGGGGTTGTGACAAGGTTGGGATCAGTGGTTCAAATGTTGTCTAGGGAGGAGGATACTCTCCATTGCATAAGCTCAGATTTAATCTGATAGTATCGTATTGAAACTCCTTGAAATCTATGTTAAAGTAGATGAAATTACTCTAACTTCACAATGAACCGGTTAAATATTGTGAGATGTTATATCATTTGTCCATTGCATTTGCATATAATGAATGATTGAACAACCTTGTTTGTTAATCTACTCTTACAACTCCATCCCTTCTTACAAGCTAATTGAGCTCATATCCCTATATATTGTTTTGCAAGTACTGTGTAGTACTAAAAGATGCCTCATTACACTTGTCCACAAGTTAGTTTCGACAGGCTGGGGAGTAAAGTAAAGAAGTCTAATGAATGAATGATGCTCAAGTCTCTTTTGTCTTTCTTTTGTGGGAGGATTATAAGGTTTTCCTGGGAGGCCTTATAGTCTTCGCTGGCTAACTGCTATATATTTATGTAATGTAGATCTACTATGGAGATGTAAAGTTTCTTTTGAAAATTTTAGACTCTTGATGTACCTAAGATCATGTAATGAACTAATCTATCTATAAATATAAGAAAATGTATTTTGTAAAATGTTACTCTACAGGTTTATATACTATAGGTACCCATTTGATTGCTTCAAAGCTAATTAAGTCGCCGTTCACCTTGTATGAACTATACCTATGTTAACAACTAAGGGGATAGCTTTTAGCCTTGGTTGGTTTACATGGCAAGACTATTATGATTCCTCAAGTTGAGGGCATGACATAGAGAACTAGTTTAAGGCCTTACGTATTCAAGTACCCCAAGCTCCTAGCATAATACTTAAGATAGAGATTGTGTTGTTCCCCATGATTGATGGTTGCTGGAGTTACTTAAACATCATTGATCAAATATATGATGAGTGGAAAGAAGGGGCTTCAATAAAGAGTTAGGTTGACTATGCCCACAATGAGTGAAAGGAGCCAAGGATGGTGCCAGCATTGATCTTAAACCTAAGCTATCTCTGTATTGCTTTATCTGGTTTTTATAGGTTAGTATTTAACCTAAGTGGATTTTAGAGTAAGTGGATACCATGTTTTAGGTCAAAACTTTTTGGAAGGACATGTAATGTTAGGCTTCAAGAGACTGACCAAGCAAGCATGAACTTCTATGTTATCCACTCTAACTACTCTACTCTATTGTTCTCCTCCACTGTGTTTTGCTCTACCTAGCTTTACTATGCACTATCTACTCAACCAAGTCAAATTGGCTCAACTAGGTCTTCTCATCCAAGATGGCAAGACTTCATGATTACTTACTAATACTTTATTTACTAGTTTATTCTTATATTTTATTTTGTATTTATGGAACTGCCATTAAGGTACCCTTTACTTTATTTTATTTATGTAATTGCCACTATGTATAAATAGTCCATGCTTGTAGGGTTTTAGAATATCTTACTTATGACATTTCAATACAAAACCCTTTTGAGTATTTCTCTATGAAAACTCTCCTATCGCGCTCTTATCAATCCTTTAGCAAGGACTGTAGTAAGTAACCCTGATTTATACTTTGTGCATAATATCAAAGTAGAGATTCACAAAGTATAAATTAGGTCGTGTAGTGTTCATTTGGTGCGTCATATCCTTATAGGCAGCTAATGAATTCGCTAAACCTGATTCCATTTTTCTTTCTTCAATATCTCAAAAGACCCATTTGATTTTCTATAGTAAGACCTAGAGAAAATTAAGCCCCTACGCACCTACCCCAACCCACTTCCCTACCCCACCCCCCCCTCCCCCCCCCCCAAAAAAACCAAGACCAATTGTAAGTGAATGTGAAGGCTTAGAATGTTTAAGAGCATAAGAGAGTCCTTTAATGCTTTCTTTTTCTTATTTATAAGCATATGTCAGATGTTTGTAATAACGGGTAATCATTGATTGTGGACTACGTAGTAGCTTCTTAATTAAGCACATGCTTGAAGAACAGGAATAGTAGGCGATTATATAATGAAGTTGTATAAGGCCGCAAATATCCGTACTACTTTTCACATTTAAATATATAAGCATGTGAAGCCTTCAAACCCATTAGATTAGCAGAGCCATCAAAGCTAAAGCAGAAAATAGCAATGATCAACGGTTCAGCAACCAAGGCGCCAAGTAATATCACCAAGCAAAATTCAGCTACCAACATTTGCCCCCCAACTCCCATGGTCAAGAGTTAGACTATGGAAGTTGATAATGAGCGCTATATTCAACTTGATTGATCAGGGAGGTTAAGAAATCACAACATGCCTTCCAAACTAATTTTCCATGTCATTGTTGATATCATCATGCTTTGTTAGCTGAAATGTGTCACATTGATTTTAAGGTAAAAGGTAACAACCTTTTGGCTTTCCTACCAATTCTTTTTTTATGTAAGCACATGGTATAGCTATTACATCTATCATTATTATACTGCAAGGTTTATCAACTGCTAATGACATAATGTCCCTTGGATCTTTGACCCTAGGCACGTATCTATCACCCATGCTAAGTTGTCTGATCGTCTTCTTTTTCATTCTTATTCTTTTTTTCTAATCCTCATTCTTCATGTTTCTTTTCTCACAAAATTTCTTTTTGCAACTTTACATTCAACCTTTAGACTGCATTTCAACATTTTCATAAGTATGGTTCAAAGCATTATTTTTCCTCTTATTTCATCAAATCCCGATGTAACTCTCTCAAGGCCACTTCTCCAAACCCCCCAAACCCCCCCCAGAAAGACTAGTTTAGCTTCCTTGTTTAGTAGTTCAGTAGACAACACTATGGAAAGATGAGAGAAACTTGCTCACATCAAAGCTCTACCCATAGATAATTATCCTGATGATAGGGAAGATAATTAAGTTGCTAAGTATAAACACCTCATTTTTTCCTATTTTTTCAATTTTTTTTTAATTGAGCCAGGTTAATAAATAAATAGAAAAATAAATAAATAAACAAAAATTATAAGAAAAAAATGAAAAAATGAAAAAAAAAAAAGAAAAAAGAGAAAAAATCAAGTTAGGTCATAGGAAAAGTAAAGTCAAGTCATATTTGATTCAATTGAGTTATTAGATTAGGTAACGAGACGAGTTAAATTAATTAATTTTGGGCTTAACCAATATAGAATAAGTATTTATCTAATTTAGTGGCTTAAAATCAAGATTTATTAAGCTAATTGGATCGAGTCGGGCCTAGAAAGGAAAAGCCCAAGCTAACTAGGATTTCTAGAAGTTATGGTAAATCTTGGAAGAATCACAACCAAATCTTTCATATCTTTAATACGAGAGATTTGATTTTAAGCTTATAAATAACACGTTAGCGAGGGATTAAGGACCGTTTTTTTAATCACACTCCTACATGTACACTTTACACATTCCTTCAAAAACACCACGCACACCCTACGCGCTACCACACCCCACGCGCTGCCACATACACCACCACCATATACCACAATAACCACCACAAGCACCACTCATAACTATTGCGAGAACCACCACTGATACTCAAAGCACCGCCCACTATCGCCCCATCACCGCCCATGTCTCGCTACTATTCACTCGAGTCACCGCTAGTGCATCCGCTTGTATCGCCCATCGCTGTTACCAATAGCACCTAGATCCTCGCCTAGGTCGCTACCATCATCACCCACACAACCACCCAGTGTCGCCCTATACACACCTAGTCTCTCCTAATGTCGCTTGTAGTCACCCAATCATCGCCTAGTCTCACCCATACTCATCCTTAATCACCCAAGCATCGCCCAGTCTCACCCGTGCTCACCTAGTGTCACCCCACGTATGCCCAGTCTCACCCAATGTCACCCCTTGCTCGCCCACTATCGCCTTCAAGCATCATCCACTATTGCCCAGTGCTTGCCCCTTGCTCACCCGTTACGTCCCCTCGCCCTAGCACACGCTCGAGCCATCACCTTCTATTGCCTAGTATACACCTAACGCTCACCCCTCACTCACTAGACACTAGTCTACACCGCCCTCACTCACCCGTACTCACCAAACGCACGCCCTTGCTCGCTAGACGCTCACCGACACCGCCCAAGTGCTTGCCCACACCACCCAAGCACACACCTACGTCACTCAGGCATTCGCCCGTGTACACCCAAGTTCTCGCCTAGCACTACCCAACACCGACGATCCAACGCTAAGTAAATTTTCAGTATTTATTTTATTTTACTTAGTTTATTAATTTTTATTAATTTGCTTTATTGGTTATTTATTTTTATTATTAACTTTTTTTTTTTGTTTAAGTGTAGGTTTTTTATATTTTGCAATTTTTTAGTTAAATTACGTTTTTCTTGAAAAATCATTTTTTAAAATATATATATATATATATTTTTGGCACTTAGGGTTTTTTTTTTGGAAAAATAAAAAAAAATCTAAATTGAGTCTTTTAAAAAAGATAGTTAGTTAGGGTTTTTGTTTAATTTAGGAAAATTAGATTTTTTAGATTTTTTGTTAAAATAATAAATTGATAGAAACATAAACTTAGTTTGGTTTTTAAAATAAAAATAACCCATCCATTGAATATTTTATAAAAAAAAAAAAAGAGAGAGAGAGAGAACTACGGTTGGTTTTGATCCTAACTATTCAGTACGTAGGCACCTTTGGGGCAACCGTTAAAAAAATAATAAATTTTTTTTCAAAAATTAATAATAAAAATCATTTTTAGTCACTTTTGTGAATTTAGATATATTTTTAATATTTTTGGGAAAAATTATAAAAAAAAAAATAGCCCATCAATTTCTTTTAATTTTCATGTGATAACTTAGTCTTAATAAGTTAGCCTCCGAACCTGATTTTCTGGTTCAATTTTCTAAAAATTATTTTTTTTAAATATTCACAGACTAGTTGTCAAATTAGGGTTTTTGGGTTTTATTTTTTTCCAATTGAATTGGTTGGCGACTCCATACATATTTTTTTTTAAAAAAATTCATTTTTTTTAATTTAATGTCAAGTAATCTGTATTAAGCAAGCTAGGCTTAATATAGATTAAATTAAAAAAATCAAAATAGGACTTGACAAAATTGGTGACTACACTAAGGACGGCAAGTGAGCTAGCCATGTGAAAATTAGAAATTAATGGATGGATTTCTCTATTATTCTTTTTTTTTTTATTTTCTCTTTGTATTATAGTTGCACTTATGGGTGTCTAATGATGTAGGCATTAAAAAGAAAAAAAGAGCCTGGCCTAATGGGCCTTATAGGGGATTAGGAGGGGAATTTTTTTGTTCAGTAATCATTTGTATGTCTAAATGTGATCAGACCTAGGCTACCTTAAGAATCTAAGATGAGCCACCACTGTATAACCCTTAAGTCGTTGGAGTCATTACCCCCGCTTGGCGATGATAGGCCAGACCACTCAAGCTTTGATGTAACCCACTAGGCTTCTCTTCGGAAAGCCTTAGAGTTACAGAGCCTGAGATCTATAGCCTCCACCCTTTTGTATCATCCTTTTCAAAAAAGGGTAGTAATTCTTAAATTATAGAAAAAGCACGATCAATCTACGGTTGGCCCAATATTATTCTTTAAGAAAAAACCAGCAACCCTTATATACGAGTATTTGCAAACTTCATTTTTTTAGAAAAATCCTATTTCAAACTTGCTTATATATAAGGGTATTTCCCGACCACAGATTCATCTATTTCCTATAATTTATTAATCACCCACCCCTACTACATTGCATCTGCGTGTGACATATTGCATTTTTATTACATTCGTTTCTTTATGAATATTTTATTTCATTGTGTTATTTGTATTATGTTTTTTATAGCTCCTTAATCAACAAAAGGTTGTATGATTTCTAAGAAAATTTTTTCAAAAGGTAGTGAAATTATTAACATCATATCCAATTTTATTCTAAATTTAGTGGCCTTGTTGTAAATAATCATTGCCTTTTATTTTTGTTTTTTTTTATTTTTTTGTAATATAGATATGGAAAGTCAAGATAGTGTCAATCTAAAGCCTGTCTATGAAGTCCAGCTGGACAAGTATTCCTTCCTTGAGGCCATCCTAAGAGGTTGGTTGAGTCAACTCCTGCCTACTAAGTAAGACCACATTCGTAAGAAAATTAGGCTAGTCATATCTCTTATGCGAGTCCAGCTTCACTAGCCTCTAATTTAGGCCCTTATCCATTACTGGAACCCTAAATCTACAGCTTTCAACTTCGACATGCACGTATTGACACCCACCATGGAAGAGTACATGCAGCTACTTACTACCCTACCCTTCGAAGCAGGCATAGCTATCTCAGATCTTAGAGTTCAGCCCAAGAAAGCTTTCATGACACTGTTGGGAGTCAAGAGGTTAGCCTTAGCCCCATTCTTATCTTTGGAGGGCCACAAATGTCTCAACATCCTAAGATTAGTGAAGTGGTTCCCAAGCATAAATGCCTACTAAAGGTATCACTAGATCTTCTATGGAGGATACGAATCGTGGGCCAAAAAGAGAGTTAATGTGTTTATTATAGTAGTGTTTGGAACGGTGTTGTTTCCCTTCAGATATGGCCAAGTCCATTATAGAGTTGTCGAGCTAGTGACTCAATTCCTAGCTGGTAAGTCCTATATACTAGCATCACTGGTAGAGTAGTACAGGATGCTCACCCACCTGAAGAAGCAGGGGCACGGTTATTTCATAGCTAACCCAATGATCCTTGTCGTGTGGTTCCTCAATCACACGTAAGGGTATGGAGGGAATCTTCTCAAAGAGTCCCTGACTAAGAATATGAATCTAATTAATGACTTTGCCCGCCATCTCAAGGTACTAGATGAAGCTCAGTTTGATGGATGGGTGTTAGTTATTAGCAAAATGCAGCAAATAGACTTTATGTGGACAACTAGATAAAGCCACTACACTCAAGCCGTCTTGGGGTACACTGACTATGCAGGAGTCCCCATTATCGATATTACTGGCTATACAGGATACTTCTTAGCTTATGTCACTAGACAGTTGAGTCTACTTTAAGAGATAGCCTACAGAGACTCCTTAAACATTGTAACGATAAACTATTAAGATCCCTATCTCCTTACAACTACTCTAATTCATTGACTAGCAAAACTTGTAAAGCTATGGGAACTAAGAGAAGTCAAAGAGATAGTCAATGTAGGAACTTTGAGAGGCAAAGTCAAAGAATACCAAGCCACCAAGCAATTCATTTATGATTAGTTAAAGAAGACTGAAAAGATACGATACAAAGCTCTGGACATATTCAGACACGAGCTAGAATCAACAAGTCCTTCACCCGTTGAGCAGGCCTATCGAAACACCATACGACTAAAGTTAAAGCCTAATTCCAAGAAAATAAGAGAATTGTTGAAGAATTAAAGCTAGAAAATGAGAGACAATTAGAGGAAAATCAATTCTTAAGGAGTAAGATTCAAGAAAGGGACATTACGGTCCAAAGACTTATGAGGGAAGTTTACGAAGCTCGTCCCAACCAGATCCGTCAACTCTTGTAGATACGGGATTTAAGTTTTTAGGAAGATTGGTTAAGAGTTTTTCTTTTGTTGTTGTTTAGTCCATTGTACAAGTACAAGTTGGATTTTATGATTAATGAATTTGCAACTTTAGTAAACAGAGTTTTCATTAATTGCACAGTCTCTTACTCATTATTATTATTGTCATTTATTTAGTTAACTTTTAAAAAAATTGAAAAAAAAAAGAAAAAAAACAAAAAGAGAAAAACAACAGAACAACAAAAGTCATAAGAAAAAATAAAAACAAAAAAAAATCTTTAATTTACTGAAAGTCTAAAACTTAGGTTTTCACAGAGAATTTCGAAGATAGCGTCCAAGCAAGCAGACTCAACTAAAAGCCCGATATTCACTCGTTCTAGAGCTAGAATGTCAACTTAAGGCACTGGAAACATCAATCAAACTAAGCCCGACCTGAGAGTAACAACTCTGGAAGAAAACATGAATAAGATGGCTGAACAGATTCAGGCTCTCACTTAGGCTATTGGGATTCTTAACGACAAACAAGGATCTCAAGTCAACCCAAATCAGAATATAGAAACGACGCCTCCCCTTGAACTAGAAGACGAAGAATCAGCCCCTAATACTAAGGTATGGAGGAAAGAGATCAAAGAGAAACACCACGAGATGGAAAGAAAGCTCATGTAGAAGTTAACTAAGAAAATGAAAACCCTGGAAATGGTTAACAAGCTTGAATAAATGGGGATGATTAATTTGTTGACATATGAAGACGATGACTTCCCAAAAAGATTTAAAGTTCCTGAATTTGAGCAATATGACAAGACTAGCTGCTCGAAGCTCCACACTTGGTTGTACATCAAGAAAATGGGAAAATATACGAAGTACGACAAGGTAATGGTTAAGACTTTTCAAGACAGCTTAACTGGGCTTGCCTTAACCTAGTATGCCTAACTAGATTTGAATGAGATCAATACTTAGGATAAGTTAGCACGAGCTTTCTATAACTAATATAAATTCAACATCGAAGTGGCCCCGTCCATGTGGGATCTAAATAATCTACAAATGAAGATCAACAAAAACTTTAAAGAATATGCTCAGAGATGGAGGGGCATGGTAGCTAAGGTGACTCCATCCTTGACAAAAAGAGGATCTAACTTTTGCCTTCATCAACACTCTTAGAAGCCCATATTACCAACATTTGATCGGGTACCCCACCTCCAACTTGGTAGAAATTGTGGCCTCAGGGTGCTAAATTGAGGAAGCTATTGCTACTGGAAGGCTTCCTAATCCCGAAGCAGTTGAGAAAAAGACATCTCCTATAAGATTTTCTAACAAAACCAAAGAAGCCACCGTAAGTGTTGTCAATACCAGCAACCTTGCCAGACCCACAACCCTAGTAGCCATGATAAGAGGATCTAATCCCCCACTAAATCCAAATCAAAACAACTAGCCATAAAGAAGACAATTCACACATATTCCCATTCCTCTAACTCAAGTTCTTGCACAACTAAGGAAAGAGAAACCTTTTGACGTTTAAAATACCGAGGGAAGAACAAAGACCGAAGGATTATAACTCGAAGCTTCGATGTTATTATCATTTGGGGTAAGTGGGGCACTCTACAGATCAGTGTTAGAGGCTCAAACATAAGATCCAAGATCTTATTGACACCAAATTAGTTCAATTGGATTTCATCGAAACTCCCACTCATAACGTAGGTAACAACCCTTTGCCGAATCATGGAAATTCAATCAATGTGATCATTGCTAAAGTTTCTGAGCCAAAGATTGATCTAGACAATCTCCCCATCACTATTAAGGAGATAGCTTGGAATCTGAGACAAGCTGGGTATTTATACAATATGAATCTCAGTGATAGGACCCAAATTAGACCAACAATATATCAACTACTAAAGGATGGGAAGATAAAGAAAGTTGATATCATAGCTATGACGATCCTAAAACTACAAAAGAGAAGTACTTAAAAGGAGCTTAGAAAAAGATAAAGTCGGCGATCCGACGGTTGATACCTTAGGAGAACCGTCAAGGAAGTTTGAGTATTTAATAGATTACGCCAGTTCACTTGTTGTATATGCTAACGCATCACCCACTGGATGGGGTCCAGAATTTTAGGGAGAAGATAAACTTATTGCAGAAGCCAAGAAGATGGCTAAGATGGTGGGAATGATTAGAGACGAGCCCAAGCTGTTGGTTTTTGAGTATGATGGGAAGACTAAGAAGGTTGAAGAATTGGGAAAGCTTAAGAAGATTGCTTTCAATATCCCATTAGCCCCAGAAAATTACAAAGCAACACCCCTAAATTACCAGGCAATGAATTAGACAGCCAAGGCCTCATCACCCACGATTGGTAGGCTTACGCACTTAGGACAAGTTTTTTATTAGAATGAGGAAGCCAAAAGGAAAACTATTATAGAAGAGGCTTCTTGAAAGATTTTTGAAGATATGGATGATAAAGATCATAATGCTGTCCAAAAAATAGTAAAAGCCAGCAAGCATAAGATAATGGACTAGCTAACCAAAGTGCCAGCCCAAATATCCTTAATAGGCCTGCTATTATCATCAAATACTCACCAAGAAGCTTTAACTAAATTTCTAAAAGATATCAAAGTACTCGAACGGATTTCCGCTGAGAAGCTAGGATTGGTAATGAACTCGATATTTGTGATGGATCAAATTTCATTCTTGCTAGATGAGTTAGGTAAAGAAGGAAACTAGTACACAAAACCTCTCTTCATAGTGGTTAAGTATGCAGGGAGAGTGGTTGCTCGAGTTCTAATAGATAATGGGTCATCACTGAATGTATGTCCTTTGGCGACACTAAATTTACTCAAAATCAATGCAATTGAGATAAAGCCCAACTCAATTTCAATAAGAGCTTTTGATGGGTTAAAAAGGGAGATAATTGGAGAAATTGGGGTGCAAGTCGAGATCGACCTACAAATGTTCACTATTCCTTTTCAAGTTCTAGATATATCGTGAACTTTCAACCTTCTATTAAGAAGACCATGGATTCATTCAGTAAGGGCAATTCCATCTAGTCTACATCAGAAAGTGAAATTCATAGCCAATGGGCAATTGGTTACTATTCTCGGGGAGCATGACTTCGAGATTTACAAAGAAACGACTATTCCCTATGTCAGGGATGAAGAATTGGAAGAGCCAAGGTTATAGATTTTCAACAAAGTTAGTGTGATCGAAGAAGCAAGATAGGGGGTATGAGGTCGTTTAAAACAGCCTAAGTAGCAAATTGGAACATTTAGGCTTAAGTATGAGCTGACTAAGGAGGAGATTTAAGAAATGATGGTTAAGATCAAAAGCAAGAGAGGAGATCAGCTGTACCATGCTCACATGGATTTTCCAAACATCCGCCAAACGTACCCAGTACCAACTGGTGTTCAAAAACCTAAAGTAACCAGTCTATCTAAGGCCTTGACTCAATAATGCAGCATTAATCCAGACGAGAAGGAAGATATTAGCGTACCAATTTCCCTCTGCAACTGGTTTTCTGTTCCCATTAATAAGTATCTTTAGAAACTCAAAATTAGATTAATTAGGAACATTCAATTTCGATAATTAATCTGATTAGTTAGGCCTATTTTTTCAGACAATTTGGATTCATTCATTCAATAAATTTCATTCCTTTCTTTTTATCAATTCTTCTTTACTATTTATTCATTGTCCTTTTTCTTTTTTCCTTTATTCTTCAAATCCGATGAAAATGATGAATGTAATGGATATCTTGCGCATGTAAATGATGAAAGTACCAATATCACCTTTGGTCCTACTGGGTCAAACGTTAGAGATGATATTGAGACTCCAAACGAAATTAAGAGAGTTGGCATCGACATGAATGAGGTAGAGTGATTATTGAAGAACTAATGGATGAGATTAATATGGGGACAAAAGAAAATCTACGAAACTTGAAAATTAGTGGTAATTTAACGGATAATCAAAAATAGGAGTTGTCACAATTGCTATTAGAATACTTGGATATATTCGCTTGGTCTTATGAAGATATGCTCGATTTAGATTCATCTATTGTAGTTCATAAATTGCTAACCAGGGAGGAAATAAAACTAAAAGGACAAAAGCTTAGACAATTTACGTCAGATACACTCCTTAAAATAAAAGAAGAAGTGAAGAAGTTGTTAGAAGTCGGGTTTATAGAAGTGTTGGATTACCCTAAATAGGTGGCCAATGTGATGCTAGTGTTGAAGGAAAATGGGAAAGTTAGGGTTTGTGTAGATTTCTGTAATTTAAACCAAGCGACATCAAAAGATAACTTTCCCACATATTGACATACTAGTAAATAACACAATCGGGAACCATCTTTTCTCGTTTATGGATGGTTTCTCAAGGTATAATCAAATTAAAATGGAAAAAGAAGATAAAATCAAAACAACTTTTGTTACCACTTAGGGAACATTTTGTTATTGTGTAATGCCTTTCAAGTTAAAGAACACTGGGGCAACTTATCAACGTGCTATGGTTGCCTTGTTTCATGACATGATGCACCAAGAGATCAAGGTTTATGTAGATGATATGATCGCCAAATCCAAGGAGGATGAAAATCATGTGGATATTTTGTGAAAGTTATTCAAGCAATTGAGGAAGTTTTAATAGAAGTTGAATCCAAAGAAGTGCACCTTTGGAGTGACTTCAAGCAAATTGTTAGGTTTTGTAGTTAGTAGAAAAGGAATTGAAGTAAATCCAAATAAAGTCAAGGCAATCGTAAATATGCAAGCACCAAAGACTGTAAAAGAAGTTCGAGGACTGTTAGGAAGATTAAATTACATTACTCAGTTTATATCACAGTTAACTGATAAATGTAAGTCGTTATTTAAACTTTTGAGGAAAAATGTAGCCATGGAATGGGATGAAGAGTGTAAGCAAGCATTTACTGGAATCAAAGAGTATCTCATGAATCATCCCATACTAGTCACTCCTACAATAGGACGGCCATTGATCCTTTACTTAATGATTCTTCCTAAGTCAATGGGATGCATGCTAGGACAAAAAGATGAAACAGGAAGAAAAGAGCATCCTATATATTATTTGAGCAAGAAATTCACATAAGGCGAGCAAAAATACTCAGAAGTGGAAAAAACGTATTGTGCCTTAGTATAGGTGATGCATAGGTTCAGGTAGTGTCACGAACTAAGGACAGCCTAACCGTGGCAGACGTCGTATACTGTACGAAGAACCCCTGATTGGTTACCCTTCCAATCAAGAACTCTTCACACAATATACAAGGCTCTACAACCACTAGTTTCCAAAGAACATCCAGATTCACATGATATCATCACACAAACATATTTATATAAAATTTGAGTTATAAAGCTTACAATATACAGTAATTAAGTATGTCTAAGTCTATAATACTAAGATAAACAAAAGTACATGGGAAAGAGTATGCATAAACTGTTCTCTCTCAATACACATAACAGCTCGCTCTTACCCAAGTCCCCAAGCTAACCTGTGGCATCCTTTGTCCTTCCTCTACGAACAAGCTATCCTGCAACAAAAGTCTAAAGGGGTGTAAGCCTAAGCTTAGTAAGCAAAACCCTCAGCCACACCACAAGCAAGTTATAATTACATTATATTCATGCATATGAATGAATGATCAACTAGAATGCCAAACAATACGTATAATTAACTAGTTCATATACGTAACTCAGATTTAACGCCCTTCAAAGTTAAGGTTGGAGTTTACACGGCACCAATCAGATCCGGGTATTATACTAAAACTTACTTTACTGCGGAACTCTACGTCCCGCACTTATAACAAATAATTTTTTATTTAAAAAAAAAACCCAAGTTCAAGTATAATTGTGAGTAGGCCCCCGCAGTCCTCACTCACCCCTAAACGGAGGCCTCTAGACTCGACCCTTAGCTAGGCGGTTGATGCCTCCAATGCCTAGTGTTCCCGCGGGCCAAGGTAAGGTCATTTTGTACGAGTGCACCATACAGAACCAAATAAATTAATAATATCAACCCCCAAATGGCCTCTCTTTACCTCCGTGTGATGTGACAACCGGAATGGTATCCATGCTATGCATGTTAATGCATGTCCCAATTTCTTTTTATAGGCCAAGTATAATTAAGTTCAAATTATGATGTGACCATCCAATAGTACACACAATCATTTTCTATACTACCATGCAATAAACAAGGCATTTTCTGTACTTAAGGTAAATTCACAATATAACACACAGTTACATACACAAGCATTTTCCCCCAACCCCACACAGTAGTCAATTAACAACAATATTTAAGTCCACTATCTACAATCACAATCAAGCATGGAATCATAGGGTAAATACTCACTCGGCCATGGCGACTCGCCCTAATCGTAGTAATCGATCGAAAGGTCCTCGCTCACCTTGGGGTCACCTGATCATTACAATTTGATAACGTTAGTAAGTATTTGAATTAACTAATAATTCTAAACATCTAATTACCTAATTTTACTTAAATTACTATCAACTTTTACTCGGTGAGACTTTATTATCAATCGTATGTAACTTTTTCGTTTTATTTCTGATATTTATGAATTTATAGTCGTTTTTCATCGTTTTCGAACGTATATTCATACGGTAGTGTTCGTTTTGGACATTAAGATCTATGTTTTACAATATAGACCAAATGTATAGATATTTCTACTATGAAAACTTAAGTACTCTTATTACTTATACTTATATCTTTTATTCCTTAAATTCTTATAATTAAAGGAGTTTACTTTGCTATTACTAATTCATGTACTGAATTAGGTATAATCTAATTTAGAAGGTGTATTAGGATTTACTAATTTAGGTACCTAATTACCTACACTTTTCTTATTTTTCTCATTTTCTAAACCTATGCTTATGTCATCGCTTACATCATCTTTTACTTATATCATCACTTGCTTATGTCATGGCTTATGTCATGATGTGCTTACCTCATCATATGATTACATAAGCCTTTCCTCATGCTTATGTCATATGTACATGTATTATGTACATGTTACCTCTCCTCTTATACTTATGTATATATACCTTATACATATATATACTTATACATCTACTTAAATTTATACTGTATTTATACATGTATACCTACTCGTATACCTACTCGTATACCTACTCATATACCTATACGGTTGGATACGTATTTTTATACAAAAATTCGTATGCCTAATTTCCTCTTAAGAAAATCTTCCCAATTTCATCCTTTTGTATTTTTATGTATGTATTTAGTGTAGTATACACATATATAGCTAGATATGGTCTTAATTTAAGTTATGTACATGATAAATACTCATGTACAAAGGTTCACATACTTGTATTCTTTTAGTATTCCCTTATGTGTACATACTTATAAGCATATACTCATGTCTTCCTTTCTTCTTCTTCATAATTTCTAATTTCTACACTTAAAGATGGAAACTTTGTTCCCTCTTCTTCAAGAAAAAACTAAACACATAATTACTTATCTAATCCATCTAATTAACTAACTAATGAATAACATAAACTAACATAAAGTAAGTTAAGTACATACCTTTAGTTGTGTTGGAATTAAGGAGACAAAAGTGAAGTAATGAAAGTGAAAGGGGAAGGTGAAGCTCACGGTAATGGAGGGCAAATTTTGTTTTGTTTCTTTTGTTTGATTTTCATAATGGAAGACAACAAATAGTGGGGTCTAAAAGGGGGAGATGTGGACGGCAACAATTGAAGGGAAGGGAAAAAGAAAAATCAAAAGAAAAGGAAAAGAAAAACCATCATGAAGAAGTAGATATTTTCTTTATCCTTTAGTCTTTTGTTGACTTTTCAAAATGTTGACTTTAGTCAACATGTGTTGACTTTGTCAACCTTTTGACTTTGGTCAACATTTGTTGACTTGGTCAACTTTCCTTAAGTATGTATAATTTTGTGCACATAATGTAGTAATTAAGGGAAATTAAGGAAAAATGAAGGAAATGAGAAGAAATGAGGTATTTGATGAATTGATTAGTAAACATAGTTGATGAGGTCTTACTTTAGGTCTTTATAGCTTATATATCTCATTTGATAAACTACTTTGGATAACAAACGCAAAAAGTAGTAATTTGAGTATTAAAGTTCACTATATGTAACCTAATCTTCAACTATAACCCTAACTCTAAGTGAGACTATCTTAATCACATACTTAAGGGATAAATATAATCTATGACTCATTATCTTAGTTTCTAATGGATTACTTGAGGATTCAAATCATATAAGCATGAATGAGGGTCATCTCTAACCTTTTACTAATGATTTGGCAAAATATGAGCATTATATTATCAATTAGGGTTTTAGGGTATATCATGTTGAATTAGTGCATGTATGTCTTTAAGGTAATCATTTTTAGAGTTTCCATCGCTTTTGAATGAAATCGTTAGCATTTAGAAACATTTAGGGTAGAAAAGTTCTTTACGCGATTGATTAATTCTTTTAGGGTTTTCACTTTCATTAGCCTTGTCAACTCCTAAATTGTCTAATATAGTTGAGTCTATTTCAAAAGCTAGGTTGATAATTTTAGGGGTTTACAGGTAGTACACTCTCTATTATTTAAGAGAGTTGTTAACAAAACATGACCCGTTGAGGTATCTAGCAGAAAAGCCAGCATTAATTGGAAGAATGTCAAAGTGGTAGATTCTGCTCTCTAAATTTGATATCAAGTATGTAAGTCAAAATTTAGTCAAGGGATAGGCCGTGGCTGATCAATTGGCAAAATACCTGTTAGAAGATGAAGATGATGGTTTAGAAGCACAATTTCCTGATGAAAATGTGATAATGGAAAATGAATTGAATGGCAAAAAATTGAGGTGGAAAATGTATTTTGATAAAGCAACCAACATGTTTGGATGTGGGATAGGAGCAATATTGGTATCGCTTAAGGGTAACCATTTCCCTATGGCAGCGAGGTTAACATTTGCATATACCAACAACATAGCGGAATATGAAGCCTGCATTTTGGGACTTAAAATGGTGCTAAATATGTGAATATAAGAGCTGAAAGTATATGGAGATTCTTCCCTTATAATTCTCCAGATCTTAAGAGAATATAAGACAAAGGACGAGAAATTGATACCTTATCACGAGCATTTAGGCAAGCTAATTGAAAAATTCTAGAAGATTTTATTCACTTACATTCCAAGAATCCAAAATCAGTTTGCCGATGCATTAGCCATGTTAGCGCCAATGGTGAAAGTTACAGATGAGATAGAAATTCAACCCTTGAAGATTGAAGTGAAAGAAAAACTAACTTTTTGCCTTGCAGTTAGAGAGAAGGAATCAAAAGAACCTTGGTATCATGATATAAAAAGTTACTTCAAACTGGTGAATTTCCTAAAAATGCTAATTGAAAGGATAGAAAAACTTTAAAAAGGTTGGCTACTCATTTCCTATTGAATGGAGCCACATTATACAAGAGATCAACAGATGCAACATTGGTAAGGTGTATACATCAAGAAAAAGTCGAGAAATTAATGAAAGAAGTACATGAAGGAGTTTGTGGTCCTCACATTAATGGGTATATGTTAGCTAAAAAGATCATGAGAATGGGATATTTTTAGGTGATGAAGGAATCTAATTGTATCAAGCACGTGAGGTACTGTCACATGTGTCAGGTATACGCTAACAAAATTAACGCTTTTCCTCAAGAATTGCATGTGTTATCAGCTCCTTGGCCTTTCTTGACGTAGGGAATTGACATGATCGGTCCAATTTTACCAACGCCTTCAAACGAGCATAGGTTCATTCTAGTTGCGATCAACTATTTTACCAAGTGGGTAAAAGCAGTGTCATATGCCACGGTGACCAAAGGAGTAGTGGTCAAATTCTTAAAAAGAGATATTATTGCAAGATACAGTGCACTCAAGTCTATTATTATAGAAAATGGGACAAATTTTAATAACAAGTTGATAGATGAAGTGTGCAGCCAATTTAAGATCAATCACAGAAATTCAACTCCATATCGACCTCAAATGAATGGGGCAATCGAAGCTGCTAATAAGAACATCGAAAGAATCATTGAGAAGATGGCGATCACTTATAAAGATTGGCATGAGATGCTTCCCTTTGCTCTCATGATCTACAAAACCTCAGTCATAACTTCTACTAGTGCAACCCCGTATTCATTAGTATATGGAACTGAAGCAATACTACCAGTAGAAGCAGTATTACTTCAGCTTGATGAAGTAAAGTGAGTAAAGAAGCAAATAGAGCATTTGAATCTCCTAGATGAAAGAAGGCTTGCAGCGATATGTCATGGTCAGTGCTATCAATAGCGGATGATTCGACCTTTTAATAAGAAAGTACGCCTAGGGCACTTCAAAGAAGAAGATGTAGTGCTGAAGAAAATATTATCGAATGCAAAAGACCCTAAGGGCAAGTTTGCTTTGAATTATGAAGGCCCTTATGTGGTGAAAAAGGTATTATCAGGAGGCGCATTAGTTTTAACAAAGATGGATGGCTTGGAATTAAGGGGACCAGTGAATTCAGACGCAGTCAAGATGTATTATCCATGAAAACTGAGTTCAATAAATGTTTCAATTTTTCTTGAATAAGTTTGTGGCTAATCTTTCATCGTTTACAAGTAAAGTTGATATCCATGAATGTTTTCGAATTCGGATGGTCATTAACCAACAAATACTTCACCAATAAACCCTTGAGGGTCTTTCTAGCCTCATACACTTAAACATCAGACCCTTACCAATAAATCTAAGTCACCAAATAAATTGAAATCGAATATTCTTAATAATTTAATCTTGTTTCTTTCGAAAAGAGAATTACCATTCAAAAGCCAAGAAGAGTAGAACTGAAGTTTGGTGTCAAACAAAGCAAATTTAAGGAAAGAGCATGGTCCAGTTACAAGACTTAAAAGTTTGGGAGATTTCAGAAAAAATGAAAGAAGAAAGAAAAGAACAAAAAAAAGAGAGAGAGAAAAGGAAAAGAAGAAGCAAGCATCATCCTTTGGTGAAATTCTACTAATTGAATGAGTGAATATCGGGAGTTGATGTAAGCATACCAATTAGTTGCTATCTAAGAAATCCTTCAATCCTAGAAAAATAATCTTAAAAGTTTTTAAAATAAAGATCTTTAGAAGAATTAAGCTAGTTTTGAAAATCAATCTCAAAGGGATCTATCCTCTTCAAGTTAACCAAAACAAACCTTGAAGAGATCTATCCTCTTCAGATAAGTCAATAAAGTAAGAATCTCAAAGAGATCTATCCTCTTCGGGTCACCAAAGTGAAATCAATTTTTGAAGAGATCTATACTCTTTAGACCACAAATCAAAACAAATCTCGAAAAGATCTATCCTCTGCAAATTTACCAAGTCAAATCTCAAAGAGATCTATCATCTTTGGATCAAATCAAAGCATCACCCAGTCTCGCCTATGCTCATCCGTAGTCGCCCAAGCATTACCTAGTCTTGCCTACATATCGTCCGTGATCACCTAGTGTCGCCCCACACATACCTAGTCTCGCCCAGTGTCGCCCCTCGCTTGCCCATGCTTGCCTAGTGCACACCCGCTTGCCCTTACACACGCTCGCACGCCCGAGCCATCGCCTACTGTCACCTAGTGTACGCTAAGCGCTCGCCCCTCACTTACCTGTGCTTACCTAGTGCATGCCCTTACTCGTTAAACACACGCCCACACTACCTTTGCTCACTCATGATCACCTAAAGTACGCCCGCGCTCACTAGACACTCACACACATCACCAAGATGCTCGCCTACACCACCCAAGCGCTTACCCATACTACCTAGGTGCATGCTCATGCTACTCAGTCACTCACCCGTGCACGCCTAAGTTCTTGCCTAGCACCACCTAACACCAACAATCTGACACTAAGTAAATTTTCAGTATTTATTTTATTTTAGTTTATTAATTTTTATTAATTTACTTTATTGGTTATTTATTTTTATTATTAACTTTTTATTTTAAGTGTAGGTTTTTTGTTTTGCAATTTTTTAGTTAAATTAGGTTTTTCTTGAAAAATCATTTTTTAAAAAAATATATATATATTTTTGGCACTTAGGGTTTTTTTTTTAAATAAAAAAATCTAAATTAAGTTTTTGAAAAAAGATAGTTAGTTAAGATTTTCTTTTAATTTAGGAAAATTAGATTTTTTAGGTTTTTTGTTAAAATAATAAATTGATAAAAACGTAAACTTGGCTTGGTATTTAAAATAAAAATAACCCATCTATTGAATATTTTATAAAAAAAAAATGAGAACTACAACCAGTTTAATCCTAACTAACCAGTATGTAGGTACCTTCGTAAATAATCATTAAAAAAATAAAATTTCCTTTAAGAAATTAGTAATAAAAAATAATAAAAATCTTTTTTAGTCACTTTTGTGAATTTAGATATATTTTTAATAATTTTAGAAAAAATTAAAAAAAAAAAAAAAAGCCTATCAATTTCTTTTAATTTTCACGTAGTGACTCAGTCTGAATAGATTAGCCCCTGAACCCGGTTTTCTGATTCAATTTTCTAAAAATTAATTTTTTAGAATATTCGTATACTAATGGTCAAATTAATGTTTTTCCACCCAAAAACCCTAATTTTATTTTTTACTAGTTAAACTAGTTAACAACTCCATATATATTTTTAAAAAATTTTTCATTTTCCTTAATTTAATATCGAGTAATTTGTATTAAACCAGCTAGGCTTAATATAAGTTAAATTAAGGAAATCAAAATAGGGCTCGTCACTAGGTATTTATATAATAACATTATTTAAAATGTTAATTCTCCGAATGGGGTACCGAATCGTGCTGTTACGCCACTTGTCGCAAAATATAATAAATACTGATAAGATCTTCCTAATGACTAGCACCTACGACAACTGAGAGAAGATGAAAGAGTTTGTTTTCCCATTGACTGTAAATTTCATTTGTATTTGAAATATCTTGATTTTGGGTTGCTTCTTCCATTTTCTACTTTCAAAAACAATTCTTCAACTCTTTCCACATTTATCCGAGCATGTTCTCTCCTAACACATATAGGCTTCTTGTAGCAATCGTGATAATATGCAAGGAATTTGAGGTTAGGGTCATACCTCAATTGTTTAGATACTTTTTCTTTATTAGGAGATAGCCAGATGGTTTGTTCTATGTAGCAACTCAGCACGGTTGCAACTTCATGGACCGATTGGAGTCTAAAATTCATAAATGGTATGACAAAAACATATTAATTAGATCGGATGTAGAGTTGGAATTTCGTAGTCAATGGACTGAACCCATGCAAACTAAGGATATTGAGTTACTACCAAATGATGTCACCACTATTAAGAAGATTAAAGACAAACAAGGAAATAAGATATTTTTCTAGATTCAGAGAAAATTATCTCCAGATATGAAAAAGGAGAGAACCTATATTTTCTAATGATGAAGGTAGAGTTTGTATGTATTTCCTGCCATGCCAAGTTAATCTTTAGGAGGAAAGCTAAACTTCATAAATCATGGGGGGAACTTATTGCCTTTAAGCTTCACTCGATACGAATTTGTAAGTTTCATTGCCTTTTTTCCTTCTTTGTTTTTTTTTTTTTTTTTTTACAAGTTTCTTTTCTATGTAAGCATGAAAGTGGGAGATATAGACCCTAAGAAATTATTAACCCAAGCTAAGGCCAAAGAGCAAAAATTAGACAAGCGAGCCACCAAAGTTACTACTACACAACCACTAATGCCAACAAAACCACAACCGAAGAAAGTGACTAAAGAGAAGACCATCAAGGATCTTACCATCCATAAGAAAAAAGAAACTCCTCGTACCAATGAGTGTCTGCTAATCGAGCAGATTGAAGCTAGCATAATTACGCAACTCAAGGTACTACCCACAATTAAGGAGACTACTCAAGCAGAACTACTTGAAGAAGCCAGTTAAGAACCTACTGCTAATGATAACGTAGGTGTAGACAGCTAGGTAGACTAACCTCCTCCCAAAAAGAGTAAGAAAGAACTAGTTGAACATCCCCCACCTAAGAAGAGCAAGAGCTTAGATGAGAAAACAAAAGAGGCCTTAAGGAGTAAGGTTCTTAGCATTAGTTTCATTGAGTTTACTCCTAATCGTGAGGTAGGCAAATACTTCGCACCGAGTTGGAACTATGAAGTTTTGGATTCCAATTCGGCATTGGGAGATAGATTCAAATCTCTAGCCTTGTTGGAAGGGATCATTCTTCCCTAAAACAAAACGATAATAAGAAGGAATGTGGATAGGACCGAAGGCAACGATAAAGCTCATATTGCTGCTAAATTATATGATGTAAGTTTTCTTACAATTGCAGTTTGTTTTAGTGCTCAAACATCAATTTAACCTATTAAACCTTATTGCTTCGCAAATCACAAGCCATATTCTAACAACTATGGATGATGCTGACAAATGAAAGAAAAAGGTATGCATGATCTATTGTTTCATCTACTTAGAAACCGGTTATTCATGGCATGGCATTTTTGTAGGAAATAAAGGAAGCTTACAACCTTCTAAAGCACAAACTACCAAAGCCTATAATGCCAGAATTGAGGCTGAGATAGAGGATGAATGGTTGAGAGGTAAGCTCTCTATAGAGAAGTTAACGCATGCTTTGGTAGTCAATGAAGTCACAAGCCTAAAAGCTAAAAATGAAGAATATTACACAGAGGTTGAGGATGTTAAGGAGTAACTCCAAAAGAAAAAGGAGAAGTGTCTAGGGCTTGGAAATACTATTGCCAATATGAGTGAGGAAGAAAATAAATTAAGAGTCCAAATAAAGAACTTAGAGACAAAAGGCTCCACATTAGAATCTTGTGTTGCCTAACTAAAGGAGGCAACAAAAAAGAAACCTTCTGTTGAGGAGGCTCTATCAATTGTAACCCTAAGAAATTACTCTAGAAAAAGTTCTTGTAAAGGGTTCAACAAAAGAGGGTAGAGATTTTGAAAGTTCACCCTGAATATGAACTGCCATGCCTTGACTTTGTCGATGTTGATGATGATGATGCCAACAACAATGATGAAGAAGTCAACGAGGAAGTAGAGGCTGATGGTCAAAAGCTGGGTGACAATAATCAAGCCATTGTTGAAGTTCTTACAGATTCAAGAAGCTATCATTGAAGGAGACCCCATATGTTCACAAAGAGACCTCTAACTCCTCAAATACAACCCCCAGTATTGATAAAGAAATCAGCTCTAAGAAGATTCCAAGCTCTGTTGACTAAGATAGTAATTATGCCCAATCTAAGAGAAAAAATGTCTTAGACTCATAGGGAAACAATTAATTTTTATTCATTGTTTCTGTAATATTTCATGGAAATTATTCATGGTTAGAATGCCAACCCTTTGGTTATAATTAACCTTTGTTTCACATTTTGATGCTTTTAATTCTCGGTACACTTTATTTCATGCACAATTTGTAAAAGTAGTTCCCATTTGTTATGTAAGACTTGAACTTTTTAGCATTACGTTTTATTTTCTTAGTCGAGAAGTTACCTATCAAAGGCTATTTAGAGTCCATTAGCTATGATTGGTCAAAACCCTTTTCAAAGATTATTTAGCATTATTCATCAAGTAGTAATGAGCTCGTTAATCGATGTTGGGTAGAATTTATTAGGTAGTAGTTCATTCACTACATAACTAGAACTTCATTAATCCATTAATCATACATAGATCAGGAATAAAAATTATGGTAATGAAAGATGCTCATAAACATGAAACAACCACTTCATGTTTAAACATGGAGTAGGCCATTGCCTTACATTGTTCAAATAAGAAAAAGCAAATGCAAACATAAAATAATGATGACAATACAAAACTATTTGAAATATAGCTTAAGATTTTTGGCATTCCATGTGCGAAGTATGATCATTCCATCCAATCTTTCTAGTCAATAGCCCCCATCACCTACGACTTCCTAGACCCTAACAAGGCCTTTTTAATTTGCGCTGAGCTTCCCTTAAATGTCACATACGCCAATTGCCTTAAGCTTCTTGCAAACTAAGTCTTTAGGCTAAAACAATTTATGTTTTACTTTTTGATTGTAATACCTTGCTACCATATGTTGATAGGCAACAACTCTTGCTCTTACAATGTCTTTAATTTCCTTAATTGTATCTAAATTAGTCGTTAGGCCAATCTAATTTGCCATAATGTCAAACTTCTATGTTTGCAAATTAGGCAACTCTAATTCAATTAATAGAACTGCTTTTGATCCAAATGCAAGTTTGAAAGGTGTCTCTCCTATTGGAGTCTTGTAAGTGGTCCTATACCCCATAAAACATTGGGCAATTCATCGACCCATTTACCTTTGGCTTAGTCAACCCTTCTTCTCAAACTATATAGGATGGTTTTGTTGACAACTTCCACTTGTCCATTGGTTTAAGGATGAGCCACTAAAGTATAATTCAGTCGAATGCCATGCTTTTCACAAAAAACTTTAAATTTATCATTATCAAACTATAGCCCATTGTCAGTCACTCTTATAAAGGGAACCCCAAACCTCAATATGATAAAATTGAAAACAAAATATTCAACTTTCTATTAAGTAATCCTCACCACTACTTCGGCCTTGACCCATTTGGTGAAATAGTCCACTATAACTATCATGAACTAGCGTATATGCATAGACTTTACGGATTTGAATAAGGCCTGTCCCAAATATTGCTTTCCCTTACCAAGAATAGATCAAATGGTTAACTGAACTATCAAACATGCCTTACTCTTTTTCATAGATGCATTTTCTAGCTACAATCAGATTAAGATGAAGAAAGATGACGATGTTCACACATCTTTTGTCACAAATTTCAAGATACATTGTTATACAGCGATGCCCTTTGGTAGTAGAATTTCGCTTGGTGATATTGCTCAACACTACTGCTATCAAACTACCAATCATTGCTATTTTCTAGTTTGTCCTTGATGGCTCAGCTAATTTAATGGGCCTGAAGGCCCGACTAGTTTATATATTCAAATTTTAAAGTTAGCACAAACAGTTGCGGCCTTGTACAACATCATTACATAATCGCTCACTACTCTTGTTCTTTAGACATGTGCTTAATTAAGGAGCTACCACGTGGTCTACAATCAATGATTAACCGTTATTACATACATTAGACATGCACCTATAAATAAGGGAAAGAAAGCATTGTGAGGACTCTCGTACACTCTTGAACATTCTAAGCCTTTACATTCACTTACTTACTACTCAAATATTTACTTACTTAAGCATCAGAGTAACTATACCAGACTAGTCCCAGCATTACCTTTAACCTTTCTTTCTTACTTTTTCAAGAGAAAAGTTTCACACCAAACTTAATCAATAACAATATTATCAAATGCCCTCACACTTAAGTTTTTGCTTATTCTTAAGCAAAATAGTGAAAATCAAAGAGAAAATATTTTAAGGACAAGACAATTACTATAATCTTAAAAAAGTGCACTCTCAAAATTTAATGGCTTAGCAAAAAATTTTCTCGAATCACCCTTGTCCCTTATCTTTGCAATGCATTTAGAACACTTGGATGATAGAAATTTAAGAACTATTGAATTTTAGTGATCAATCCAAATATCTCAGAGATAGCCACAACACTTAAATGAAAACTAAGCAAACATAAATCAATTAAGAAAAAGTTATAGAGATTTCCTCACCCTAACACAAGAGGAGTAAAATCTTTCTTAATTATTTTTAACTTGAAAACTAGACTAAATACATATTACATCAATTCATCCTTTGATTGTCCCTCTACTTCTTTCAATTTTCATTAAAAGGCTTTTTAAATTCAAATCAATTTTCTTATTGAAGCTTGACTAGCATTAGAAAAGTACCTTACTCTTCTAATAGACTGAGATTAATCCTTACTAATTTAGCCAATTTTTAATTACCTTTGCAGTTATTAATAGGAAAACACCTTACTCTTCTAAAGGACCATGGTCAATCTTTAACAACTTTAATTAATTTCACTTTTGTAATTGGCAACGTAAAAGAGTCTTGCTCTTCTAAAAGACCAAAATCAATCCATGCCAATCTTTAGCAATCACTTCACTTAATTTAATTAATTAATTAATACCTCCAATTACTTTGATTTCTCAAGGGTCTTTCAAAGGGAAAATCTCCTTTATTCATCCAATCTTAAATTTTTTAAAAAGAAGGGTAGATAACTACCTTCTAAAATCAAGCTTTAGAAATCAAAATAACTTGTACTTAACTCGTCATATCTAACCTAATCCCAAGTCTAAGTCTAAGTTTAAGTGGTGAGGAACTCTAAATATTAGAGATTTAGTCATTTAAATCCAACAAAGTGTTCTAAATTCATAAATACTGTAGGAAAATTCAAAAAAAATTTATGCTTGGTTAATATATAGGGAGTTGCAAATTTCGAAGATTTTAAAGAAAAATTTCTCAAAAGCTTAAGCGAGTTTCTAAAAATATAAACATACAAAATGTAATCTTCCACTCACACTTAAGTTGTACATTGTCTCCAATATACAATGCAATTCAAAATACAAAAGTAGGAAAGAAAGAAAAATAAAAAGCAACTAGGACTTCCCCAGTTTTAACATTGATCCTTGAGAAAAATTATGAAGTCTAGAGTCTGAATTTCATTAACCAATTAAGCGCATGGTTTTCTTTGTTGCTAACAAATATGAACTAAAGAGCACTATTGTTTTACGTCGTTGGCTCGATGGTTGAAACCTTCCCTTTACATGATTCCCTAGTTACTATTTGCACACTTAACTAGTTAAAAAGCATGTTAATAAAGAAAATACTGAAATAATTGTAGAAAAGATTATCATGAGAATGTTAAAATAATTGGAAAATTGGGTTTTTGCTAATTCTAACTAGGTTACTCTTTTGACTTGTTGGTAACGGTGCTAAAAACTTAATCAATCATGTACTATACTAATAAGCAAGTACACTTGGTCAAATTATAGTATGGACTAAAATGAATCATGGGTCCAAGTGCCGATCTCATAAGGAACCATATATGTGAAAGCCTAATTACTAGCAATTAACCCTAGATCTATTTATCTAACTTGTCAATATGGGGATAGCTGTGATATTCAAAGATAGACAAATAAGGAACAATAACAAAATAACAAGAACAATTAAAACAATTAATGTAAATAGACAAAACCAATAAATAAGCATAATTCAATTAAAAGAAATAACATATGATCATTAGTAAATTGTTGTTGTTTACTCCATTATTCCAAGCAACTTTTCAATCTCAATCATTCCTTAGACTATAGAGATGCCTAATCATATTTCTATGGAATTTGAATTATGAACTAACCGTCATACTCATGTACTTAGCTTATTTCTAATCTTAAAACCTTCTTTACCCAAATCACTTCTAAATAGAGCATTGTAAAATCACATTAAGAACTTGGATCCTACTATTAAGTTAGTCACCCTTGGTTACACTAAACCAAAAAAATTTGGTACCTAATCTTTTAGTGTACTCAATCCCTTCTAGTTACACTTATCCATTCAATTGTAGGACTCGTATCTCTACAGTAAACTCATATATCAATTAGCAACCTTTGTAAATACTAATTGACGATAATGAAATCTATGTATTTAAATCTTCAAAGAACGATATCATAGATTAAAATGGAAGTTGTTGTAAGAATAACTAAATGTCAATAATAATTTACTAAAAACAATCAAAAGAAGAGTAAAATATTTAAGAAAAAGAAGAAGTAATTTGAGAGAAATCCTAATACAATTAGTTTGCAACTTACCTAATAAGGGTCTTTTTGAAAACCTAAACCTAAGAATCTATTTGTAGAGACATTGGGCTAAGTTTACAAAGAGAACTTGATGAAAATACAAGATTCACTCATCATAAGATCTCCACACCTTAAGTACAAGGCTGTGGAGTATGGGCGTATTCTTTCTCTTTACGTAAAAACTTTGAATTTGATGAAATTACTTGATGTAAGAAACAATGTGGGGACCATAGCTGTGGTCCTTGACCATTTCATTCTTCACTTGATTCTCATCCACTTTAATCCGTGATCAATGCTTTTACTTCAAAACACTCTAAAACTTGCTAAAAATCTTTAAAACTTCATAAGATGCTTTGAAAGTCCCTAAAAATGAACTTTAAATGGATTAATCTCAAATTAACATAAAATGAACTTAATTAAAGTCTAAAATAGCACTAAATATCCATAGAAAATGTATGCTAAATTTATGTTATCAATGTCTGATGTCAAGGATGTATATCAACTTGTTATGATTGGAGCTTTAGGGTTCTCAAATGTATAGACCGGCAAGACATCCGAGCGTCAAAGATGTGCATCTATTCTAATATACCTAGAAAATTTCTTCCCTCGGGTGTTAACACCAGTGAGGTGTTGGGCTCAGGGATGAAGATCGACCAAAAGATGAGAGTGCTTGGCATAGACAAGTAAGAAGAAGAAGAGTAGAGAAGTATAGAGGAACTCGTCTTTCATAAATGATTGCTTATACATCAAGCTCATTACAATGTTCTTAAATAAAATAGGGCCTTAAGTTGTTTGTGTTCCTGGTCCTCGAGATGAATTGTTCGTATAGGGTCTCCTATACTGAAGTTGAGAAATTTTCACAAGTTCATAAGAAGTAAACATGTGGGATAATAACCATCGACTTTAGGATCGTTTTCAGTCGTGTGTAGAAGTAAGTTTGACAAGGTTCTTGCGATTATGGTATTGAGCGGTAGTTAAGTACCCACGCTGTCTCCATTCTCCATATCTAAAATCAAAGAAGAAGAAGAACAAACTTGACAAATGCGGGCTTAGCCTGCATATAGTGGGTCGCCATTATTGTGGGCTTGGCCGGTAATACTGGCCTCTTTCTTTCCTGTTTTTTACTTGAGATTGTCTTTGAAAGAACATTTATGGTTCTATTTTTTTTTTTTTAAAATCCTTCTTTGAATAATAAGAATACAATACAAATAACATTTCATATCAGCAAATTTTAATGTTGTCTGAAGATACCTATGTGACTATTAAAGTCAATTTACACAACATTTGTAATGCATTTGTACCAATAACAACTTAGTGTGGCTTTATTATTTATTTCTTTATCTTTTTTACTTAGCCCCACATGTAATAATCAGCGAAGAGTACATGATCGATTGATTCGCACTCTCACTTTGGATTCAAATATACACAGCTTGAACTGCATGACGTATTACAGATATGAATTACTCTAAATCTTCTTCCCATTCTTATAGATACCCTTTTATTTGATGCTATTCTCTACGGAAGTGCTGGAGTAGTAACGGGTGGTGTAGTGGCAGAAACCACCCTCTCCGACCGGCTGTTCTCGGCAAACATTAGGCTTCCATGGTGCAGCCCCTTTTTCTTCTCCTCTTCATTCCACTCTGAACCATAATAATATTCCTCACAACCCTTGGCACCATCTTTACTAGGTGGGAACAACATACTCCCCCATTGAGGAAAATGCATGGCTGCCACTGGCAATGTACACACCACTATCCTTATACCCATCAGTGTTAAGCCAGTCGAAGTGGAGTAGCTTGAATTCGTTAAAAAAAAAAGGAGTTGAGTCAACCTGGAACCGAGATTCCCGCCTGTCCCTGTCAGTCCCGATATGGTCCGGAGTGATCGTCTGGAAATGAAGGGAATGATGGCAAATGTGGCGCCACATGCGGCTTGTGCACCGATGGAGAAGAGGATCATGGAAAGGATGGATAGGGGTAGGGAATCAACCCGGCCTAGGCATATGCAAAAAACACCTCCTAGGGTTTGGAGAATCCAGAGGACCCACAACCGGCCTCTCATGCCGAAGTGGCGTGCTGCCATGTCCAAGACTGAACCGCCGAAGGGCCGAACCATGATGTTGGCCATGCCAAAGGTTGTTGCTTTGGTGCCGGCAGTGTGCAACTTGAGATTGAACCTACATGTAAAGAAAAATGGAATACGATGTGACCATGCAGGTAATAGAGAACAACTTTGGATGACTAACACTTACATTTTGCAATTAATTAAGTTAAGAAATTAAATGTTTGGTCATTAAAATTAGAATTTGGACCTGTCGAAGAAGTATTCGGCAATTACATTGTCAGTGGTCAACTCCACACCTAATCGCATGCCATAAAGAAGAACAAAGATCCATGTTCTATAGTTTGTGATTGCATACCAAACAACCTGCGACGAATGAAATGGATATAGACCATTTAGATTAGTAAACCTTGGATTTTCCTATGGTTTTTCCCGAACTTTAAGGTCTTGGTTGATTTCTTACATAAAATAGAATTTCTTTATTCATATGTCTAGCGACAAGTTGGTCATATTGTAAGATGATAATCCAAAAATTAGAGCTCATAGCACCAAATGAATCGCAGTATTATTATATGGTGTCTTTCGGTCACCTCATATTGATGAGAAGTCCGGAGAAAAATTTAATTCCTCAATTAATCCTAATAAAATAGTAGGATAGGAAAATCAAATTCCAAAAAATCGAGAACCATTTGCTCCTTATTTACTCTCACTGTTAAACTTATACCTTTGAGAATTTATCTTTGGCTGCATCTCCCTTCTTTTGAAGAGTGCCGAAATTCCCATCGGGCAAATCTTGGCCTAAATTCAATACCAAAATCCCCATGATCACATGCATCCATCCATCCGGGAATAAAGAAAGTGAACCTCTATGCAGTAAAGCGAGTTGATTCTGCTCTCCTAATGATTTCATATAAAAATGGCATTAGGAGTTGTGTTACTCCCCCTCTGGTGTTACCACAACCTGCCACGGTGCCATTAACAAGCCCAATAATATTCCCATTAAACATGGCACTCGTCCAAAATTGACATGACACGAATGTAGCCAAGGAAAACCCGATCATGAACCGAACTGCTACGTATACTCCTGCGGAGGGTTGGTGCGGACAACATCAGAAGGAATGCACAACCACAGCGGGGTCCTAGCAGGTCACATACTGCGCCCATCGCTAGCCTAGAGAAAATGCTTCCGGACATGGAAGCAATCCCGGCATTTCCGATGTCAGACTTAACTAAGTTAAGATTGTCCCGGATGATCAGGATGAGCGGGGTAGCAGCGAAAGTGGAGACAAAGCAAGTGAAAAAGGAAGTCCAAGAAAGGTGGAATGTTCTCATTTGGGGGTTAGCTGAGGAAAATACTTTGAACACTTTGGCTTTGTGCTCTGAGTCGACAGGAAGTAGGAATTTGGCTGGGTCAACGCTCGGGATGGAAGGGTCCGCCTCCACGGAGAAGGCAAAGGCCTGTTCCCGGCCGGTACCGCCGTGCATGGAGCTTCCGGGTGAGCCTTCTATAGCCATCTTTTAGAAAAAGAGAGAGAGAGAGAGAGTAAAGCTAGAAGGCTGGACCAGGGAGCGTTGTAATAGAGCAGAAGTTTAGCTCGATTCTATATATATATAGATATAAATGGAGTTTGATGTACAAAATCCTAATTGATCGGTCTAAAAATAAAATAAAAAAGTAATTTAACATAAAATGACTATATTAACTGTTTTAACCTAAAGATTGATCCAAATAAATAATATTTATACGGTTTTTTTATTATATGATAAGTCTCCTTAATGGGTGCTGTAAATATTTATTAAAAACATAAAAAATTACTTTTTATTTTCTAATATTGATTATGCGTTTTAGGAAAAACTAGTGTATAAAAATGTAAAATGTTTGTTATATTTTGGGCAATTTTAGCATTTTTTTAACAAATACACCTAAGACATACGATAACATTTTGCTTTTATGATTTGATTACTTGATTGTAATGAATCCAATCCTTCGTTTCTAAGTATTCATATTACCTTTTACTTGCGTTTAGTAATTCGTTTGCATTATATTGTATTCTTAGATGAGTAAAACTATTTCTTTCCTTTTCTTTTTTTTTCTCTTTTCCTTCTATTGCATTGTGATTTGCTCTAGAGATTAGTGGTGAGCAAAAGATAAGATTACCAAGAAAGGTATAAATAAACATTATTATCATATTGAAGAAGACTGCTAAACGATTTGTTTTGCATAAACATGTTAGCTGACAATAGATCCCAAACTTTTCGCCAAATACAAGTTTGAATTGAGTATTGATTTACATAATATCGAATTTTACTCAATTTATTCGCTAATTTGATTTATAAAAACTAATTAAATCTATAGATTTAAGGAAAGAAGAGTTAACACAAAGGACGTTTAAACCTAACTTGATCACTCATTGAGGCCTTTACATTCTTACTGATTATTTTGAAACTCAATAGAAGTCTCTTTAAAATGTTCCCTGCCAATATTCGTAGTCTTTTTTCTTAAGTCTTAGTCATGATTGATTTTTTTTTTTTCTTTTTTTTGTTTCCAGTTATTGAATATAATATATACCTAACTTTTAGAAAGAGAAAAATTGAATCTAACCCATTCTATTAGTAAATAAGGGTCTTAACCGTTATGGATGACTTATATGGATTTTACAGGACAAAGGCAGTATTCAAAAGCAAGTTGAGAACGCTTCTGCTCAAACCTCGCAAGGAGGGTTCAAACATACGGAGTTGAACATAATGTGTTAGAAAATGTCACTCCAATATCGGTGAAACGAAATCAAGGGGGGTCAAAAGAGAAGTCAGATCAACCCTCTAAAATACAATTTATGAACATTTCCAAAATCCTAAATACGCCTTGTCATTACATGTTTTTCATCGTCAAGATATATGACTACTTCCCTAGACTCAAAAACGAAGACAAGCAGCTAACCTTGACAAAGTTAAATCAACAAATTGTTATATTGAGCAAATCACAAATATATTTCGAAACTATTGCTTATGTAGGAAAAAAATATCAGAACTGGTAAGGCATGTATTTATTTTATGGTAACTTTTAAAAATATGCACATATTCCTAAAAATATACACTTTACTTAAAATCGATAGTTGCAAAAAACAATATATTGAAAAGCTTGTTTATTTTGGATTTGATAGTAAATGGATAGCGTGATTTGAATATCTAAGAGGGTGGTATATCATGTACTATTTTTAATCAAAGATTTTTCATTAGTTGATAGAGAACAATACATGACATGTATTTTTTTACAAAGGCAAAGAAATCATAAATCGATATATTTAGAAAACGTAAAAATGCAAGTGGTGTTTTTATAATCTATTCATCTTTATAATTCTTTCATCCTAAACGTTGAACCACAAAACAAGAATAAATGTCGTCAATAGAAACCAATAATTCGTAATTCTATTACTCTACTTTTCCCGGTGCATCGAGATAGACATCCCCTAATTATTTCATTCCAACTCCTTCTTACACCCTTTGGCTCCTCCCAAGAGTCTTTTATTGTTCATATATATATTAATTCAGGTCACTATTTCGGAAAAAATAAATAACATGCTACATGCATATAGCATAAACTTCGGGTGAAAAGGACGAATATACTCTCGTCTCGATCGCATAGTTAAGAGCGACAACCTTAAAACCTTATTACCGAACAAGCGAAATAGCATTTGTCCGAGCCCTGACGTCTCCTCTCTACTTTTCAACAGGCAGGCAATATACCAACTAAGTTGGTATAGAACAAGAGGAAAAGATCAGTAGGATGACAAAGCTAAGTTATATTGATTGCATTTAGCCTACTCTGTTTATTAGTCCCTCATGAGTTCATTACATTATGATTTTAGAGAGGAGAAAATTAAATGTGATTTATTGCATTAGGGACCAATATTCATACCACATAAAAAAGAATAAATTTTTAATTTGGATGGTGATAAAAATAATTAGAGGAAAATAACCTGTTATTAAATTGAGGATGTGAATTTTTGCATA
This sequence comes from Lumnitzera littorea, assembly GCA_024138015.1. NCBI lineage: Eukaryota > Viridiplantae > Streptophyta > Magnoliopsida > Myrtales > Combretaceae > Lumnitzera > Lumnitzera littorea. Next base: position 33,811,322 of record JAMXBB010000003.1, read on the forward strand.
ATGTTGTTATTAGGGTCATAGAAACAACCTTGGATTTTGAGTTTGTGATTTTCAAATACACTTTACTGCACTACAAATTCTAAATTTGCCAAAACTAGTGCTTCCTTCGTGAGCCTCGGAGACGGCGCTTTTTTCATGATCTGATGTCAACTGACCGTGTTTGTCAGGGCCTGGCTAACCGATGATTAAGGGCTCTTTTTCAATCTCTTTTTTCTCCCTCTTTGTTGTTCCAGGCTATCCACCACTGGGTAGCTGAATGCTTAGTTTGTTTATTTGCTGATGTGCAATTTCATTCTAATAAAAACAATGTGGGTTTAGCCTTTTATTTCTAAAATCAAGTATCAAGGACTCATATCTATAAGGATTGTACCTTTAAACTTTCACGTGACTACTTTACCGTTGATTTTATACACTTTTTGTTTTGAAATTTTTTAAATATCTTTTCTAAGAATAAAATAGTAAATAGGATATAAAGACTTGCTGTTTGAAGATTTGAATTGAGGATGTAAACGCCTCAATTCTAAATATAGACCAAAAGCACATAAAACAAATGTGGGGAAAAATATTTATAACTTACCTTAAAAGAATAATCAAATAATCATATTATAGTATATCATTCCAAAAACTCTTTTCTTTTTTTGTATTCTTTTTTTTTCTATCATTAACGTACTTCCTTTTTTATTTATCAAATTATATATAATATATAGTTTCGAAAGCTCTTTTCTTTTTTATATTCACATTTTTATCATGGTATTAATATATCTCCATAATTTTATTTGTCAAATCATATTATCATATATAATTTCAAAAACATTTTCATATTTTATAGTCCACCTTTTTATTGTAGCATCAATGTATATCAATAAATCTTTTTGTCAAATCATATTATAATATATAATTTTGAAATATCTTTCCTTTTTTATATTCCACCTTTTTATCATACTGTTAATTTATTTTTACAATTATATTTGTCAAATAATACAATTTTTGAAGATCTTGCCTTTTTTTATAAATCAATGAATAAATTAATAGAAGGATTCATCAACTAAAGAATTATCAATCAAATAATCGCTATTTATTTCATAACATCATTCTCCCAAATGTAAAGGCAAACAATCTGAATGAAGAAAAAATGATCGTAATAATGAAAATAGGAATCATTTAGCAACATAATTAAGAGAATGAAAATGGAATGAGCTATTATTTTGGAAGTGCATTTTACATGTGTTAAGTTTGCTCGAGCAACATGTTTTGATAATAACAAACATTAAGGATATCTAATCAAGTTTCTAAAATAAATGTTCTAGGACAAAGTTAGAAGGAAATTTAGAAGCTATCATAGTCTATTAACAACAATAAGGAGACTTAAAAGCCAATCATAATTGAAGATATGAGAAGCATGGCTAGAAGAAATTAACTAAAGTTGGAAAAGATTCTTTTGAATAGATTAGGAGGTTAGGAGGTTGATTAGAAGCTCGGGTCGGAGAGAATCCAAAAAATGTGCAAGGCAATAATACTTAGAAGGTAACTTAAAAGGCTTTCTAGAAGTATATAATAAAGAAAAAACCCGTCTTAGAAGCTGAGTTAGAAGCCGTAACAGAAGAATAGCAGATCAAGCTAAAACCTAACTTTTCATAAATATCTTGATTATTTCCTTACAAGTCAAGCCCTAGCTCCACTTAAAACATATATTTAGGAAATACACTGTCTAGTTCCACTATGAATATTGAAGAATCTATTTGAAAGCAAGATTTAGAAGATTTCTCAAAAGCTGGCCGAATTTTATGAAAGCAGTTATAACTAATCATTATCTTCTTTATTGATTAAGATTCAATAGTTGAGAGTTATCCAAAATATCAAGAGAATCATAGATTGAAGTAAGCAAACCATGTAACCCTTGACCTAAGCCCGAGCACGAACACTTGAGAACTTAATAAGATACATTCTCCTTTACCAATCCATACGAGATGACTCCGATCTACTTCCACCTACTAACCTGTTAACATGGTTGAGCCAAACTCTTCCATACCTAACTCTTCGCTTTAAATGCCAACCGGAGGATCACTTAACTAACAACTCAACTCATCCGTCCAACAACTTAACCAACCTGATGCCAAGCTACCCAAAGCATGTTCAAGTAAAATTCACCTTAGAAGAATATTCCGCTCATCTCAACAACAACCAAAATAACCATACAATTTTGTCTATTCTGCTAAAAGCACCGCCACTAACTGCCAACCAAATGTTCAAACAACTACATAATGGAATCTACTGCACCAATCATCTATTTCCTTAATTGTTCATTTATACACTTTTTACTCTTCATACAATACTTTTTTTGGACAATACTATTTTTAGACAATACTTTTTTTAGTAGGTTACCTTAATAATTCATGTATAAATACCCTTGTAATTTGTAGCCACAACATCAAAATTATCCTTTATCAAAATATACTTCAATTTTTCCTTTGTAAGCATCGTCATGCTTACTTAGCTCCACTTACTCTTATCCTAACCCTTAAGCAAAGTTAGGCAGCCAGTATTTTCATTGAGTTAGCTTATACGTTATATTAAGTTGATTCACGAGTTTTCAATAGTTCCTTGGTGTGTCAAATCCTAAGAGCTAATCGTGGGTTTTTCTTATTTACGTACATTCCATCTTCATCTTTAGACTTTCTGTGAGACTTGTAATGACACAACTAGGTTCGGTAGCCAATTTAAGGCATTTGAGAAAGTAACTTAATCAATCTAAAAACTTACGAAGGGCTTCATGATATTAGTCGAGAAGTTTTCGTAGGTTCTAAATTTGAAAATATAATAAAATATTAAAAATATAACCAAAATCATATAAAATTACTATATTATTATATTATCGGTAAGAAGCAAATTAGTCTAAAAAATTAACGAATACTTAGAGATAAATTATAGGGGTAATATAATTAATATTATACATAAAATAAAATATAAAGGATATGTATATATATCGGGTATAATTATTATATAAAATATATACCTATAATTATTGAAAATACTTGAAACTGGGTAAAATCTACTAAATAAATTTAAAAAGAAAAAAGAAAAATTGTAAAAAAAATTCAAAGACAACGTAGAGAACCTGACTTTTGGCATATCATACTTTGTGAAGTGTTAGTATAATATGGGAATAGGATTTGATGACACTTAACATAGGAAAGAAAGGGGAAAAGTGACATTTGTCACTCTTAAACTTCTCTAACCGACCAAGATAGCATTCTAAATTTTCAAGAGATATTCCATGATCATGTTTAGTTAGATTGAAGTCCAAAAAAATTGAGAGAAAGCTTAGAAATTGAAGAAAAACATTGAAACAAAATTTAGGGTAAAATAGTGTAAAAATAGGGAATTTTCAAGTTCTCTGTGCTAATCACTACCTAGGAGTGAGCTAAACCACTTGGATATAAAGCAGGTGGCACTAACTTAGAAAGACAAACCCTTACCCTCAAATGGTGGCTAAAACTCAAACTTCGATAAATTCCCAATCTCTCTAAACTTTATTAAAAAAATAGGAAAAAATAGCAAACAAACTCTAAAAATTTTGAAATTTGGTTTCACCTCATATTTTTACATGAGGATTTCAAATTTTCAAAAATTTGAGTCTAGATATTAGGTCCTTAAGAAAAAGTCCCATGCAACAATTTTTTATTACGTTTTTGAAAGACTAATTCATGTATTTTTAACTTAAAATTTTATTGGCATACTCTTAAGATGTTATATTTTGATGTTAAGTGATCGAATTTCTAAAATTAAGTTGTTGAACTTTTGAGAAAATTCCATTTTTATATAAACAGTACATTAGAGAGGGTATTTTGTTAAAAGAGATTAATAAAATTTTTTAAAACTATAGTATGTCCTATATTTCCTCATAAACAATAGCTAAAAGTAGTTTAATATGAATTTGGAAAGGATGAATTTTAAGTAAAAGTGGATATTTAGTGATTTAAGGTTAGATTTTTCAAGTATTTAGTATACTAATGGATAGTATGATGGAGAAAGGAAGCAAATGATTGAAGTATTAGTTTATACTTATTAGTTAAGTAAGGTTTACACTTTTGGAAAAGCAAAGCAAGTGGAGTATATGTAAAGTAGTTAGATGTACTAGAAGTAGTAGGGTTAGAAACTATGTCAGAAAGAAAGTTAGAATGTGATCTGGTGTGAATATGTTGAATACACTAAGAAAATGGATTTTGTATCAAAAAGTGGCTTATATTTAGACTCTACCCAATTTCTTGAGACAAGCTATAAGTTAGGAACTTCCTAAATAAGAATCTAACTTTGGAGTAAGGGTTAGAAACTTCATTAAAAATTAGGTCAAAATGTTGTTTGGTATTGGATATCCTTAACCACACCAAGAGTTAGACAATAGATCAGCTAGTAATTTGTATATAAATTCCATTCCTTTATCAAAGTCAGAACATGAGTTATAAGTCACTTGAACAATAGCCCATACCATAAGACTTAGTCAAAACCTTGGTCAGAAAGTACTTCGATGGAAGATGCAAAACATAAGAGCAACTGGAAGTTTAAAGACGGTTGGTACTGAATATCGAACCATTGTAAGCTGAAGAATAGATTAGAAAGTTACTTAACTATACTTTCTAAGAATTTATTAAAGTCAAAGCCTAGATCAGAAACTACTAGGCAGCAATTTGTATCAAGTCAAAACCTTAGTCAAAAGGTATCCTATTTAACTAATATTTAATAAATGCCTTAGAAAAACTTACCTAACACAATTGAAAATATACTTAAATGTCCACAACGAACACACATGATATATATTGGACATAAACTAATGATGTCATTTTAAATTTTAGGGATAATAAAGAAAGATGAGACGAGAAAAACATACAAAGAGAATGAGCATCAATATCCAAGTAAGTGGGATTAGTGTTTAAGCGTACTTTGAAATATTGTTTAAGAATACTTGGAGACCTTAGTAAATATCTTGTTTGTAGTTGTAAGTTAGTTACTTGTGTACATGCAACATGTGTACTTGAATACTATTGTGCTATTTGAGTGCTGGATTAACGTGTTAGCTGCTTCATGATATTACATGCTTTGGATTGTTTAAATTTGCTTGATCACTTCAAAAGTAATCTAACACAAACCTGACTTAACCGCTAACCAGACTTGCATCACAACCTACTAGGAGCAACAACTAGAAAGTGTGAGCCAAATACGAACCCCTTCATTGAGGATAGTAGAAATGGTCCTCTCCTCATCTTAAGGTGAACTAACTAATAGGAGAAGGGGTTACGGTCATGTTGGGGTTAGTGCTTCAAAGGTAGTCTCGAGTGAAGCGTGTTCTTCATTGCACAAGCCTTAGTTTAGTGACCAAATTCACGAGTGTACCACTAGAGCAAGCACAATTTCTCTGATCTCATGACAATCGGTCAACGTCATGTGATAGCATTTACTTAATCATACAATGCATCTAACTAAACTTACTTAATAACCTTGATTGCTTTGTATCGGATATGTGCTATTGTCTTCGTCTCACTTACTAAGTAAATTGTCGTTCATTCCCCTATAGTTGTTTTGCAGGTTTCCTCAATAGACTCATTAGTATTACTCCAAGTTCTAAAAGGTTAGAGAATAAGGTTGGGGGATGAGATTCAACATTACCTAATTGAATTTCTACTCTATTTATCGACTGTACTAACTTGTAAGAAAACTAATAGGGTCTCCTTAGGTGACCCCTAGTTTTTAGTCAATAAAATTTATTCCATACTCTACAAGCCTATGGATTTTAGTGAAATTTTAGTAAACACTATATCTTTCCATAACAATGTAGTTTTCTAGAATTTTTATTAAATACAAGGTTTTATCTTTAACACAACTTTTGACTTGATTTTTACTCTAAATTTAAGTTGTAAAAATTATTTTTAAAAGTTACCCTACAAGTTGATTCCTACCAAGTATTAAATGGGACGCTTTTAAGCAATGGAGTAGTGAACACCTTATGTAGGCTATACTGATGTTAGCAGCTAAGGCAGCTAGCTTCTAATGTAGGTTGGTTTGCATGGTGAGGTTATTATGACTCTTTGGTTTAGGGCGTAACACTTTCTATAAGTCCAGACCCATTCCCTGATACGACTAACCTTGTCCTTTCTTAGCATAACCTATCATCTTGGTATCAAAGAGAAGATTCATTTAAGTAAGCTACCGTTATGTCAAGTTCCTACATTGTTACGTTGGTTGTTATTTGTGTTTTAAGCATCTTGAGTAGTAAAGTAGCTGTTAGTGTTGAAGTGAGTAATGGTAGTGGTGGTTTCGCTTTACTATAGTAATAGTTGTGCAACGCCCTGTTCTACTTTGTTTTGAGTTGTGTAAAACAGAGCTTGTAGTAGCTGTGTGTTTCTCTATGAAGATCAACCTAATTAGCTGTAGTAAGAAGCAGTAGTTTCCATTCAAAGGAAATGGATTGTGTTTTGTGCAGTTGGTGTATTAACTACTTGAAGATTGTAAGTGTGTTGTCGTTTGGGAGATACAAGTGTTTTCTATTTGCTATTACTATGATAACGTATGGGATGATTGGTTCAAGTGTCAATGTTGGTATTGGAGATGATAATAGTGGAGTTATCAACTATGACCGACAACCCTAAAATACCACTAGAAGTACTGATGAGTGATTCGATGAAATGGCTAATCTAATAGCTCACCTAATTAAAGTTGTTCATGCATTAGCCTTTTGATGTGTTAAGACTATCCAAAGTACTCCTTAAGTTGTTCATGAAGTTAGATGAGCTCCCTATGATGTCTACCCTACGCAAGGATAACCCCTAGGTTAGCAAAATGAAGGAGGAGGAGTAGGAGGACGTATGTAAAGAAGAATTGACTTGGGTGAGATGGATAAGGAGGATGAAGAAGAGTTCATTGAAGTAAAAGAATGAGCTTAAATACCCCGAGCTACCAACCACACAAAACTTCAAGTTCTAAGCTTTAGTGAAACTAGAGATGCGAATGAGTATCTTAACTAGGAGGAGAATGTGGAAAGAGTCTTCGATTACTGTCAATACAAAGACTATGATAAAGTCCAAACTAATGCCATAGAGTTCTTTTGATATGTTGCGATGTAGTGGAAGAAATTTTAGGCCATGCGCAGAAGAGATGGATATAGAGAAGTCAACACTTAGCCCGAGATGAAGAGAGCTCTTAAAGTTAGATTTGTGCCTGATACCTATCTGTAAAATACTTTTGCTTAGCTTCAAAAGTTGAGGCAAGGAAGCTATACTATTGATGAGTTTGTACAAGAATTCTAAATACTCATGATTTGTTGTGAGGTTAGTAAGCCATTAGCTTGAACAGTTTCTAAGTTTCTCATTGCATTGAGAGGATAAATCCAAGATGTGGTAGAGTTGCAACATTTTATGACTTTAGATAGGGCTATAAGAATAGCTCAGCATGTAAAAAGATAGAGGAGAAATAGCCAACCCGACCTCCAAAGAGCCAAACTATTCACAAAAGCCGACCTACCCACAATGGTAACTAACCCCTACAAAGCATTGAATCTAATGGGAGAACTAGTGTTATGACCGAGCAAAAGTGTTAATCTACCAACCAGGAGATGCCCATGAGAACATTTGAGAAAGGATAAGGGTTTAAAAGGAAGACAAGCCAGATCAAGTGTTTTAAGTGTCAGGGATTTAGGCACATAGCCCCCTCATGTCAGAATAGATGAAACATAATCATCAAAGGAGATACCCTAAAGATTAAAGTAGATGACATTGATGAAGAACCTGAAGAGTAGGTTAAACTAAAAGAGGATGCTGTGGATGGTAATGAGCTTGTTAAGGAGAAAGTGTATGTCAATGATTTGGATAAGTTTACCACAATAGTCCAATGAGCTCTAAGCGTTTGGAACCTCTACTAAGGAGAAGTAATGAAAGAGCCTATTCCATATTACTTATAAGGTGAGTGTGCAAGTTTATGCACTCATAGTAGAGAGTGAAAAATGCACTAATGTTGCATCTACAGATTTAGTTCGAAAGCTCAAGTTATCGACCTTATCATGCCCTAGGCCCTATAAACCACATTAGCTAAATGAGAAAGGAGCCCTATATGTTATTTAGTAAGTGTTATTGCCAATCTTAATTAGGAACTATTCAAACAAGATTCTCTATGATGTATTACTTATGTGTGCATCTTATGTGCTATTAAGACAACCTTGGCTATTCAATTGAAGGGTCATCTATAATGGGTTAAGGGATACATATGTCTTTGAGAAGGATGAGAGAAGAATCACCTTAAAACCCATAAACCTCAGCCAAGTGATCAAACAATAGGCAAAATTTACCCGAGGATATAAGGAAGCCTTAGTTCTCAACCATTCTAAGCTTTGAGCAACTATTATGTCTAATGTGCTAACCTTCTTATTGGTCTAAAGATTACTAGAGTTGAGGGAGCGAGTTAAGCTACCTAAGGAGATCTGAAAACTATTGGATAAATATGCCGACCTATTTCTCAAGTAGTTGCCTGAAGGCTTACCCTCTTTCCATGAATTGAACACTGTATTGACCTAATACTCGGTGCAACTCTACTAAACAAGCCTGCTTATCGGATGAATCCCAGGCAAGCAACTAAGCTTTAGAGACAAGTTAATGAACTGTTAGAGAAGGGATATGTAAGAGAAAGTCTTAGCCCTTGTGTTATGTCTACATTGCTCATGCTAAAAAAGGATGGTACTTAATGAATGTATGGATAATAAAGCTATCAACAAGATTACAATCAAGTATAGGTACCCTATTTTGAGGCTAGATGATATGTTAAATGAATTTAGTAAAGCTAGAGTCTTTAGTAATATCAACTTGAAGTCAAGTTACTACCAAATTCATATGAGGCAAGGGAATGAGTAGAAAACCACATTCAAAACTTAACATGGTTCATATGAGTGAATGGTAATGCCTTTCAAGTTATCAAACACCCTAACCAATTTCATGAGATTGATGAATCATTTTTTGAGAGATCTTATCAAAAGATGTGTTGTAGTATACTTCGATGATATCTTTGTCTATAGTACTAATATGCTACATCATATTAATCATCTCCAAGCTGTTTTTAATGTTCTCCGAGTAGAGAAGTTGTTTGAAAATCTAAAGAAGTGTTGTTTTTGCTAGGAAGAATTAATCTTCCTTAGATATGTCATGAGTAGAGATGGATTGAGAGTCGATGAGGGAAAAGTTCAAGCCATTGTTGAGTAGCTAATCCCATCTTCTTATGCTCAGGTGAGAAGGTTCCATGGATTAGCTTCCTTTTATCACCAATTTATTCAAGGTCTCAGTTCAATAGTTACACCCCTTACCAAGCTAACAAAGAAGAAAATAAAGTTTAAGTAGGAAGAGAAAAAGGAGAGAAGCTTTGTCGAGGTGAAAGAACAATTGACTATTGCCCCAATCTTAACTCTACCAAACTTTGAGAAAGTATTTGAGCTTGAATGTGATGTATCAAGTGTCAACATTAGAGCTATGCTGATGCAAGAAGGCTAACCTATTTCCTATCATAATGAGAAGTTTAGAGGGGCACAACTGAACTACTCTATGTATGATAAAGAACTTTTGGCATCGATCCAAGCTCTTCAAGTAGGGCAACACTATCTCCTGCCACAAGAATTTGTCATATTTATCAATAATGAATCCTTAAGATACCTATGGAGTCCCTCAAAGCTCTCTAAGCATAAAGTTCAATGGGTGAAGTTCATAGAAGGATTTAATTTTGTCATCAAGAATAAGAAAGGCAAGGCCAACATAGTCACTAATACCTTATTAAGGAGACACATACTTTTAATTGAGCTATAGACCTAACTATTAGGGTTTGCGAGCATTAAGAAATTATATCCATACAATCTTCATTTTGGTCCCATATATGGATGCTGTAGAAAAGGGAAGATAGTAGATGAGTATCATGTAATAGACGAATATCTGTTCTGAAGTAGTGAGTTATGTAGACCAACCTATCCTATGAGAGAGCTGCTAATGAGAGAAGCTCATAGTGGAGGACTTTTTGGGCACTTTAGAGAGAAAAGGCCATTTGAGCTATTGAATGCAAGGTTCTATTAGCTGAAGATGAGGCGATATATGCACTATGTGGTTGAGAGTTGTGTGACCTGTAAGAAGGTAAAGAGCAGAGTTGAACAAGGGAGAGTAATGCCTCTTCTTGTCTTAACAAAAGCATGAGTTGATCTGAACGTGGACTATATCCTCAATTTACCTCGAACTACTTAAGGGAAAGATTAATTAATGGTCGTCATGTACAGGTTCAATAAGATGATACAGTTTATGCCTTACACTAAGACTAATGATGCTTCAGCTATTGCTTATTTATTTTTGTAGGAAATTATTTACTTGCATAAAGTCCCAAAGAGTGTTGAGTCAAATCATGACTCAAAATTTGTGAGCCATTTCTAGCAAACTCTTTGACATTTGTTGGGAACTGAACTACTATATAGTACTTCTTACCATACCCAAACCGATGGTTCGATAGAGGTCATCAATTACACCCTAGGATGGCTACTCCAAGTTGTAATGGGAAAGAACTTAGCCGACTAGGATGTATGCTTTCATGTGGTAGAATTTGCTTACAATAGAATAGTATATACCACCACTAGATATGTACATTTGAGGTTGTTTATGGTTTTAACCCTGAACTACCTCTTGATCACACCCCAATGCCATTACTCAACCAAGAAGACCTAGAAGCAAGGATCAAAGCTTAATCCTTCCATTAAATCTATGAGAGAGTTGCCTAACATGTTGACCGAGCTGCCAGAAAGTTAAAGGACATGGGAAAAAGGAAAGAAGGCCAAGTAGTTTCAACCTAGCGATCAAGTACAGTTATACATAAGCAAGGAGAGATTCCTAAGTAAGAGGAAGAACAAACTATTTACTTAAGTGGATGGACCATTTAAGATACTTAAAAGGATCAACAATAATGCCTATCGAATGGAGCTACTTAAGGACTTTAGAGTGTCCACCATATTTAATGGTACTAACCATAGCCCTTACCGATCAGGCAAAGAGTAAGGTAAGGACCAGCTGGATTTGATGCCAAATCCCAATCAGCTTTGATGGGATGATAGGAATTAAATCACAGGACCCTTGACTCGTACATGAGAACAAAGGCTCAAGAACTTTGTGAGGCACGTTCTCCTTCACTAATCCATACAACAGGACTCTAATCTATTTCCACCTGCTAATCTACTAATATGGCAAAGCCGAACTCTTCAATGCTTGACTCTTCTCTTTAAATGCTAACTTAAGGAGCACCCAACCAACAGCTCAGCTAATCTGTCCAACAGCCCGACCAACCTGATTTCGAGCTACCTAAAGCATGTCCAAGCAAAATTCACCTATGAAGAGTCTTACACTTAGCTTGACAACAACCAGATTAAACGTACAATTTTGTTTGTTTTGCTAGAAGCATTGCCACTAACTGCCAACCATGTGTCCAAATGACCACATGATGGAATCTGATACACCACTCATTTGTTTCCTCGATTTTTTATTTATACCCTTTTCAATCCTTATATATTACTTCTTTTAGACAATTCCCTTTCTAGTCTTTTTCATTTTTAGTAGATTTCCTTAATATTTCTAGTATAAATACCCTTATAATTTTTAGCTGCAACATCAAAATAATCATTTATTAGAATATACTATAATTTTTCCTTCATGAGCATCCTTATGCTTGCTTAGCTTTACTTACTCTTATCCTAGCTTTTAAGTAAAGATAGGTGACGAGTACCTTTACTGAGTTAGATGATGCATCATATCAAGTTGATTCTTAAGTCATCAGTAGTTTCTTAGTATGTCATATCCTAAGAGCTAATCATGGGTTTTGCTTATTGACGTACATTCCATCTTCGTCTTTAGACTTTCATTGAGTCGAACCCATTCCTCGATATGATTGACCCTATCCTTCCTTGGTGCAACCTATCATTTTCTCAAAACTCACACTTAATGAGCTTAGGTGCAAATTAATGTCATATGAATTAGATATGCTACACGCTAATGAGATTGATACCAAAAAGAAAGCTATCGTATTCATAGCTAAGGTTGATGAGGAAGAATTAGATAGTGATTTTTCTAATGATGAAGAAGAGTTCAACCTATTAACAAAGAAACTCAACTGTATATTAAGGAAGAAAGGTAGAAAATATGTAGACATTAAAAATTCTAACTCATTTCATGGAAGGATTGATGTAGTAAAGCCCTATAACATAAAGGAAGAAACTAAGGAAAAGAAGAAAGAAAAGAAGGAACTTCAATGTTATGAATGCAAGAAGTGGGTTCACATCAAATATGATTGCCTTATGTCACTCAAAAAGCTTGAGAAGTTTAATAAAAGTAAGAACAAGAAGAAGGCAATTATGACTACATAGAGTGACTTAGATTAACCTAATAGTGATACTGAAGAAACAACAAAAGAAGATGAAGAGGAATAAATCTCTACCTATGGCTAACTTTAGGATATGTTTTGACTCAGATAGTAATTGTTCTAAAAATGGTAATTTATATGATGAAATGCAAAGATTATTAGAAGTATTACCTCAAACTCGACAAAAGCAATTTAAACTAAATCAAGAGAATATAGCTTTAAAAAACGAAAAAGAAGTTCTAAGTCAAGCTAATAAGTTTTTGGCTAATGAAAATGGCATATTAAAAAATGATAATGAAAATTTGCATGTTGAAAAAGAAGCTCTAATGAATGGGAATGTAATTTTAAAGGGAGGAATAAAACTACTAATGATTAGAGTTGATGATTTATCTAAATCTATTAAGAGCACATTTATCAAGTTTAATGAAAATAAAAAGAAGTTGAAGATGTTGAGTGCAAGTCAAAGAGTTAGTGGCTCCAAACAAGGACTTAGATTCAAAAGACAAACATCAAAGAGTTTCTTCAAAGATAATGTTTGTCAAGGAAAAAGATGTTGTACAAATAAATAATGCACAAGAAAGTTTGGATGATCAACTTAGAAGCAAAGTTAGAAGCCTCATTGCTCAATTCAAAAGATATCAAAACCAAGTTAAAAGGTATTCTTACCAACTTAAAAGGTGTAGTAAAGATGACATAAATTATCAAGTGAATCAAAAGAGGTACAATTATGTACCCCATATGCTTGCTTGATTTGTATCAGAGTTGGATACATAGAAAAACACTGATATTATAAGAATTATAAGCTCAATAAGGATCTAGCAAAGAAAATTAACATTATGAGGCTAACTTCTAGTGAACCTGAGCTCTCTTGAGTTCATAAAAATATATAACCTTTTTATGATGAATACAGAAATGAGAAGCTAAATTTAATAGAACTCAATTAATTGATAGTAGATGCATCAAGCATATGACAGGAGATGCTTCTATGTTCTCAACATTGGAAAGGAGAGAAAAAGGTTATGTAACATTTGATGACAATGATAAAGGGAAAATACTTAGCTACGGTAATATTGGTAATTCTCTTTACTATATTGAAAATGTTTTGCTTATAACAGACCTAAAACATAACTTATTAAGTATTAGTTAATTATATTATAAAGGCATAAGGTTGTGTTTGAGAAAAACAAGTGTGTTGCATTTGATAAAGTTTCTAACAAAAGTTGTTTAAAGGTTACAGAAAAGATACTATTTATGTGATTAAACCATTAGATATCTTTATCGAACATTGCTTATTGACTATGTTTGATAGTATATTTTTTGTGGCACAAAAGACTTAGATATGTAAATTTCTATCAACTAAAGAAATCATCTAAAAATAGCCTGATAAATGAATGGCCTAAAATCAGTGATAATGATCAGTTGAATTGTAGTTCTTATGCTAAGAATAAGTTAGTATTAGCTACTCACAAAAGTAAAAATGTAATTTCAACTAATAGACCCCTTGAATTATTGCATTTAGACTTATTTGAACCTATAAGAACTATAAGTTTAAGAGGAAATAAATATGGACTTATAATTGTTGATGACTTTTCAAGATTCACATGGGTATTATTTTTACAACATAAGAGTAGTGCATTTAAAGTATGTCGAGCCTAATTTTTCGGTTTCTTTTTAAAATGGATTTCCCATTTCTGATTAATACTAAACCCTAACCTATTTAATATTAATCCTCGACTAAAGAAATTGAGAAATTTTGATTTCTTATTTAGGAAAAAAATTTTAGAGTCTCCACCTGATCAAAGTCAGAAAAAGAAAAGAAACTGTAATCAATTAAGTGGATTAATTACGATTTGACTACCAATCTTTAATTTCAATTTGAATAAAGAACCAAAGGGTTCCTAGTTTGGGGGCTAACCTATCAAACCCTAACGAGTGCTACTGTCTACTTACCGAAATTAGGGTTATTCTTTTAATTATAATATTTAAAATAAATAAATAAATAAATAAAATCCAAAGAAAAAGAAAAGGACCTAAGTTTCTACATATTTTATCGTCGCCCCGAAGGTGCTTATGTACCCGCTAGCCAAGATCAAACAATCATAGTACTTTCCGAAAACTTTAACATGTTGGTTGATTTTAATTTTAAAAATTGACCGAATTTATGTTGTTGTTGATTTAGTTTATTTAAAAATCTAAAGGACCCTAACTCATAAGTGATTAAAATAACTCTCTAAGATACCATAACCTTCTTGTAAAAATTTCTTTTTTGTCAATTTTTATTTCTAAAAAATAATTTTCTATATGATGATTTCTAAAAAAAAAAAAAACCCTAATCCAAAAGAAATCCTAAGATAATATACATATGTATATATATTCACACCTATATTTTTACTGTCAATAACTTCTTATCTAAATAAATTAATAAACTATGTAATATACTTAATATCTATAAACTAATATTAAAAGTCTCCTAACTAATATATATATACTATTAGATAAGTAACGAACAAAAACATAATAATAATAATCAAACAATAATAAACAAAGAAATCGAACAACCCAACATGATTGTTGCCGCCGTGCGATAAAGTGTTGTTCGTAGAAAGTTAGGCGTGCGAAGTATGATGGTGAGGGCTGATTTCCGTGTATGTGTGCTAATCAGTGTGGTGCACTATTGCTAGATGGGGGCAGATCAATGCTGCTATATGTGTGTGGAGCAGTGCTCAAACGTTGCGTGTACATGCTAATCGGAATGCACTAAACATGTAAGGGAATTTATTTAGGTAGTTAGGATCAATTGCTGGAGTGTTCTACTCAGTTAGTGAGGATGAGCGCTGGATGAAGGACTTGGTCTAGTTGATGCTATCGTGAATGAAAATTGTAGAGGATAGAGTGATCGTGGAGCGGTGTTAAACATGGCCACTGCAATGTTGTTGGATTGATCCCCTGTTGCATAAAGTTGGCTTTTGGAGACTAAAATTTGCTATACTATCCTTGGTGCATACGAGAATGGTCTGCTGATCGTAGGTTTTGTGTACAACCTTCTTTAAACGTGAATGTGTATGTATTTATAAACCCAAACCATATCATATGGAATCATATCTATTATATCTAATTTGATAATAATTAAACTAGATCTAAATTAATTCAAATCTGATTTAATAAAATCAAACTAGATTAAAATATTCTCTAACTATTCAAATTCAAATGGAGAAGATTTGATTAGATATGATCCCGCTTATTTATCTCGCTTTTTGTAAAAGATAGAAAAATAAAAGACATAAGCACCTAACAAAACTCGAACCCAAAACCTCAAATTAAATCCAATCCAATACTTCAATACTTATCCGTTAGGCCATTGGCATGTACCTTGATTTTTGGCATATACCTTGATTTTTGGCATAACTAAATTATACTTAAAACACGTGACTGCCTAAAATAATTTTTTTTTTTTTTTGAACTAAGCTAAACTAAAACAATTGACTTTAAAATAATTTTCTTCCTAAAAAATATAAAAATCTTTATATTTTTTTTTCTTTTCTCATTTTTTTTGTTTTTCATCATTCTTTCAAATTTTTATTATTATTTTATTTTTATTTTTGAATTAGGACCCTTTTCATAAAAAATAAAATCAAAAAAATTAAAAATTAGAATTACGAAAGAGTAAAAATTAGATGTCTATAAAGTATTTGAAAGTTTTGCTAAGAAAATACAAAATGAAAAAGGTTATGCATTGCTAATCTAAAATCATATCATGATAAAGAATTTGAAAACCATAAGTTTGTTGTATTGTATGATTAAAATTGAATAAATCATAACTTTTTAGTCCCTTATACTCCACGATAGAATGAAGCTGTAGAAAGGAAGAGTAGAACTCTATAAGAAATGGTTAGGATTGTGCTAAATAATTATGGAATATTTAAACATTTTTTGTAGAAGCGATTTAAACTGCATGCTATTTAATTGATAGAGTTTACATCAAATCCTTAACTAAGAAGATTGCATATGGGTTGTATAAAGAAAGAAAACCTACCGTTTCTCATTTTCATACTTTTGGTTACAAATGTTTTGTGAAAAAAACTAATGCTATTCTTATCAAATTTGATGAAAGAGCTGATGAAAGAATTTTCTTAGGTTATTCTTTGAATTGCAAAGCATATAGAATCTATAATAAATCACAAAAATATTTTCCTAAGTATAGCTATATATGAAACTTGGAAGATAAGTTAGAAGCTAATGTTAAATGTTGATTTCTTTTTCGAATTGTGCAAAATATTTTTCTCAAAAATGTTTTATTATCTTCAAAAAAGGAGAGAATGCTATGTTCTCTTAAGCAACACATTTTGATAATAACAAACATTAAATTTGCCTATCAAGTTTCTAAGATAAATGTTTTAGGATAAAAGTTTGAAGGAAAGTTTTACACTATTACAGTCTATTAACAACAGTTTGAAGGAGACTTAGCAGTTGATCATAATTGGAGATATGAGAAACATGTTTAGAAGAAGTTAAATAAAACTAGAAAATATTCTTCTAAACAAATTAGAATTTTGATTAGAAGCTCGGGCAAAAGAGAATCTAGAAAATGTACAAGGTAATAATACTTAGAAGCTAACTTAGAAGGTTCTCTAGAAGCATAAAATAAAGAAGTAGCACAACTTAGAAGCTGAGTTAGAAGATGTGATAGAACAACATATCAAGCTAAAACATAACATTTCATAAATATCATGATTATTTTCTTGTAGGTTAAGGCTCAGCTCCACTTCACACATGTATTTAGGTAATACACAATCTAGTTCCACTATGAATATTGAAGAATCTATTTGAAAGCAAGATTTAGAAGATTTAGCTAAAGCTAGCTATATTTTGTGGAAGTAGTTATAACTAATCCTTATCTTCTTTATTGATTAATTTTCAATAGTCAAAAGTTATCCAAACTATTAAGAGAATTAAAGGTTGAAGTAAGCAAATTGAGAGGAGAAATATTTGTTATATTTCCACAATTAACAACTGGATAGGGGTCAAAAGATTAGAATTAGTCAAATACTAGCAATTGTAATGAAAGTTTAAAAATTCCAAGAAGGCTTTGAAGGAGGAGATACAATGATTACACAATTGCAAGATCAATCTCTGAGTTCTTCAAATCAAATTGTCCTTATTATAAACACTAGCCATTATAATGAAAGTTTAAAAAAATCAACAAAGCTTCGAAGAAGGAGATGCAACGATTACATAACTGTAAGATCAATCCTAGAGCTCCTTAAAATACTATCTAATTGTCCTTGCTCTAAATTGTCTCAAGCTTATTGTACTTTGTACTTTTCGTATCAAAGACTTGAAAACCTTGTTTTGTTGTACTAAGTGTTAGTAATAAGAGAGTATTTTACTGTAAATCTGTATAACTTATTGATAATTTGAAGGCAAACCGATGTGACCAAGGCTTGTAACAGCAAATTATACTCCCTTATTCTTAAGATATTGGAACATCCGATTATAGAAGACCGGATCCTAATAGTGGAGCTGGAAGAGTAAATGTATTCACAGGGTCGTACCACCGTAAATCCTTATGTTCAAGTTCTTTCTAACTCTCATCTCTTTATTTTGCTACTATTTCTATTCATTTATTTTCGAAAACATAGAACACTCTCTTAGAAATTATCAATCATTTTATTAAGTAATCAAGGGGGTTTTTATTCGGAAAAGTTTTAATTTTAATTAACAATCAATTCACCATTTTCCCTGGATTGCTTAAGAAGGACCAACAACATAAATTTTTTTTTATTAAGTTCAATGTTTAACATATAATAAACAATAGTGATCAATTCTACATTTATCTACAATAGTATGATATTCTTTTCCTAAATAAAGTATCAATACGATGTTCCATATTCTGAATTTTCATATTTATTGATTTTAAATGTTTTAAAAAATTATTATAATTATTTAAATATTTATCCATGTGTTATACTAGCCATTTAACTAGTTCTTTATATTTATTTATCACTTTTAAAATAAATATCAGCTATAGAACCATTAGGTTGACTTTATAAACTTAACTACAGATCCCCACCACAAATTGATGAGCCTTGGGACACCAATGAAATTTTCGATAAGCTTGTGAAGTTTAAGTTGAATTGTAATAATTAGCCAAATCAATTTTAGGAAATATTTCTAATAAGGGCATTCAACATGGAAGAAGAAAAAGAAGAGAATAATAATAATAATACTAAGGAGGAGTGATGTCATTTGTAACTTTTAATAGTAAGCAAGAACAAACATTACATTACCATGTTAAGAAGACTACTACCGATAGTTACAAATCCTCTTATGTGCTAAAATTTTTTACATATCTTATCTACCAATAAACAATTCATTAATGTACAACATGGTAAGACCTTTCTCCTTCTATATAAGTTTAAATGAGTATAAAAAAAATTAGAGTTATAGGATCAATTAATGTTCCACTTTTATACTTTATGAGAGATAAAATAATTGTCCTCTATAAGTTCTCATGACCCATTGTCTTGTTCTAATAGAATGGTTTACTCAACTCATCATGTAAAGTTGAAGGGCCTACATAAATCAAGATTTAGTGGTTTGATTGCTTGAAGACACACAAATAAATGCGATCTACATTAGCTTAGGATATTAGGAGAGACAAAGGTTAGCATCTCATTTGATGTTGCACATCTAAGAGCTTCCTTATTTTAGTAGCAACTCACATGATACAAAAAGAAAGAGAAAGCATAGGGCATTAAGATAAAAAAAATATGGTAGCATTTAGAGGAGAATACAAATAACTTCCATTTCTCTTTATTATGTTGATTTTAGTCAAAGTGCACTAAAGCCTATATTCTAGCATATTAGAGCAACATCTTGAGACTTAAAACTATAGAGATATGCCAATTATACATTGGAAGGTAAATTTAAGACATTAATGTGCTTTCCATTCCATTATAATGTATCTTTATGAGATTCGAGGATTTTATGGTTGACATGTTCTACTTCAAAATTTTTGTGAGTTTGTAGTGATGAATTTAGTGGATTGATGCTTTATCAAATTAAACCAATATTGAATGTTGAGAACTCAATGCATCTAGCTATTGTATTTATTGTCTTTTGGGTGAGTAATTGGACATCACTTATTAGGTAGATTTAGTTAAAGATACTATAAAGAGATTCAATAATTCGAATAAATATAAACTTAGGTGTTCAAAAAAAATGTGTCATAGGAATATATGCGTTTTAATGTAATTCATGAGGTTCACATCCTTAATGCAACTAAAAATATGATTCACAAAAATCAAATTTCAACGAGAAGGATTTGATGTTGTTAACTTTTGGCATATTTCTTATATGTCCTCAAAAGTGTGGTTGATGCATAATTTCAACTACAATACTAGTTTTACCACAAATATGCTACTATTTAGCTAAAAATTATATTATATATATAATATATATCGCTTGGATGAAATGATTAATACTACAATTAAAGCTCCATTACTCTTGATTTAAGGAATCCCAAGTTGTTAATTCAATTATTGACGTGAAGCATCGCATAAATTCAAACGAAAATACATTTGTATACCCAACATTTGATTTTAACATCTCTTGATCTCAAGGACCTTCAATGTAGTGACAAGATATTTGGTTTTGTGTTGGATTAGTTACTAGTTTCATTAGTTTTCACTTTCATTAATGTCAAACTCAATTTGCTTAACCTAGGACAAAGCACATAAATTTAATATTTAGTATAGGTTTCCTTTGGGCTGACTTTGCTTCAATTTCTATACTATGCTTTCAACTGACATACTTGTCAATTCGTGTATCAAATTTCAAAATTGTCAAAAGCGTAAGCATAAGCAAGTAATGACCTCAATAATAGATAAATACAAGTCTTTGTTTTCATTATTGCTTTGTTGTGAGAAACAAGCAACCACGATTGACCACCTAAGGGGTGGCCAAAAAATTGCACAAGCTTTTTTTTTGTGTTTTCCAACTTTTTTTTTTCCTTTTTTTGCATTTCTATTTTAAGTAAGTTTACTATCTTTGATTAACTATTGATATGATCCTAATGATAGAACATATGTCATGTGTTTGTCAAGAAAAGAAAATACACAGGTTAGTAGTCTACAAAAATCTTAAAACATGAGTCATACATTTTTAAGAATTATGCACACATCCTTTTGTATCAAATTGAATGTGATTTGGAGAAGAAATTTCCTTAAGCATATGTACCTAAATATATCTTGATCTTGCCAAGCTATCTAAGTAAGTTAAAGAAAAAGCAATCTTAGACATGTAAAAATATTTCATTACACCATTTTTTAGAGTATTTAAAGTAGTATTTTTAGTACCGAAACCGTTATAATTTAATGGCATGAATATTGATCTCCCAAAATGATAGACTGAGTTCAAATCCCCCTTCCCTAAGTTATAATACAGTTGGTCAAGGAAAAAAAAAAACAGAGAGAGAGAGAGAAGAAGTAGCTATTTTAGTATGTGGAAAATGCACAAACAAAAAATTTAATAAGGATTTATGTTCCTACACATTACAAAAAGTTCATCTTTTAAATTTTCAATTTTACTACAATTTTCTTCTTGACAAATGCCAATGGATCTATTCTGACTTTAGTCCGAATAATTAGCTCTCCTAAGTAGTTGTCTGAATTCTTTTAAAAAAAAATACCAAAGCTAGTATATGGCCTCTAGTCATTCACATGGGATTTATTGACTAAAATGGACGATAGATTTTTTAAAGTTTTGACTTTTCACCCTATTTCTAAATATGATTGATGTATGATACCCTTCAATATCTATACATTGTTATAATGATTGGTTAAGGATATGAGCATTTCATCCTCCATTTATTCTATTCTAGGCTATTGGTTAAAGGAGATGATCATTCATTAGAATGAAAATTCTACATATCAAGATTTCTTGCTTTTCATCAGGACATCCATTGCTTAATGTAAGCAAATTTCATATATTGAAATTGAAAATTCCATCCATTACTCCTCTCTACCGCAACTATCTCTTCCACCATTGGGTAGCTAGATCTCTAGTAGGTCATGTAAAGAAAACATAAATTCATCATATAAGCAAAATCACCACATCTTCCTCCTACATCTATAGGGCAAGCTCTTCTATTATGGTTGATGATTTCTCTTAATTATATCATTCATGTAAGGGAGAGATCGAGCTTCAAGAAATAATGAATGGTCTTATTAATATAGAAATGTATAACTCTCTAAGAATTTCAATTGTGCTTATATTTATCATTATAGCTATTGGATTCAAGTTTTCCCCAACCTCTTCTCATCAATGGACTCCTAACATCTATGAAGGAGTGTGATATCATTATGAATATATAGTACCAAAGTATGAAACCCTAAAAAGAAGTTGACCTAGCTTAAATGGAATATGATAGCTTTTTTGTAGTCTAACATTCTTACCAATACATTATCTCCATTTTGTTCTAGATTTTAATCTCCAATAAAAAATAAAGCCCTATGAGAAAAAGCTTCTGTTATGATGAATCCCATAATATATTGGTGATGAGTATATAATGCGACTTGAGTAATAAAATCTTGTGCTTGGTCACAAAACATCTAGTATGAGGATGAAATCTTTTTCTTTTCTTTTTTTTTTTTTATTTCAATCAAAAGTTTGTCTTTTATTTAAGGGAGGGCATAATTTGCTTCAAAAACTTTTATAAGAGCATTTTGAAACCATCCAAGACTTTCTTGATGACGTTTAGTCACATTCTAAGATTTTTGAAAGAAGGTCTACCACTCAGAAATATTGGGAATTCAATGTGAAGAAAACTTTCTTAAACTATTGTATTCTACCAAAAGAATACACTTGCCTTTTTGGATTATCTTTCTTTTCCCTTATTTTCATCTATTCTATATTCGTTTGAAAAACTATCCATCTTATTTGTTTCTATTCCATAATTATACTAAAAGAATGAGAATTTGAATGAAAATTCAAATAATTTTAGTTGAAAAGGTTAAATATGTATATTTTATACATTGAAAAATGAAATTTTAATTAGTTTTTCTTATAAAAAAATGAAATGAAGGGTAAATAAGTCAAACTTTGTAATTTATTATGTATTTAATTTGGTAAGAATGTTTTACAAGTACTTGTACTTTAACCTCTTCTTATCTTGTATTGGCAAATACACGGTTCAGAAAAGCGCTAAACATGAACCAATGGCATTGATGAATCAACCACAAATATGAAACAGGGTAGTCTTTAGGGTGAGCTTTTTATTTATATTCCTAGTGACATGCCCCTCTGAATGACAGTATACGTAGGTTTTACAACTGACTGCTCTTCTTGTACGTTCCTATGACACATGCTATTGATCATAGAGCTTCACCGGATATTGTTGGGCTTAGCACTAGTCAATGTCATTGCCATGAGCCTTCACAATTTTGGACTCGATGAAATAGGTCCATAGGCTCAAACAATGAGATAAGCTCAAACTATAGAACAAAATAGCCTATGAATATGTCCACCCAATTCTATTGATTTTCCCTTTTCCCATAGCCCGAAGGTTTTTAACAGAAACAAGTAGTTCGAAAATAGACAACCTCGAGAGCACTAAAAGTGCTAAAAACATCACATATAGTTCGAGTCAATCGTCGTAACTCAGCAGTTTTGTGGAATCTAGTTTGTAGAACCCTAGCCCGTTTACTAGATTACTATAGTGAAAGGCATTAATATGTTATCCAAATCCATCGAATAACTATTAATAATCTTGCTAGATATGGAAATAGGAAATTTTTATACAGAAATTGAAGAAAACAACTTCTAACCTTCAGAAAAAATTAAATAAAGTTATTTTATATTTATAATTAGAGGTATACAAGTAAGTTAAACTGAACAACTTGACTCAATCCACGAGTTAAATAAGCTAAAAAACCTTAGTTTTAACCTATTTAAAAAGAGAGTTAAACAGGTCAACCCGCAAATCAAAAGCATAAATGTTTTAAATGAGCTAACCTAAAACAATACACTTTGGCCTACATGTTAAATGGGTCGAACTCATTTAGTCTACTTTTAAACCGACCAATAAAACCTTAACGTAAACCTATTTAAAAAATAAATTAAATGGATTGATCTGCAAGCCAAAACGTACTTGCACACCTCTATTTACAGTGAAGAATTGCCTTATGGCTAAATAGTTGAAATAGACATTTCATATTTTTCTTTTTCATCCGTTTATTACAGTTTATGACTAATAGAAATATTGCTGGAAATTTGAATAGAAAATAGAAATATCTTATATAAAAAAGTGATGGTTGTAACTTAAATGGAGGAAAAAACGATAAGAAATATGAAAGTGGGTTATGGAAGCATATTCTGAGTAACAAGTCACCATAGAAACAAGTTCTTAGAATACTCAATCAAATATAGTACTGATTAAATAACAAGTCATTCAATATAAAAAAAATGCGGAAAAAACTATGAGCCTAGGTATAATTCTCTAAAAGTAATGATTTGAAAGCACATTTATTGATAAATAAATTGAGATTAGACAAACATATTCAATTTGGCAATGACACAATTCAAACAAAAATTTCGAATCAGTATTATGTATGATAAATACGTTGAGAAAAATAAATCCAAACAAAAGAGTCCATAAAATTAGTTAAATTTAATATCTCATGGAAATAATTCAAGTTGATATTCACGGCAAACTAAATCTTAACCTACATATAATCAAACAATTCTGGAAGCTACATCTGGCCATTTTATGAAATTTATTTTGTTTATCTATATTATTAAAGTGAATGGAGCATTAAGCAATCGTTAGTTTCTAAAATTACTATTCAATCCTAAAGTTAATAATATATACAAATAAAACCAACTTTTATATAACTACTTATTAATTTAATATAGATATATATGTTAATTACCATGTACTAGCTATTTGCTAGTATAATCTCCATATCCACTTTTTCCTTCAACCATCCTAATTTTTAGGAAGCAGTTTACCTAACAATTCTTTATCTCGTCCTCTTTTAAGTCTCAATAAAATTTAGTGACTTTCTTCTACTGAACAACAATACTGGTTCTTAGGAGCCCTTTTAATATTGAAAAATTTGGCTACTTTCCCTTTCTCCTCCATCGTGTCTTTTCAATAGTTTTTCGATGATATCACATTAATTTTATTTATTTATTTCACAAAGGAGGAAATGAGTATGTGATCTATTATGCAATCATGGGCCAATGACTGTTTTCTTTTGACTAGAAATAGAGGTTTTTAAGATAAAAATTAATACATGTGAATTTTACTATTAATTCGTACAAATTGAGATCATTTCTAATTATTAGAAGATAAATATATTTTAACCATTGAAATTGTGAAATTTTATGATTCGGATGTACTTTTGCCTTGTCCTTTTCCATTTCCATTTCCATTATGTAATGTATGAATGAGATAATATAGTTTTTAAAAACTTTATAGGATCTGTAAATTATCATAAGGAAATATTAAAAATAAAGTGTTTCATAAGTTATCAGATAAAAAAATGAAATAAAATAAAATAATCAATTGTAGATAAAAGGATTATCTTTTTTACCCTTTTTTTTCATTATTTCTTTGCGATCTTCCTGCTTCTTCTACTTTTTTTTTTTTTTGCTTGACTTGATCTCTTGTTGGGATTTTACTTTTCACTTGACATTGCACTACTCTTGGACAATTTGTGTAATTTGTTGTTATTTTTTATTTGGAATTTGATCCAATTGTTTTTTATACAACCTAAAAGTGTTTTGAGTCATTTGACTCCAATTCAACACTCTCTCTTATTAAGTTTATCCTCCTATTTCATTCCAATTTGATGCTTTAGTGTAAGAGACCTCATGTGCTTGGTGAAGTTTCATTCTTCTTTTTTTGCTTTAGATATTATTTTTTTGGCTACTCTCTCTCTTACGCACAATTTATTTATTTGAATAAATGAAAATATAAATCGAAATTGGCTTAAGAAATATTATAGGGCTCGTTCATATCTACAACCAGCCCTTAAAATGTAATCACTATAAGACTGTCAATTAAAGTAATTACAAACTTTTCTTCTCATACATATAAATTACAAATGACACAAAATCAACAATTTTGAGTGCATTTCTAGATTCATTTAATGTTTGACTATGAATTTTTTATCTTCAAAAGCAGGTACACAAAAGAATTCATGAATTATTGATATATATTTAGTGCAATATATTTGCTTTTAGTGATTAAAGCAATTTATGCATCATTGTCTTGAGAGAGTTGTTAATAAGTCAATTACTTTGTTTCTTTATTTTATCCATGGAATTAACATATCATCAATTATATTACAAATTATAATCTATCTAAATGATGAAAATGAAAAACTTCACTCTTATAAGCACACTGCTTTGCCTTAAACAAAAGTCTTCTTATACCTTTTAGTTAATTCGTCTAAAAAATATTTAATTAAATTTTTGGTGAAATTACTTTAACGTTTTAATAGTTTATATGTTTTTCATATATTATGACTGTGACTCAGAAAAAAAGACATAATAATAGGCGATTGTGAATGACTTAAGTTACTTTTTATCCGTTTTAAAAATTTAGTCTAAATCTCATGTCTGTCATTTCAACCCTATACTTTTTTTGTTTTTGTTTTTTTGTCTCCTTAGTTTTCATGTAACATATTCTCATAAATGGAAAAAAAAATGAAATCATTTGATAAGTATACCATGTTAAACCATTGCCATCACAATGTGCAATACATTTCTATACTTATTTTATATTATCACAACTATTTATACATTTTTAAAATTATTTTTTGCTACATTTTCACCAAATCATCTATTTTGCACATAGTTCAATTCAATTCAATATTTATATTCGATTATAAAGTTAAATTTAATTTTGACGCACATAATGAGGATATTGTATCTGGTAGTATTTTAAAAGAGCTTGGAAGGGATGTATGATAAAGGAAAAAGTTATATAATTATGTAATTCTTTTTTCCTTACATTTCAATTTTTCTAACCAATAGTTATTAGGATTCCTTATAAATTAAAAGTCGTGAGGGCATATCCCATTAAACTCTTTAAATACAGATCTAACCTCACTGCCCAAAATGGTCCATAGGCACATGATTTAAAAACTCTAAGAGATATCTTCGCCCTTAGGTACGCCCAACTCTTACTACCCACGTGAAAGGGAAAAAAAGAAAAGAAAAAATTGCTAATTCTAAATCTCCATTACCAACACGAAGGCAATAAGAACACGAGAAACAGTATTTAATTTCTTAATTATACATATATAATTCGATATTATTATAGAATATTATACAAAATCAAACTTTTACTATCAAATTTCACATCTAAAGTTTGAAACTAATAAATGCAATACTGATCAAAATTTTATTTATCAAATTAAAAATAATTAGATTATTTTGATAAAATAACTAGGCAATGCATCTAACAAGTAAAAAGTTGATTAAAGGTCACACTTTGCGACCTCAATTTTAAATCAAGATTAAAAACATATCTAAAATTTCGATAGTAAGTAATACATTAATTCTAAATCAAATTGAATTTCTCGATTCCCAAGGAAAAGAAATTGTACGAATTTTATTAATATTTTCACATATAAAAAATGAACTTTATATATGAATTTTTACTTCTTTCTATAAGTGATGATATATGAATCTATTAATCCTATATATTAAAAAATTAATGGAGATTACACCCAGGGTTAGCTGTGCTAGGACCCACCCATCTACCCAAGTGTGAAATCACAAAGTCGTTAAATTAAATTCTTGCGGGCTCTTCAGAATGTTCCCAAAGCCCTCCTCTCCCTCTTTCTCTCTCTTTCTCACAAAAAAGAAAAAAAAATACATATATATATATATATATATATATATCTCTGTTTTGTTTTCGTCCTGTTTCTCTAAAGTGCTCATCAACTCTAAACCTCACCAACAAGCATCTAATTCTTCTTCCAAAACCCTAACCTGCATGATGTCCTCTGACATGGTCCTTCCCGATAACTTCCCTTCCTCTGACCCACCACCACAACCACAATCGCACCACCTACCACCCATCTCCCAGAAACCGACTTCCACCTCCATCTCCACCTCCAAGGACCGCCATACAAAGATAAACGGCCGTGGCCGCCGCGTCCGCATTCCCGCCCTCTGCGCCGCGCGCATCTTCCAACTCACTCGCGAGCTTGGCCACCGCTCCGATGGCGAGACCATAGAATGGCTCCTCCGGGAAGCCGAGCCCTCCATCATTGCAGCCACCGGCACCGGCACCCAACCTTCCGACCCCATCTCCACCTCATCAGGGCCACTGCCTTTATCCACCAATGCCGACTCCGTCCAGTGTCAGGCACAACCCCTCAACGCGGTTGCGGCAGACGAAACCCCCGTGTTTTCGGCCTCTACGCCGTGCTGTCGGTTGGACTTGTGCCGAGCAATGGGGTTTGATGGGTATCGACACATGCCCTTTACGGCTTTGTTGTTGGAGCCCATAACTGAGGCCGAGGCCGAGGACAGGCAGCAGAAGGAATTTCCTGGTGATGAAGAAGAATGATAATATTAATGTTGAGAAACTTTTACTATAACGTCCAGAAATGTGATATTCCTGATATTGTAATTAGTTGGAAAGTGGAAATTCCTAGTTTTAGTAAAAATTAAGTGGGTGAGTGTTGGTTGTAAGGTCTTCTTCATTCTTCCTATAGGTTTTTATTTTATTTTTTAGGTGTGTTAGATTGAAGAAAAGATGATGCGCAAGAAATACTGAAATGGGTAATGTGCTGTAAATCGTGAGGAAGCCGATTTAACTGAAATGTACGTGGCAACAAACGATGTGCGTGTCCTGTGCGATTATATGTAAATTCCGTCTAACCCCAAAATGAATTTTACAAGGCTGTAATGCTGTAGGCTATAAGGCTGTAATGTTGCGATTATATTTTTTTTTTTTTCTTTTTTCCTTCCTAACCCAATTACAATTTGGGAAAGGAAGATTGGAATCTCAATAAAGGAATAATAGTCAATCCTAATAAGAGAAGATGCAATTAGGTTGCAATAGTGTTAAATAACTAAGAGCATGTTAAATAGCGTTGAATAACTAAGAGCATGTTAAAGATGTTTCTTAGTTAAAGATGTTTACTCGATGCGCGTAATAAAATACCTGTAGTAAAATGTTATTACAATTATTTTAGGGTGTTGGAGATATTAGTGGTTGGTGGTGTAGGTAATTATAGAATTTAAAAAATGCTTATGAAGAATTAAAAAATAGCTTTTAAAAAATCAAAATAATTTCTCTTATAATTTAATTGATATTTTCTATGATGATCAACACCATGATCAGTTATTGATGATGATTTTTACTTGCTACTTGAAGCCATTAATAATTACCATCATATTATTTAATAATTATAAGGCTTTGTATATAAAAAATGTCAAAACAAATCTTTTGGACTCCTTTCGATATTTGTTACAACAAAAATTTATAGTTACCAAATATTACCACGGTAGCCGTAAGAGCTTAGTGATTCCAGTGCTTTATATATCACTGACGATGGAAAATGATGGCAAGAGCTAGCTATTAGAGGTAGTGGTTAGCAATCATAGAAAGTATTAACAAAAAATAAGAAAAAGGATTTCCTCTTTTAAAATAGAAATCACTCCTTTTATTTTTCCTTGATATTTTTCATGATAATTAACCAACATCACTAATATCGATTGTAACATTTGCCTTCCATCATTAGCTATGGTTGAAAACCACATGTGACCATAATCTCTTGACAATACTAATATTTTGTGTAAATAGAAAATATACTCCTTAGGGTCTTCCTACTTTTGAAATTATGTACTTAAAACTTTAAAATAATAATTAAAAAAAAACATATTTTTAGATCATATAATACTATATTTGCAATCTACCCTAATGTTTGACAATTCTAGTCTTTGATTATAACAATATTGAAAATAATTTAAAAAAACATTTTTCGCAAAATAAATACAATCTAAGATTTCCTCTTAATTTTTTTTTGTCAACCATATATCAACATAGCATGGGTGCTAAGGAATGAATTTTTCTAATCCTTTTAAGGCTCATAACTCATAAAGTTTAGCACTTTCTTTGAAATTTGAAAGAAGGATCCAACCAACCTCTAAGATATAGATATAAATAAGACAAATCTATTTGTTAGTTACTCCAATTTAACATTTACTCAAGTTAGGTTGTAGTTAGGCTAGCCTCGAGTTTAAACTACCCTAGTAATTTATTAACTTTAACTCCAACTTTATAATATTTAGCTTGTAGTTTAACAGGCATACAAGTATAGTCAAACTCAAGTAAGTTGAAAAGTAAATTAGAGTTCAAGTTGCATATAGGCATAAAATGTTCTTTTCAAAATAAAACAAAGTTAAAGACAAGCTTGATAGAAACAAGTTCTAACATACCAAGTGCCTCTAGCTCAATCAAATTTGAGTTTTGAAGTGCTGGATAGAACTTGAGATAGAGCATACAAAAGTGCCCTATCTTGACTCATTGTCATTTATACCCTTATATAATGACACCAAAATGCTACTTCAAATACCTCACAAAATGAAATAAAATAAACACCTTTGGCCATGACAAACTAAAGAAGCACCTTCGGACCTATAGGATATAAAAATATAAATAAATTAAATAAAATTCTCATGTGAAAGCCATTTTGTCTTGGACCGGGGACTCCAAATTCTCATCCTCACAAGATAACGATGCACATCAATTTTTTTTTTTTTCTTTTTTTTTTTCCCCCCTTTCAAAGGACAATAACAGTCACAATTAATTTGTTCTTCGGTCCATTCCATTCCATAATTATCCCTAATTTCATCCCCAACTCCCTAAGCGTCGTTCCAACAAGGAAAATATTGGAAAGCGTATAATGTAATAGCTAAACACCTTGTATTCAAATCAAAATATAGTAAACGGTATTATCACTTTAAGACATCTCCGGACAGCCCTGCTCATGTTACAATTAATAAGACCAGCAAGTCAGCCGCCGAGCTTTGTATATCCTCCAGGAACCAGGACTTTACAAGTATAACAATAGCAGGACAGAGCAGGCTTCAGGTTCCCACAGATATTCATTCCTCCAAACCGCTTAAAATTGACCACCGCGTTTCAATCAACAAATATAAGTCGTCCGCATGCAAAGAGAAAAATTGCATGCGCATATATTGCAATAATTCTGGAACTGGCTAAAAAATCTTTCATACAATGAATGAATGGTGACGAGCTTTTATGTCACCATGATGGCATACGCGAGAAGCAGGTATAGAAACTGTAAAAATGCAGGTCGGTTGGACAAGCTTTATCACCCCCAAAAGGACCACCATTTTTTCTTCTTTCCAGAGTTAGAGGAAGGGATATCTGAAGTAAGAGAAATAATGTGATTTCAATTGGAATACTGAGAGATGTAGAAAGAAAGACTGCACCAAAAAAATGATCTCGACAGCACTTTCTAAGTATGAAACCTATGTAAAATAATTTGAAAAGGTGAGTTTTCCAAACTATATATGCCCTCCCAAGATTATCTAAAAGCAAGTGCAAAGGATTCAGAGGTAGTTACCTGCTTTAGGATATATTGAGTTGTAGTGCACTTCTGCCCAAAAGCTTAAACAAAGAACTGCAAGGAGGAACCCGAAGTTAACAATGAAGCACTTTGCATTTATGATTTCTTCTCATCCATCTTACAATATAGTTAGACTCACTCGAAAAGAAAAAATAGAAAATGATCCTGCACTCGTGCTTAGTGCAAAAGGCATGGAAGAATTTCGTGTTTGAAATTGTTTGCAATTGGAAACCCAACAAAAAATAAATGTAATAGCACACCTGTAACTTTCGCATTCGTCTAAAATTGGCAGAACTTATCACATAAAGCAAAATTTGTTCTGTTTGAATAATCAGTAACTAGCATAATAGCACACATGTCTAACTTAAGCAAATAAATCATAATGGTAATAAGACTAAAGATAGGCCAGTTAGGATGGAATAATTGAGATTGGGACTTGGTTATATAACATATAATTGTTTAAATTAAGCACCCCAAGACATTAATTTAATGAGTAGAACAGCAAAACTATACCTTTTTCTGGCTTCTGATCTTTTGGTAGAATCTCAATGTAACATGTATCCTTAAAAGAAGTGATAACGAATATTCTTACACAATACTGCATCAAAATACAGAATCTCCAATTAGTCAGTCAAGTCATAAAAGCATTTTTATGCAAAGCTAAAACATGCTCTGCTCAATCAAGATACTACTTTTTCTAATCAACAAATTTTGCAATTAATGAACAAATGTGATTAACCAATGTCATTGAAGATTTTTCATGGAGTTAATGTAGTGAATATCTTTCTGTTAGACATCAAATCAGATTATAACTAGCAGCCAAAAATTATTAAATTGAATTCAGTTTGGAATAAGATTTAGAACACCTTACTGCCACAACACATGCAGGGATAGATATGTATCAAATGTCAAAAGAACCAACTAATTCTATACTATATGCACGGTGACAGAAAAGATCTGGTGAATACTAAAACAATACCAATGTCTTCCATGATCTATTATAAGGCATAAGGATAGTAACAGGGCAAAAGAGAATAACTTATAACATGATATGGACAACCTACCACATCAGCAGCAGCCTGCAGAGTGACATGATCACCCCACTCACCATTCCTGTCAATCAAATCAGATATCTGCATAAGCCTACTCATGTCTTGGAATTTTCAGACACAAATGAAGGGAAATATTTCAGAAATATACTGTGACATCCTGCATAAGTAGTCATCATAATCCATTGGAACATATCCTTCATAGTACTGTCGATGAACTCTGAGCTGCAAAAAGATTTATTACAAGAACATTATCATTGAAACAGACAGGGAGCTTACTGACTATGATCAAGTTAGAGTAAATTTGTAATAGTAGGTTAAGTACCTGATTCACAATTTCTTCTCGCACAGATTCATGGTGCTCAGGGGTGTTATATAGTTGGTCCGACAGCGCACGAAACTGCAAGTTTTAAAAGGAAAAGTAGACAAATTTGGCACTCATTCGAAACATACCACTTATAGTGATTAGTGGAGTAACTACTAGTACTTTTAATAAAAACATCCAACAGAAAAATGGCTGGGAAAACTGACCTGACAGTTTCCATCTCCTTGTACCTTATGCTCATCCAAGTCATAAACTTGCAACCTGTTGACAGTGTACACGTGAATGCAACATAAATAAATTGAAACAACAGCAAAGGAAAGAAAAAGAACAAACAAAGAAGTGAGAATTTTGATAAAGTTATTTTCTCCTGACTAATTTTTGTAACAAGAAAATGTTATCCCAAATTCATTTAAGAGCATAGTTAAAATTAAAAATAGGGAAAAAAAAAAACAGGAAAGAAAAGAAAACTATGCAAGCCATAGACTGTCAATTATAATAAAAAGCAACATTGTGCATTAACTAAAGCTAAATAGAACACTTCACCAACAAGTTTAACACAATTTTTCAGGTGCACAGAAAGTCTACCCAACTCCAACTGGAACTCAGAAATAATAATAGTCATCTTTTCATTTTCTCATACCACTGCCCTCCCAACAGTCAAAAAATGCAACAGGTAAAGGTTTGTCAACTAAAGAAAACAAGTATCTTAGCACTTATCTAACAAAGATCCAAACTACCTTTGACGCAACCTCTCGTAATCTGAAGTTGCCTCATCTATTGAAGGTATTTCTCCATTAATTCTGGGCACATGCTGCAGTAAAGGAACAATTTTTAGTTCTCCATCTAATATCAAAGATGGATAACAGACAAATCTGTCCTTCAGTAACAGAAAGGATAATAGCCATATGGAAAAGCATGAAAATTCGATTAATGAACCCACTCTAGCTTGATGATTCTTATCAAGTCCTTACTCCAACTTGCTCCATAATTGGAGAGAGAGAATTACACTCAAACCAATCAGACATTTTAGTGGAACAATGAAATCAGATTATCCTAGAAGCAAATCTGCATCTCTAAGAGTATACTATCTCACACCTCTCTTAGATATAGTAGATCACATCAGTCACGGAAATCTCCTCGAGAAATAGGAGCATAAATGAAGAAGTAAACTTCATTATCTAAAATAAAAAGAAGGGAAAAAAAAAATCCTACCGGAATAGGGACCATTTGATACAACGGATTGTCTATTTCACCATGTTCATATGCATCATTGAGATTTTGAGGATAAGTGTAATCTTGCTCATAACCGTGGCTAGAAACTGAATTAGGACACCACGTGGCTGATTCTTCCTGATCATAATTAGGTCCTGCTTACATGTGAAAATCTGATAATCAACATCGACAAAGAAATGAACCTTGGAAGAACATAGGGGCAATAAGAGAAAGCATCTCCCAGATACCTGAATTGTAGTACCTCGTTGATGGAGGGTGCCAAATCTGTTCATAGACAGGTACATGGGAGTACTCTTCTGCAGGTGAATACTGAGGTGCTTCTCGCATGGCCAATTGAGAAAACTCCTCTTGCAAGGCATGTGCAATTATCTCATCATTTTCCACTGTTTCATCCTCAGTCTCATGACTACTTATTGGATACTCTCCACCATAGTTGCTGTAAGGATCATAATGGACTGTCTCACCATAATATCCAGAATTATAGCTCGGACTATGCTCAAAAAGGTGGTGACCCCATTTAGCAACATCTGAATCCTGTCCAGACATGGCAATCTGCTTCAAACACTAATGCCAGAGTTGTGGTGCTCCTCTTGCTTGTAAATATTCTTGCCAATGGAAATGAAGATCAAGATTTGCTCAAGGACTTCAAATTGAACAAAAGAAGCACATATCAGCATCTAGGCCAACAAACAAACAAGCAAGGAATTACCAAGTTTCCCCGTTAAAGAAGTTTCAAATGTCTATGCACATAGGTTTCCAAAGTTCCAATGAAATCAGAGAGTTCCTTGTCAGATTAGGCCACTAACAGAACCTTACAAAAGTCAAAAATAAATAAAATAATAAATAAATAAACACATGTTCACTTTTCACCAGTTAATGACGTCTAGAAAAACCTGAATCTTTGCAAAATTCAAGCCAGACCCGGAAAACTAGAATCAGAAAAGCTTTTTCTTAACCAATTGATGGTTCTTATTCCCCACCAGGAAATAAGAAAAGCCCTTTTCTATTGAAAAGGAACCTGCTTGCAATATAATTCTCACAAACAAAGTTTCCAATAAAAAGATGATTGGTGTGAACAAACTACCCACCCGAAACGGCTTAAAATATAATCTACTTCACAAACTAAGAACATCTACATCTAAATGACTTCTAAACTACCATTCTTTGTTTATGCAAGTACAAATTCATTGTTTATACACATCTTTGTCCTATCAAAGCAATTGAAGACCAAAAAAATAAACAAAAACCCAGAAAAATATAATCAATAAAACCCAACTAAAATTCAAAATTCAAGTTAAAATATTCCTACTCAATCAACCTAACAGAGGGTCTCTACTTACTTCAAATTTCATGTCCAGAACATAAGTACACCGAATTACTATATTTAAGCACAAACCCGAAACCATCTGATGAAAACGTTAACTATCGAATTCATAATAAAAAATAAAAAAAAACCAACAAGAAATGGAATATGAAGTAAATAGTAACAATTAAAACCAAAATTAATGACTTACCAGAGCAGGGTAGATTCGATTGAATGCTGGCGCCTAACAAATCAGAAATAAGAATAAAACCAAGAATGAACCATCTTTGAAAAGGGAAAGCGCTTTTTTCTAAATTAAGATACCGAGGATCGTGATTAAGTTTTACAATTCAAGGAAGGAATTTGAAATAGGAAAAAGAAAATTAATGGGGTGGAGAGGGCATTAGATTTTAGTACAACAAAAATTTTTCAATTCGCACGCTCATATACTAGTAAACAACGTCCCAATAAGTAAGAAATAAATTAAACAGGATAATGACGCGTTTATGTATATAGTTGTCAGATACCGTATATATAACACGGGCCATGAAAAATAGACTGACTTTAGGATGGTCGTACGAAGATTATTCTTGGGTCTAGGTTGATTGGAAATTTTTTATTTTTTCAAGGAAATGTAAAGAATTAGGGGTGTTGAATTAAGCGCGAAGCTAAAACTAAGAGGACCCCATCGCGGAAAAAATGGTAAATGGGTGGTGAAGTTTTTCAAATTTGGAAAAGGAAAAAAAAAAAAAAAAAATTGAAGGGAAAGGAGAAGTTGGAGTTTGGTCTCCAGGTGATTGGATGGTGTCAATAAATTTGATGGCCAAGTTGTTTGGTGTGTACGGACTGGCTGATTCGATTTAATAGCTTGACACTTCCATGACTTTCGTGTTAATATATTGTATTTAAATATTTACTTTATATTAAATTCTTACTGAGTGTTAACAATATATAAAACCAAGAGGAATAGTAAATAATCAAATTATAATATAATTATTTTTATTCAATCATACCGTATGCACATCATGCACCATATTCTCACTCTATAATTATATAATTATGTTCTCTTTATCGTTCATATTATCATTTGGTGTTAGCAATTATCAATCTTTTATTAGCTATTACCTTAGTAAGTGAATATTGAAAATAGTTTCTATTGATAACTTATGCGGGTGAATATTAGTGACATATGTACTTAGCGTTTAGAAAAAAGAAAGAAATTAATGACCATCAAGAGTGGTCTATCGATTTTAATATTATTGGTATTAGAAAATATGCATATGTAATACCTAATCTTGAATTTACATGTAATACGATCATAAAATAGTAATTCTATGTTATTTTAATTGTCTTACGAATAATATTTATAGGAAAGTATACTCAAAAAAGAAAATCATCTACTTTAACCTATGCGTAATTTTAATTTATTTTTTCCCGAAACATATGTATTATATATTATAGTCTATAGCCACTTGACATATAGAATTGAAATTGTGCATAACGCTGTCAGCAAAATAATGTTATGTCCTATAAATACGCGAATCATATCAAATATATCTTCTCATCTTGATTTTTCATACTTACGTTATGTTACATTATTTTTATTTTAGTATATATATTTCTATATAATGTACCCCCTTTAATACGTAATCGTGCAAAGTTGTATACGTCTAACTTACCATCATTATATTATTATATTTACCCAAAAACATTAAGGAGTAATTATATGGTATCATAAAGTATAATAGTATGTTATATAAATTATGAGTTTGTCTATTCTATGTATATCAACTGATGATGAACCTATGATGCATGTATGCAAATTAAATAGTTGGTATTTCAACTATCATCACTATCAATTATATAACTATGTTATAAATTATCACATTACAACTCTGGTGTAGAGACTAATAGAACATAATTCATCTAATTAGAAAACTAATATTCATGCCACTAATTATAAAGTTTTTTGCAATATTTAGATTGATACTAAAGTTAATATTACATTTTGTACGTAGGAATAATTTGGAATAAAATAAAAAATTAAGATCGGAATAATAAATCTATTTTTATATTTGAAAAAAATCTAAGAAATGGAATAGAATAAAATCTATATATAATAGTATTTATCAAAAATACCCTTAATTATTAAATATCATAACTAAGTTAAAGGCGATAATAAGTAATTTTCATTAATGATAATTAATGAAGTAAGAACAAAATCGTGATTCTATTATCTAAAAGGCGAAATTAAAATCATTCTTGAAAATAGAATCTCCAATTCCTATAAATTGTGATTTCACCTTCTAAAAATACTTTCAAAGATTGAAAAGAGAATGAAACTCAAAATCACAATTCCATTGCGAACCTATTCATACGTAACAAACATGACATGTAAGTTAAAAATAAAACACCATGAGTATCTAGATACCTTATCCTATTTTATACAATAATAGCTTCAGTATCTAAAGGAAGATTATTGAAGAATAGTAACTTAATACCTCATAATTACACATCTTAACTATGATTTTGAATAGAAAGATATATTAGAACAATAAAATATTTGACGATCATATGAATTTCATATAGCATAAATTTTCAACTAGGCATCATGTGTAAAATGAGTACACATGGACACTTACATGGTGACTTCTCCAATTGTTTAATCAATTAAATTAACAAAGATTAAAAAAAATAAATTAAAGAGTAGATAATTAAAGAAAGAAAAGGAAAGGTAGAAAATTTAAAACAATATAAGGAAAAAAAAAAGCTTAAAAATTATATAAGAGAAAGAGAGGGCAAACCCTCAACTTACCTGACATGGTCATCAACTACCCCTTTCCCTTGTGTAAGTAACAACGGCTACTACTTTCTAATGGGTTGCAACCTCCTTTTAAAAATGGGTCATGCAACCTCCTATAGTGAGGAGCACCTACCACCTTACAGGGGTTAGGCAACCATTCACCACCTTATAGGGGTTACATGACCACAGAGTGATGGGTGATCACCTCTTACTATAGTAAGGGTAACCACTTTAGAGCTTAAAGCTCATTAGATAGTAACTTTTGAGCCTTTTTTTTTTTTTTTTCCTTCTCTCTATCTCTCTCTCTCTTTTTTTTATGGAGGCAGGCGATTGTCCCCTATAATGAATGGGTCACATGACCTACTTTCAAGACTAAATTGTAACCGACTAGAAAGTAATATCATTGCTAACCAACCAATGGTAAGGGTGGCCACCAATGGCCTTAATAGCTTCTCCCATTTTCTAATTTTCTTTTCTTTTTTTTTTTACTTTCTATAATTTTTTCCTTAATTTTCTACTATTTGTTTTCTTTTGTAATTTTCTTTTTCACATTAAATAATTGGAAAAATCTCCATGCAAGTGTTCATGTGTGCTCATTCTACACATGAAAACCTAGTCAATAAGGACAAGGGGTTTTATGCTTATCTCAGCAGGTGCTAAATGTTGACTTTAAGAAAATTAGGGATTCTTGCCATTTGTAAAGTTTTAAGGGATGGTCCACATCAATGTATCCTTTCATATAATATGGAAATTACTAAAAAATAGTATTCAATAATGATAAATGAGCAATAGTTTCATTTCTTAAAACTGAAATATGAATGTGAGAAATACAATATATAATATATTATAATGTATTGCATGAGAAAATTATAATATGTCAAAAGACTTTACTACAAGCTTTATTAAGATATCAAGATTGAAAGAAAAAATTGATTTTTTCTATGTATTTTCCTCATGAAAATTCACTCATATTTACAAACCTATTAGTTCAATTACTATTATTTACATACTATAAAATCAAAAAGAAAAATTCAATAAATAAATTGTGCTCATGGTACATGTGGAAAAAATCAAGTAACTTATAGCTATTGACAAAGTAATTTAATACATTAATATTTTTTGGCTTTAATTTGAGTATTTAAATAAAAGTCTAAAATGTTCAAATCTAATCTCTTAATTGATGTCACATGATTACAATTAGGAAATAAAAACTAAGAAAAAATTGGTTAATGCAAAAGTTTCAAAAATTAATGAATTGATATGCATGCTAGCAAATCATTTAAGTAGATGACAATCAATTTTAATCAAAAACCAACTTTGTGGCCTCAACTAACTTTCAAATTATTAGAAAAATTTCAAATAATGTTAACTTCACTTTCCTTGTTAGAGTTATAGAAAGAAAATAAAGAAAACTTTTAACTCCAAAGAATAATATATTGGATATTGTCTCTAAAAGAAGGGTGTTTATTTAGATTTTGTTACATTCTATAATCTTTACAACAAAAATTATCTAATTTTGGTTGAAGAATAAAATTTATATCATTTGTATTACTATACAGCCTTCATGAAAATTTTATTTAACATTGGAGAAAAATAAATATAAACTTAGTTAGTAATTTGTTATTTTAAGTCGTACATAACAATTAAGCTAAGTAACCAACTTCAAATATCAAATAATATGTTTGTCTTTATTGAGCACATGCATGGAGATTAATTATCAAATAATATTTGGTAAAAATGAAATAACCATTTCTACTTAACAATAGAAGAATTCAACTTTCAATAGTTGAAAAGGAAACTTATTTATCGATTTAATAAACAACCATTTCACTAGCGAGTTGTTTTAGACTCATTCTTTCCATAACCATACCATAAAAAGATTCAATAGGTATTACATACCCTATGTTATATACATACGGTATGTAAACACCAATAAAATGTTAACACAAATTATGAGGGAAAAAAATATTTTCAAATCAATTACCACGTATAATTTGTAGATATCATATATGTTAACTTTTTATTGGTATTTATACACTACATATACATAGCACATGGTATGTATTACCTATTGAATCATTTCTCATATACCATATACTTGACTTTGCACTTTATACATATACCTTATAAAAAATAGAAACAAATTTTATTATCAAACAATTAATGCACAAATTTCAAATTAATGAGTAACTCATTTTAAGATCCTTAGTAAATCACTAAAAATTAGATAGTAAATCAAAGTATATCATTATCTTATCACTTACTTAAGAATCATATGATATAAGAATCAAACTTAGAAGTGGGTCTAACATTTACATAGTCTTGATTATTATAGGGGTTGATGTACCTAGGAGCTCAATAATTACTAAGGCTTACCATAAAAGGTAGTGACCAGATGAGTTCATCGAGAGATCAAAGAAAATGAGGATAGAATAGTTGGCAACATACAGTAGCTTATGTGAAGCTACTTAGAGGATATTACGCACCAACAAATATAATACGACTTAACACTTCGCTTAATATGACTCATAAGCTAATGTTAAGGTCTATTCGTCACAAATCTTGAGTTATTTAACAAAATTAGATAAGAGCACAAGAGAAAGTATACTTAGAGAGGGGTATCTCATAAGAATAAGAATATTTGATTAAGTATAAGTTATATGATGATTTCAACTACAAGATAATAAGTCCCTAAGGTAATAAGGGACTATTTGTAATAAGTCCCTAGGGTAACAAGGAAATGTATGCAATTACAAAAGGGGGTAATACAATAACACTATCTTAGTACATTTCTAAAAGGGTAAAAAAGGACAAATAGTACAAAGGAATATAGTATAATATCAAAAAAAAAAATAATGATAGGTAACGTACCATAATTAAGTCCACACTTTAAGATCTTAGGATATTGTGGTTGAGCTATACTAAGGTTGGGGATGCTATTGACGAATGATACTTGGAGTTGCTAAGACGAAAAAAGGATGCTATTGTTCAAGAGGCCAAATGAGTAGAGCTCGATGCATATAGTAATTTGGTTCTCAACGCTCGAAAGGTCGACCTCAACACTTGTCATTTCTGTAGATTGAAAGAGTAGGCCTCAGCACTCGACAACTATATATGTTAGAAGAGAAGGGTTCAATATGTAGCAGTCTTAAACCAAGTGCTCATCTAGTCGGCCTTAGTACTAGGCAACTCAGTGACTAGGTAAGGTTTCGAACAAAGCAGAGTGTAACTGAACTTAGACTTCAGAGAGTTTGCTCACAATACTTCTATATACTAAAGCTTGTCCTCAACAAGCTGTTAAGAGAGAATCTTTCTGTTGGGAGACTGTAGGCCTCTAAGGTAAGCGTAAGTGAAGGGTCTAAAGGTCAACAATCCTTCAATTCCTCGGGGTTATTAAAGATTTGCCCTCAAATCTTGATCTTCTTCTACATCTTCCAATACATAAGGCATCAAGTCGACCACATTAAAAATAGGAGACATTCCATATCCTTCGAGTAATTCTAATTCGTAAGCATTATCATTAACATGGTGAAAGACTTTAAATCAACCATCTAACCATAGGGATAACTTGTGTGTCCTCTTCCCTAAGAATTACTCCTTGTCGAGGTGGATCTAAACAAAGTCTCCTAGGTTGTAAATGACTCGCCTCTTTCCCCGGCTTCCCTATTCTCTCTACCAAGCTATAATCTTGGCTAGTTGCTTGAAAAACTTCTGATGTAGTTTCTAAAACTCCTCGGTACGCTACAAGCCTGATTGACTTATTCCTTAGGAGGTTGAGTTGATAACCGTATCTAAGGGTAAGTGCAGTTAAGTCCATAAATGATCTTAAAAGGTGATCTTCCTATCAAGATATGAGTGGAGCGGTTGTAAGCAAACTCAATGATGGGCAGATATAGATCCCAACCATGTAGGTTCTTCTTAATAGTAACTTAAAGAAGGTTGCCTCTTGTTCTATTCACAACTTCAGTTTAGCCATCTATTTGTTAGGTGGTAAGAAGTACTGAACATGAGCTTAATGTCAAGCTTTTTCTATAGGGTTCTCTAGAAGAAGCACATGAACTTAGAATCATAATTAGACATAATATTACTTAGTACTCCTTGTATCTATACAATTTCTTACAAAAAGAGGTTAGTAACAAATAGAACATCATTGTCTTGGTGGCAAAGGATGAAGTAGCTCATCTTACTGAACTGATCGACCACCATTAAAATAGAATCATATCTCCTTGGTGTTTTAGGTAGGCCGAGCATGAAATCTATGCTTAGATTGATTCGTGGCTATTCAAGCGTGGGCAGAGATGTATACTCGCCATATGGCTCCTTTCTTCCCTTAACTTGTTTGCATACCTCTCAATGCTCAAGAGTTTTACACACATCCTTCATCATCTCAAGCCAATAGAAATATTCTTTCAACAACTTGATCATTCTCTTCTCACCAAAGTGGTTAGTTAAGGCCCCAGCATGGGCTTCTTAAACAAGTAATTCCTTAACAAACCCATTCAGCACATAATTTGTCTACCTTTCATAAAAAATCCTTAGCTCAAACAGAACCCATCCACTATTCTTCCTATGTTACATTTGGCTACTAAGGGTCCAAAGTAGGGATCATAGTCATATTGATTAGGTAAGGTGCTGATCCTAAGTATCCTAGCTTGTAAAGTGGTAACAAGAACATCCTAATGAAAAAGTGCATTAACTATAGTGTTGGTACTCATCTTTTTGTATCTAATGACATAGTAGAAAGTTTCTAGGTATTTTACCCACTTAGCATGGAGTTAGGAAAGTTTTTATTATTTTCTGAAATGTTTGAGAGATTTATAATCTGTATGGATGATGAACTGTCTCGGTAAAAAATAGTGTTGCCAATTCTAAACTGACCAGACAAAGGAGTTAACAAGGCATAGAACTTCTTGTCATATGCCGAGTAATTTAGTGTGGCATCTTTGAGTTTCTCACTAAAGTATGCAACTAGTCAACACTCTTGCATAAGAACAACTCCAATGCTAACTTTAAATGCATCACATTCTAGTTCAAAAACTTTCTCGAAGTCTAGAAGGACGAGTACTAGGGTAGAAGTCAACTTAGACTCTAAAGCTTCTCTAAGTTTTCTCAGACCATTTGAACTTAGAGTTTTTCCTAGTTAGCTCGATCAATGGGACAACTATGGAACTAAAGTTCCAAATGAATCTTCAATAAAACAAAGCTAGACCATGAAAACTCCCTACTTCGCCACTACTAGTAGGTATCGGCCATTTGAGGATAGCTCATACTTTCCCGTCATCAACTCTAATACCTCCCTCAGAAATAACATAACTGAGGAATACCAACTCACTCTAATAGAATACACACTTCTTAAAGTTCCCAAATAAGTGCTCGGTATGAAGGATATCAAACATAGATCTCAATTGCTCAACATAAGAGATGAAGTTGGCACTATATTCCAAAATATCATCAAAGCAGACAATAGTATACTTACCAATCAATGTTCTCAAAACATAGTTCATGAGTAGCATAAAAGTGCTTGGCGCATTTCTCAAACCAAATGGCATCACTATCCATTTGAATAGACCATCTTTTATTTTAAAAGTAGTCTTCCATTCATCCTTAGGTCTTATTCTGATTTGGTGGTAGCCACTCTTCATATCAATCTTTAAAAAGATTCATGCACCATGCAACTTATCAAGCATATCATCCAATTGTGGAATCAACTATTAGTACTTGATTGTGATTTTTTTGATTACTCAACTATTGATACACATCCTCTATGAGCCATCCTTTTTCGACACCAAGATAGCCAAAATGGCACAAGGGCTCATGCTCTCTTGTACATATCTATGATCAATCAACTCATTAACTTATTTCTTCAACTCGACAACTTGCTTGAGGTTAAGCCTATAATTAGGTTGGTTACGTAAGGTAGCTCCAGTTTGAAGCTCAATACAATGCTTTATACCTCTTGTAGGTGGTAAACCTCTCAGTATCTCAGTAGGAAACAGGTCGGCATACTCTTGTAGTAATGTCTGCACTTTGGTAGGTGAGGTTCTAACTTCTCTAAACTTTAGAAGTTTCCTAACTAACAAGAGTACACACTCTTCTAATTTGACATCTCTGGAAAAGTTGGGCTTAGAAAATCACTAGGGACATCCTCTATGGTGATAGGGAAATCTTCTCTTGCAACTCTTAAACTTCTTTGGAGCTTATTAGGGTTAATATAACCTTCTTTCCATCCAACTGGAATACATAAGTATTCCTATATCCATCATGCGTTACCTTTAAATCATATAGATAAGGTCAGCCAAGTAATATGTGTGAGGCATACATGGATAGGATGTTGTATAATACCTCATCCTTGTATTTATCACCAGCAATAATCACCACTTTAACTTGCTTGGCAATAGGTAAGTTTCACTTCTCATTCATCCAATGAATCTTATATGGCT
Source organism: Lumnitzera littorea (assembly GCA_024138015.1). NCBI lineage: Eukaryota > Viridiplantae > Streptophyta > Magnoliopsida > Myrtales > Combretaceae > Lumnitzera > Lumnitzera littorea. The sequence continues at coordinate 33,855,506 of JAMXBB010000003.1, forward strand.
TACGGGTGAGGGTAGGTTGGTAATTTCAAGGCCTTCTCTACTCCTTGACCTATTACATTGGTACAACTCTCTCCATCAATGATTAAAGTGCATAGTTTGCCATTTACTCGGCAATTTGTATGAAAGAGATTCTCCCTTTGCTCGTTCTCATTAGAGACGAAGGTACTAAGAGATCATCTTATGACCATACAATACTCAGCTCCCATTTTAGGTAGGGTCACAGCATTTGAGTCTTCTTAAAATTCGCTCAACAGGTGATTAACATCCACCTCCTCCTCACCTTTATTAGCACTCTCCACCTCAAACTAGGATTTGTCTCCCTTAATGGTCACAATACATTGGTTTGGGCACTAACTAACCACATGTCCAAAACCATGACACTTGAAACACATAGTCTCTCAAGTCTTCCTTCCTAAGCTTTGACCTTGGTACTTCTTGTCCTCAGGCTCCTTAGCCTTACTCTTACCTCGGCTATTGTTAGGTCTACTTGGCTTCTAACCTCAATAGTCTATCTTTGAACTATATTAAGCTCGATCATATCTAGTTTGGCCCGGCATACCAGTCCTACTCTACAAGCCAAGTCGACTGCTAGGTGCTCGGCTAAGCAGACTTCTCCTCTGCTTTTCTACTCTTTATGATACAAAAACGGTTTCATCTAAACTTCATAGCCTTTACACCTCGACTATATTACCAATCTTAGTCCTTCATCTAAAAATGAATCTAGTTGTGGTCTATGCTTTAGGTTTGTCAATATCACATCGATTCATTAGTAACCGGAACTCTTAAACATACTCATCTATTAATCAGCTATCTTACTTAAGTTCTTGTGAGTATTGGAAAGTGTCTTGCTCATAGTATTCTAGAACAAACCTACTCCATAAAGCTCTCTTCATCTTTTTCCATGTTCAAATTTCTTATCAGGCTCTCTAGCATATATTCTGCAACTTCTTCCATCACATTGATACATACCTCAAAAATTTTAATGTAGCCACATGAATACGCACCAAGTCATCGTAATCATAAAAGTCGAAGATCTTTTCAATCTTTTCCTTCCAATTAAGGTAGTCATCAATATTACCAAACCTATTAAAGTTCTAAATCTGCACCTTAAGATGCTCGACTCCTTTGGGAGAATGAAACTTTCATTCTTCTAACCCATCGTATTACTCTTCCTCCTTAAACTCCTCAACTTCATCCAACTTAAGTCTCCTTCTCGCAACTCTGTTGGCATGTTGAGGTGGGGTTAGGTTTACATTAATAGCTTTAGGTGCTCAATTCTTAACTATTTGTCTTCTTGCCTTATCTCTCACTTCTAAACCTTATTCAACAACAACTCTCTTTTGCAACTTGGTCTCTAAGGCCTTTTGTATAGAAATAGCTAGATTGGCCACAATAGTAGCAAGTCTTATATTTGCTCGTCAGTAGTTCACATGGTCTATTGTGTAACATGACCACAACCATGAGCATCATTAATCTCTTCTTGAATACTAGGATTTAACATTTCTTAATATAAACTTCAGAAAATTAACTATTCAACAAAAGATTCTCATACAACTTCGACAATACAACTTCTTATAGCAACTTAAGAACTTACTCTCTTTTCTACTTAAGAAACAAAGTATAACAAAACAAATACACTAGTAGGAACTACTTCAACACTAAGCTTTTGATCACAACCTTAAGCTCTTGTAGCAACATCATATGATGTGCCTAGGAGTTTAGTAATCACTACGGCTTATTGTAGGGGATAGTAACTAGATGGTTCCTTTGCGATATTGAAGAAAATGAGGATGGAATAGTCAACAACACATAGTAGCTTACGTGAAGCTACTCAAAGGATATTATGCACCAATAAATACAACACGACTTAATACTTCGCTTGATATGACTCACAAGCTAATGTTAAGGTCCACTTATCACTAATCTCAAGCTATTCGATAAGATTAGATAAGAGGGGTATCTCATATGAACAAGAATATTCATTAAGTGTAAAGTATATGATTATTTCAGCACAAGATACAAAGGATTATTAATAACAAGTCACTAGGGCAATAAGAAAATGCATGCAATTACAAAAAGGAGTAATACAATAGTATTATCTTAGTATATTGTTAAAAGGGTAATAAGAGACAAATAGTACAAAAGAATATAGTGTAATGTTAGAAAAAAGAATGACAGGTGGCATACTGTGATTAGCTCCATGCTCTAAGATCTTGGGATGCTATGGTTGAGCAATACTAAGGTCGAGGATGCTATTAGTAGATGATACTTGAAGTTACCAAGACGAAAAAGGACGCTTCTGTTCAGGAAGCTAAATGAGTAGAGCTCAACATATAGTGATCTAATTCTCGACACTCAGGTCAACCTTGGCACTTCTCATTTCCGTAGATTAGAAGCAAGCCTTGGCACTTGGTAACTCTATATGCTGGAAGAGAAGGGCTTGGTGTACAGTAGTCTCAAACCAAATGCTCATCTAGTCTACCTTAACACTTGGTAAGTCAGTGATTGGACAAGGATTCAAACATAGCAGAGTGTGTCCAAATTAGGACTTCAGAGAGTTTGCCTACAATTCTGCCGCATACTAGAGCTCGTCCTCCACAGGTAATTGAGAGAGAATCCTTCTAATAAGAGATTGTAGGCCTCTAAGGCACGCTTGGATGAAGGAGGTTGGCAATCTATTAGAGGATCTAGAAATGTTGTTGGTTTGTTATTGTAACACTCAGGACAAAAATAAAATATAGAAACAAGGTCATATTGCTAAAAGAATGTATTTTATGAAAGGGGTGATATGGTAAATTTTAAAAATTAATAAAGGGCACACTTTGAAGTATACAAAAGTTCCAACCCTTCACAAAAGCACTCCTTCTAACTTAAAACGCATCTAGACTCCTTTCTGTTACAAAAGTGGACTTAGCGATAGAGCTTTCAGTGAGCCCTTAGCAGTAAAGCTTTAACTTTATAAGACTTTATTGGATTTCATTGGAAAATAACAATCCTAATCATTGTATTACTCATAGTGCAAGGAGAAGGTGCAAGAAAAGGTGAAACCATAAGACTTATAACAAACCTTAGAAAAGATCTTTCATAAGTATCTTTGTGGTTTAGAGTTTAGTAATGGTTTGATTCTAAAGATGTGTTTTCGTTTTCCTAAGATTGTGAATGGTCATTTGGTTTGGAAGAATGTAAGGAGTCACTTAAGGTTTAATCAAATTATAAGGTAATGTATCCTTCCCTTTTGCAATCTTTGTCTTTTATGAAATTTGTGGATTTAAGAGTATCGTAGAGATGTTTTGATATGATTTTGGTTAATAATAAAAAGATTTCGATGTTTTTAGAGTAAGGTCAAGGATAGGACTTCAAATCAAGAGTGTGTAATTGTGATTTTAATGGAAAGGGAGAAATGAATTCAAAGTAGCAAGATCACAGTTAAAGATCATAGGCATAATCATGACCATGATTCTTTTTAGAGCGTTAAGTGCAAAGTATGAGTACGATCATGACCATAATTCTTTCTGGAGCATTGGATGTGAAGTATTTTGGAGGAAAATTTTGGTTGAGAGAATCTTGGCTAAGGTTCATGGTTGTGATTTAAGGCGTGATCATTCTATGTTGAAAAATAGTCAAGTTCGCGAATATAATCTCAAGCGTATACTTGTGCTTCACCTTTAACAAAAGATCACATATGTGATTTCCTAACCGTAATTTTTGTAGCTGTTTTCCTTTGTTTTTCCAACCTTAGTGTAGTTGTTCCCAACTTAGAATTCTTATCTAAAACCCTTAGAAAGTCTACATAAAGTATTAGAATCTTGCTAAGGTGATTTTATATTTCGTTTCTTTATAGATTTATCTTTCTAAGTTAGAATAAGATTAAGTTCTTTCAATGGACTCTAACTACGTAACATGTGTTTCTTATGATTCCTAGGCTAAATTTTATATTTATATATGTACTTAAATTGATTAATTAAATATTTAACTTAAATTATCATTGCTTATTGCTTATGCTTGGCTCAGCCTAGGGATTGAGAGTAGCAAATCCTTAAGGGCAACCTTGATGATCTATATGATGTGTTGTCCAGTTATTCTTAATGGAATCTCACATGAAAATGATCTAAGGTAGATCTAGGCTACTATGGATGGGGCCTAAAGTGGTACGCCCAAAGTTAGGTTATAGAGGTGCCTAAAGTGGTATGCGCAATTGTAGGTTATAGAGAGGTCCGAAAAAACATGCCCAAATGCTAGGATGATGAATCAAATTATGTAGTGATTGAGGTTATGAGAACCTTCGTTGTATGTTGTACGATTGGCTAATATAAAGATAAATAAATTGTTGAGCGATTATTTCCTTGCATTTGCATTTAATACATGTTGTTATGTATGGTTTGCTTATGTGCATGTATATGTTTATTACGTATTGAGTTTCGATTCATCTTTCTTTTTCATCTTAGCAGTTGCAGGTTAAGATGATAGTTTTGGAGGCACTATTAGTTATAGTTATCAAATTGAATATGAGGATTATGTTAGTGGGAGAGAGCTATTGCTAGGAGGATCCTTATATAGAGAATTATTATTATGATGACTATTATCAATATTAGGAATGTATATTCATTTTTGTTTTAGTAATTATTGATGAGACAAAGTGTTATTTTTTTTTTCCTTTTCCATATGTCAAAATAAAGGGAATTTCAAGTATAGATGAGTTTATTTTTTTATGTGGATTATTTATAGACACATTAAATTCTTTGAAAGTGGAGTTATCGGTCAATAAAGTTAATGGATGTTATTAATCTTAAGATTTTGAGATTTTCGCCATAGACTTATAGCCTAATGTATCAGTAGAAGACTAAGTACATGTAGTAATTTAAGATGCCCTAAGTATGAGGCGTTACAATTATACTCTATTTTGTTGCCTTGTTAAATTTATAGTAGCTTCAACCACTAAAATTATTGCTTTTCATAATCTCTCTAAAGTGAAAAATGGCTTCCATCACTAAATAGTATTTTAAACTGTAAATATTTTCTTAAGGTAAGTAGTGCAATGGACTTAAAGATATGAAGAATTATAATGCCTAAAATTTTAGTAACCCATTGATATTTAAAATTATAAACCGTTTTATTATATTGAACTTAAGGGATATAAATAAATATTATACCTAGAATTGTGAATCCAATCTAACCTTTCTTCAAAATGGAAAGTTGACTAAGTAGGCTTTGGCTTAAGTTGCCTTGATCTTTTTATTTTATTGATTTAATATGAAACAGATTGTATTTTATAATTTTATTCTCATTTTTTATGTTTTAACAATTCGATACACAATATATATTTGTATTGTTAAGTTACATTGAATATTAAGTGAGAAGAAAAACAAAAAAATGATCTATTAAGTCAAAAATGTCACCAACTAATCTATGCAAATTTGTTAAAATCATGAATCAAACATATAATTTTATGAGTTTATGATTTTATAATATTTTTCTCAACTAAAATGGATGTAAATTATATAAGTGAAGACTTTTGATAAAATTATAAATTTTGATGCATAATTTTATAAGTTTACTATTTTATCGGTTTTTCATAATTTTATATGATTTTACCAATTTTATATGTTTAAATAAATAGTAAAATTACGATTCTAACAAGCATAAGTCTATGTATTAAAAAATTACTAAGTTACAAGCTTACAATTAAGATGGAGAAAACTTGAATCCATATAAAATTTAAAGTGGCATTTCTTTTGGAAACTTTTACTTTTTCATATCTAATCTTTTATTCATCATTATGGCAAAAAAAAATCTTTCATCCATCATATTTATTTATAGTTTCATTAAGTTTCATCCGTTATAATTACCATTAATTTTCATAAAAGAACTCTTAGGATTCCTAATTCAAAAACCCTTAATGGCTAATTAATTATTTATACTAGAAAATATTTTCTTATTTCTAATTCTTTCTATATGTTTATGAGCACAATTTAATAATTAGTTCACTTAACTTCTTCTAAGGTTGAATAAGTTCTAAACAAGCTCAAGAACTTCTCTTTTTTATTCTATAATTCCCATTAAATGTAACTAAGTAATATCGAGAGTTGGAGGAAAAAGAAAAATAATAAAAAAATAGTACAGCAATCATTATTCTAAACCTACTAAGCGAAATCTCCTAAAAACATCCTTAATTGGGCCTAACTTTCTAATTTTATCACTAAACCATTAAACCGATCCATGACATTAAGTTCAATTATCAAAATAATGTTATATGGTGTACATGTATGTACATATGTATTTATGTATGGTGAAGAGGATTCAAAAGATACATTTTAATTTCATTTAACTATGAAAAAAGGTAATGATTATTTATAGTTTTATAAACGATTAGACTTAATTGTTGACACATTAAATTTAAATCTATAATGCAAAAAAAATAAAAAATAAAAAAGAACAAACCAAAAATGTAAGAAAAACCAATTATATGTATACATATACGAATTTGATTATAGGTATGTATGTGCATGTTCATTTATATTCTATTTGTGTAATATATGTAATTTACACAATGTATGTTGCCTAACTATTTAAAAAAAAAAAATAGAATCGACTTTAAAAGGATGAACCACAAGTAGGGATAAGGATTTTAATTGTTTTAGAAAATAAATTCACATTCATATCCTCATTTAAGTTGTTTCCATATTAAGAAGATTGATTGATCTAGAATGAGAAGTATTAATTGCTAAAACGTGAATGAGGAAGAGAAAGTTTATGTGTAGTTGGTTTTTAAAAATGTGTGGAGAGGTGAATAGCCGTGGGAATAAGAGGGGTGGTTTTCTAGCTTAAATACACATGGAGTGATGGTAATTTATTTTAAAAATATAGTTTTAGAGAGGAGTTGAATAAACATGATTTATAAAATAAAGTTAATTAAGTGGAGCAGTTATACAAAAATATTTTAAAGTAAGATTTAATTAATTGATGTCAAATAGTAATTAAATGGTAGTTAACAACCCTTTTTGGTTTAAATATTATAGATATTACCTATTATTTATCTTAAACTATCAATAGTGTTGACGTACATTTTACATAAAGGAAGAGCCATAACATTAATAACTAAATCAAAAATAAGATCTATGAATTATATATATATTATTTTTACAAACTACAACAGATAATAAAAAAATTGATTTCCCAATGTAAACAACAAAGAACAATGACATAGCTTGGATGTTGTATTTATCCCACACATTGTAATACTTATGAATTAAAATTTTAAGAATAAATAGGATAAGTAGAGATAAGGTGCAATTCAAGCTGATGAAGAAAGTGATATTATCATTAAGGAGAATTAAGACTTATTTAGACCAGTTTAATGTTCAAGAGATATAGACGGCCAGTCTTATGAATTTTTTGATAGAGATAAAATTAGGTTATCTAGTGCTTTACTCCTTGTCCTTAGGAAGTTTTTAAGAATATTTTAACTCTTCCAACTATAAATATATACTTTCTACTTCTATGCATCATGTATTTACATGGTAAGAATGAGCACAAAGTTGTAATAAGTGTTACCAGTATGGAATCCACTTAATTGATTTTTCATTTAATGGATAAACTAAAACTTCACAACATTGGTCGCTCCTATTTAATCATTAGTAACCCACCAACTATATGGTATGATATTCGATTTTGTAAAATAGGAAGACTAAACTAAACTGTTATCATATTAAGTTTAAGCCATTAGAGTAGCCCATCACCTCAAATCTTTACTTATCTTACATAATTTATAAGGAGGAGTGATAAACGTAAAGATTTTATTTATCAAACATAAAATTAAATAACTTGGCAAAAGAAGATTTATATAAGTTGATAAGTATACATATTACTTGATAAACACTTGAGAAAGCCACCTCATTTAGATTCAACTTTGATATTGTTGTTTGATTAGAATATCATTTTCGATCTACAAATGGAAAATAATGGAAACGTAAAAAGCCAAAACTAATTACAAGTCATAAGGAATTTGCATGCTTTGTATGCTATCTCATGGAAACTAATCTTAATGAATTAAAGTTTATTTTATGTTGTATTATATGGTAACTTATATATCTATGTAGCTTATCTATTCTAAATTGTCTATTCCAAAGTGGTTATAAGGTACTGTTGAAATTTTCGATATAAAATAACTACTTAAATGTAAATTCTTTTTGTAAGAAAAATATAGTATTATCTTAATTATTTTTGCTATGATAATATTATTCAATATTCTTTTACAACAACAAGAGGATGTAAAGTTTGGAACAAACTAGTTGTTCCTTAATTTATTAAAATGAACCAATATTCTCATATATAAGTTTGAACACGAAAAGAAATGTAGTTATAGTTTTCAATTGACCTTTATGCTATAAAAATATAAAGAAAATTTATTACAAACTAGATTCTCATACATAATGTGTTGAGGTTATATTGACAATTGTTAAGCTCACCACTAGTGTATAAGTCACATTCTAAGTGATCATTGAGTTCAATAAAATCATCACTTTAAATGAAATCTCAAAAGAGGTGATAAGCGATACCTAATACACAATAACTACATCATATATACATAAATATATATAATAAGTCCCCTACAATCATGTTCTAAAAGTACGGATCTATATACCGCTAAATTTAGTTTTAAAAGTGTAGACTTATAATGCTCCTTAAAGCCTTAGAGTTTTTTTAAAAGTGTGGACTGTTCATTGATCTCTAGAGTTAGTTTTACCATCGCAAATCTATAGTGCTAATTAGAGTTGGTTTTAAAAGTATAGAGTAAATTCCTAGAGTCTAGTTTTGAAAATGTAATAATTCTCAAAGTCATTAATTTTTGAAAGAGTGGATTGAATCTCTAAGTCATACTTGACAAAGTAAGGTAAGTTCTTAAAGTAAAGTTTTAAACGTGTAGATCTATTAATTCCTAATTCTTACACTATTAAGTCTATCGAAAATGTTGTGTATTCACATACATAATTGAACTTCAATCTCCAATACGATACAAAAATTTACACATACATATACACATAGAAAGAAAATTTCATCTAGGCATTATAACTATCCTACCACATGTAATAAGCAACAACCAGCAATAATTCAAATGCTTGGTTTTTATTAAGACTTTTCAAGTATAGATAGTCAAATTCAAGCCTATGACATGTAATATGAACCAATTAACATTTTATGTGTTAAAGATTGAAATTCTTAAATTTAATGATTGATTCTCCACTTATTTTAATATTTCACCTTCATTACACTTGTCTCATATTCTATTTAACTTACATAGTCAATTTGTAGCTATGAGAACTGATCAGGTGTATGCGGTTGACCAATAAATCAATTGAGTCTAAGCAATTGACATACCCTTTATGCTAGGTCAGCTACACATGTTTATAAGTAGTATAGACTTGATTAACCTAAGGTCAATTGTTTACCTCTCAATTCATGATTATCTTGTTAATTCTCTAAATTTTATGATTTTAAGCTTTGGATTCCTTAGTTCATCTCGAATCTTTCTTACCACTTTAATATATTGTTATTGATTGTATCATCATATTAAATTGCTAGGTCTCATCTTCTATTATGTATTATATTATCAATTATGCTTAATTTTAATCCTTTTTTTGAACTAATGCTTACTTCATGTTCTATAATTCCTATTATAATTAGAGCCTAAGAGGTGTATTTTCTATTGTTGTATTAAGGTGGAAAATTACTAAGAATTTCATACCTTATCATAAGACGGAAGGTGACTCTTGGCTCTTATTATACTTGATTTTAATTGATCCACATTTAACATAATTGTATCGATTCCTATATCCATGACTAAAATCTATGAATGGATACTTAAACCCTTACTATTTGAAGGAACTTGACCTTCTTTTCCACATATCTATTAAGATTTTGCTTCCTTGTAATAATAGAAAGATTTTGATGTTAATCATGTCAATAACCTCAATTGGTCAACAAAAAGGAATTAATTGGAGTAAGGGATGATTTAAAATTTCCTTTGTGAATTGTGCATGCATTATTTCTCAAACAAGAGGATGTATGCTCATGGGAAGGGGGAGAGCTAGGGTTAGAGCTAACTTGAAGAGGGAAAGAGTGAGAGAGAGGGTGGTGGCTTTTAGGAGGGAGGAAGAAGCTAAGGTTAGGTATGGGAAAATGACTAAAGGAGTTAGCTCCTCAAATTGAAGACATCGGGAGATAAAGAGATGATAATTTTTGCATTTTTCCCTACTACAAACAACATAACTCTTGTTTTCTCCCCATCGTAATCACATAATAATAATATATGATACTCTTCTCTCTTCTATATAATAATAGAGTACTCTATGATAGTGCTTGGTTTCCAGTTCAACATAAGTTAAAGATAATAGAGGATAATAACATGGCACATCATAGTATAACTAAACAATATAGCACAAGTTTTTTATATTATATTTGATATGCTAAATACAGTACAATGTTTTTTTTTTTTTCATTTTTACTATATGTTGTTTATCATGTATAAATAATGCACTCAAATGGAGATTTTTATAGTTATACTATTTTTGTTATCATTATTTATTTTAATCGTAATTTTTTATTCTATCATTGTCTTACCATAACAACCATCATTGCTATTGTTGCCATTGCACTACCATTACTACTTTAATAGCATAAAAATTATTAACACTTATGCAGCACCATTCTAATGATAATATTATGCACCAATCCTTTAGTATTAGCAACGATAATTATGGAATAGTGGCTATGTGAAGGCAATAATAGTATAAAGGCAGTTTTGTTTACTATCAAACTTAATTTGTAAAGTACAATAAGTTTTATCCTATCCAATACTCCAAAAGATTGCTAACTTAACCAAATGCTAACTTTGTCTCTTCCATAATATTTATGAAATGCATGAATTAGACTTAATTATTCTTTCAATCGTTATTGTTGTATGGGTACATATAAACAATTTAAATTGTACTCTTCCAAATGATTAAGAATAAATTACCTAAGTTAAGTGAATAATTCCACACGTAAGATAGAAAATGAGTTGAAAGAGAAACGGAATAACCATGGTAAAGAGTAAGTTTGTTAATTATGTGATATTTAATGAAATTTCCATACTACCTTTATTAATTAAGTACATAATAATGAACCTCTTACCTAAGAAAAGTACATAATAAATAAATAAATAAACCAAAATTAAGACATAAAATGAGAAAGAAACCAGTAAAATGAGAAAAGCCAAAGCAATAATTAGTTAGAAAAGAAATTTTCCACTATACATCCTAACAAAGCTATAGAAATTTTTGGGCATATAGGAATTATACATCCGCTACTTTCCATCTAACCCTAGAGTTAATCGAATTATGTGCACTCTTAGAGTAAACTGAAATACAAACTGGTTTTCCATATATTTGTGTTCATCAACTTAAATATTTTCAAAGCTTGAACTCCTAACGTTACATGATAGTTGATGTCTATAGTGACATTAGGAGTGTTAAGAGGACTAATTTACACTAAAGCATAATAACCTATTTCAATGTCATACTCCTTCTCTAGTTCAATAATCATTAAAAAAAAAAAAACACTTAGCTTTGTATACATGATCCTTATAAACTTCTCATCATAATCATAACAAAGTCTCTTCTCTCTTTTAGTTGTTGCTTATGAAATTGATAGGGATTTAAGAAGTATATAATTGGTTGAAGATGATGAATTTGTAACATTGGAAATCTTAAGCTTAAATTCAACCGAAGAATGTAGTATATGTTGTGAAAGAATGGAAGGTTTCGATTATGATGATGAATAAAAAGTATGTTTATGTATGTTACCTAAAGTAAAAGAATGGTTTAGAAATGAATGAGTAAAAGAGTCATCTACTGTTGAAAGTTAGCCTCGTGAAGTTTGTTTAAGGTCATAGCCTGCAATGAACTTATAGGCTAAAAAGCTTTAACTTCTTGTTGAATTAATGATTAAAGGTCTATGATGAAGTAACTTTGAAGAATTCTTCCTAGTATTCCTGTAACATGACTAGAAAGAGATTTAAACTCATTATGGTATTCACTGATAGTTTCTGTTTCTACCAACTTAGTGAGTTTACTTGATAGTCTTCATACAATAATGGCCTAAAATGTAATTTCAATGCTTTAGATGAAGTTACCTATGTAGATAGCACATTGTTCTTAAAGAGCCGCTGGTATCAACATAAATACTATTTTCTATGGCAAAAGAAGCCATCTTAAGATGTTCACAATCTATTACATTATAAAAATCACAAAATTGTGAAAGCTTAAAAATTTAAGAAGTGGAATCGTTTCTTGAAAACTTTGGTACTACCAACTTAATGCTTATGATATATGATTGTCACTAATCTAAAATTAGCGTATAAGAAGATGCTGTATTATCCATTGATTGTTTATGACTTATATGATGTGTTGGATAATTCTGGTTCTCCATTTGATGGTAAATATATTGTAAAACATGCACCATATTTTTAGTTAATCTATTTATCTTGGTATTTAGCTACTTGAACTCATTGTCAACTATAAAAAATTTTGCTTGCATGTACATTAACTTCTTTTAACCTTGTGAGTCTTCTTGTATTATCAGCCATGATAAGTCTTGAATCTTGAATTTTCGTTTGGATGAATGAAAGCACAAAATGATAGCTTGAGAAGGCCTGGCCTAATATGATGTAATAGAGCTTTCACCCCAACAACTCTTAAAAAGAAAAGAAAAAGGATTTAAAAGTTCTTAATGCACTGGATGGATATATCTTCTCTCTCTTGGTCTCCGGAAGGTACCTTATGTTTCCTCTCAACCTCTCATAGTTAGGATTTCACCAAGATTTTACTTTTGTCTTGAATCTGATGCTGAAATCATCATTTTGATGCTAAAGATTTGTATCTACTCTTGTATGTAATGTTTATTTTGTTTCCTCACTATATTTTACCCTACTAACAACTAAGTTTTCCTACTTTCTTGCAAGCTCACTAGTGATGAAGGAAGATAATCTAAACTTCTGGCGCCAGATTTTCTAAGAAACTTTTCTTTTTTTCGTTTAGTGGGTTAAAGATGGATAACCACTTTATAGGTCTTCTTTTGCTCTTATACTTCTTTCTTATGTTTGTTGTCATAGTTTATCACAACCATTAAACCGTTCACGATCAGCTACTTAAATTATCTACTGAACACGTAAACTAATTCATTATGTTGATGTTGTCACAAGTTTGCTGAGTTCTCCGGCCTTTTAATTACGAACCGTGGACTAGATGAGCCCTACTAGATCGGGTACCGATTCACATTTCTATGTGAAACTTATTTTGTTAGAACGAGTTTTGCAATCCCAAAAAAATATATATTTTAGTCCAATAGAACTTTTCGTCTACAAATGTAAATTATTGTAGACAATGTAGTTCTAATTTTTTTTTTTTTTAAATTTAGACTGACATTCATTTCAAAATACTAGGCATACAGTCAGCTCGGGCTATTATTCTTTAAACTGTCGGTGAAGCGTCATTTTAAACAAAGTTTCATGTGTCTACTTATTAAAAAATTAAAAAAAAAAACAAGGGTATAAATATTACCCTAGCGCTTAACACTTTTTATTTTTAGCAGATTATATATTAGAAAAACAACATATATATGCTAAAAAAAATGAAAAATTATATCATAGGGGATTGATTTTTAGGATACGTTTAAATAGTTAAAATAAATTATCAACATATTGTTAAAGAGTTCAAACAATAGATTCTATTAATTTACTAATATAACATTATTAATTTGTGCTAATATGATATGTTATCAGTCAGTTGATATTGAAAAAGTATTGATATGATTGGTTTATTTATAATAAAATAGGAAAAACAAAAAAAATTAAATATGTAAAAATAAAAAATAAAATAGCATAAAAAATTTGAAAGGGTAGAAGTAAAAAATCTAAAAATAAAAAAGGGAACAAAAAATAAAATGTAAAAAAATTTAAAAAATAAATAAAATTTTTTGAAAATTAAGGCTATCAAATTTTATAAATCTAATGGTACACAAATAAATTAATCAACACCATTAAATTTTTAACATGATAACTTTTATAAATTTAAGACTCTTTATAGATAGCCATCAAATATCTCCTAATTTTAAGGTAGTTAAAATGATCATAATAGAGTTATGGGTCTTACAATTTATTATTGGTATTGAGTAATCATCTACCATCCACGATCCTATATTTAAACTTATTTAATTATTTTATAAAATGTTAATTTTTAATTTTTATTAATTGAATAGTTAATTCTCTACATGAATTTATTCTTTATTATTATTGATGTTAGATAGTTACTCACTCCTGCTCATCCAATACTTAAACTTATTTCACTACTTTACAAAATATTATTATTTTATTTTTATTAGTTGAATGGTTAATTCCCTATTCGATTCAAGCTTATTCCCTATTGATCCACTCTAACTCTAACGTAATTCAGGGAAAAAAAAAATGCCTATTCGGTTTGGAGTCTTAACATACAAGTCATTGAAACTGCATGATATGTAGGGCGTTCCATTTCCGCAAATACAAACAAAAACCAACAAACGTGTAATGCACTGAATTTTATGCAATTTTCCGTCGTCGAGTACTGCATGCTGTGTGCCACCCACATTGCGTGCGGGCAGGACCTTACCATTGACGTGATGTGACATTGGAAACAGTAAATTAATACTCACCTAAGCCAAATTTTTCAATCAATGTGGCCCACCGTTATTAGTTCAAGCTTTACAAGAATCTCTTACCATTATACAAGCATATGAATTTTGGCAAATGTGACTTCTTATGTCATGATGGCTCATTAAATAGTATTATCACCCAGGCGTGACTCATGAGCTCTCTTGGACACTAACAAAAAATTATATAAACCATTTGGAAAAAAAAAAAAAACTAAATTTAATTTCTCCACCTACCCTTATTCTAAAACTTGGTCTAAGTTTTCTTTTTCAAGCTTAATAATTAGATCCATTTATATATGAGATATTAGAGGACCCTACTTTGAAAATGATGATTCGAGATCATTTATAGGATAATTGCGATAGAGGGATTTAAAACAGGAAGCCAATTTAAATAATTCCTATAAACTTTTAAATTAATCAAATAAGTAGTAATCCAAATAAATTATTAATATCACAAAAATGTTAAACGAGATAAGTCATAAATATTTGCTAAAAAACTAGTGAAAGGATATTTGTGGTTCTTTTTGGATGAAATATTTATAATTAATTTAACTCTCTTTAAACAAATTGATTCATAGATAAATTAACGTTATATTTTTCCTTGAGAAATTAGTTGATTAGCAAATAGGGAGTAATGTTAAGTTAACTACCAAAAATTAATAGATTTTTTTGCTTTCTCAAGATAGCATCATATCAAAACACGTATGCCACGGTTCATAACATGAAAAGATTTGAATAAACGATTATTATTCAAAATTAAAAAAAAAAAAAAATTGGTGCATTAGCATCATTGATTCAGATGTTGTGCTTACATATCTCTACTTGTTTACTACGGGGGGATTTCCCACGAACATTTGATGATGTTTTTAGGTACCACGCCTTTGAGGAGCCAAGCACATGGAAATTTTCTAATAACCCATCTGGGACCTAAGGTTGCAGACAAACCGTTTTGAGTTTTAATTAACGACCTTCTCGAGACCTAATCAAAATGGCATGATTACTAGGGAATCTTATTATTTTAAGTCTCCAATTGATGATCTTGGTAGCTCATTAGTTTTTGTAACTGTTAGAATAGATAGATACGAGCCATTTACTTGAAGGGGCCACTTGTGTGCCAAAGGAAGAAGGCTCAAGAGCTACAGTAGTATTAACTTTTATGATAGAAGTATAGAATGCATTAGATGAGAAAGCTGATAGAATGAATATTTTGCTGCTCTAACTACAAGGGATGCATCGATCAGATGAGGGTGAGAAGGCCCAACCTGGCACATTGTAACTCTTACATGCCATGAAATCTCAAGACATTAATAAGCTCAAAGGATAAATGTATATTGAAATCAAGATGGTTAACGGAGAGAGGAGTGCGATGGTCAATACCGGAGCCTTGCACATATTCCTTCATAAGGCGAAATCATTGATAAACTTAAGAGTGTAGAGGTTTCTTGGTCCAGCCCTCTCGTGAATTGTTTCGGTTTTTGTATTTTTTCTTTAAATTTATTTTCTGTAAATTCTATTGTAATTGTAACAGAAAAAGAGAACAAAAAAGAGAAAAGAAAAAAAATATAGAGAAGCTTAGTTTATTTTTGTCTTATTTTCTTGGATAAAACATAAACAAAATAATAAGAATAAAAATAAAATAAAATAAATGTTTTACCACTTAGAAAATCCATCTTTTTTAAAACAAGAAAAGAATAAAATAAAGTCAACCTTTTTTTAAAATTAGGACCTTTAAGAATTTTCAAAACATATAAACAAATCAATTTAGGATCCTTCAGAATTTCCCCTTAAATAATTCAAATTGAATTAAAAACGTAAACTTGACTAATTTTCAAAAGCTAAAAAGAACCAACACACATAACAGTTTTTGATAAACGAATTACGGAAATCTATTCTCAAATAGCGTATATATAGGCACTCGTAAGATACTACGAGCCAATTTAAAATATAAATTTTTTTTCCCCTTTAGATAAATTTGTTCGACGAATAGTATTTCATTGTTTTTTTTTTAAATAAAAATTGTAAATTATAAGGAAATGTTAAAAAGTGAAATTTAAATTTGGAAAGATGAAAAGTGGTATCCTTTAAGAGTTTAAAAAGTTAGGCCTTAGTCTCCAATCTTTGGTTTTCAAAACCATTTTTTAAAATTAGTTTTTCAGTAAACTAATGGCAAAGCTAAGTCAATCCACCCAATCAATTTGAGCTAACCCATTCTTTTTCCTAACACCCGTCGGCAACTTCAAGTTTTCAAAAATAGAAAACCAAAATTTACTTAACACTTAGTTAAGGATTAGTATTAAATGGGCTAGTATTTAATACTAATCGAATTAAAAAAATAAATAAAAACTAGAAAAAAAATCAAACTCGATAGCTTGGCAACTCAATTAGAGACATCAAGAGGTGTAGCCACTTAAAATCATCCAAATTTAACTTTATCTTTTTATATATGCATATTTAGTTTCATTTTTTAGATATATCTTTAGTGTAAATAGTTGTACTAATGTTTTTATTTCTCTTGTAGGTAATCTTCTTTTTAGGTTTTAATCTTTTAGGGGTTTTTATTTTAAATTGTATCATTAATGCATGGTAAATACGATCAAACCTAGGCTGTCTTAGGATCTTAGAACGAGAAGCCATTTTATATGTTCCGGGTATAGTAAGGTAACTACCGTTTGGGGCTAATTAGGTTACTTCACTTAAACTTTGATGTGACCAAGGAACTATTTCTTCAAAAATATATAAGATCATAGAGTTTAAGGACCTTTAGA
Source organism: Lumnitzera littorea (assembly GCA_024138015.1). Taxonomy (NCBI): domain Eukaryota; kingdom Viridiplantae; phylum Streptophyta; class Magnoliopsida; order Myrtales; family Combretaceae; genus Lumnitzera; species Lumnitzera littorea. The sequence goes on from JAMXBB010000003.1 coordinate 33,872,995, forward strand.
ACCTACTCTGTTTTGCATACATAAATTTTTCTAGACTAGCAAATAACTAGCAAGATGGCATGAAAAAAGAGAGACAACAAAACCGAAGTTTCTTTTCCTATATTTTATTTTATTTTTTCCTAGAATCCATGTACATAAGAGATCTTTTTGTAAATGTAACCGTTGATGTAAATATTTTCTCTTTTCTTTGTAATTTACGAATTCCTTATGATCTTTCAAACGTAGCCAACTCATCCAACATCAGAGTCATCATCAAAGAAATTCACATCTACAAGCCCATAAACTTGAAGCTTGTATTCAATCAATGGTTCTAAACCTTTAACCCAAGAGAACAAGAGTTCATCACCAATAAGATTAGGTTCATACTCCTACTGCCTAAGATTATTGTTAACATTACACCAGTGAGGGCCTTAGTGCATTTTTGGGAACCCAAGGAAGTCACATTTTGCCTTAAGCTACACTTGATTAGTCCAATTTTAGAAGAATACATCTAACTGCTTCAAGCCTCTCTTTTGGATGAGATATATGTTCCAGAGCTTAATTTTGGCCCAACTAACATCTTCTCCAAATTTTTGGTGATCCATAAGTCTGAAATAAATGATGCCTTGAGTGATTGCACCAACTATGCTATGAAGATACAGGATCAAATCCATTGGTTCTAGAACGACCCAACTCCAGCAAATTGGTCTATTTTTTGGTAATTGGAGAGAAAACCAAATTAAAACCTACATCTTAACAGCATTTGCTACCATTTTGTTTCTAAGCGGGTCCTTTCTTATACACTTTAGGGTTGTAGGGTTAGTAGCTGAATTTTTGGAACAAAAGTCCTATATCCCTATCCTACTTGTTGAATAAATAAGGAACCTTAATTTCCTTAAGAAAAAAGGTTACGGGATCTCAAGTCAAGCATGGCACTATTAATGCTATAATTTGTCAGCCACATCAAATGCTTTAGGTTAGATTTGATAAGAAGAGTGTTCACTCATAAGATTGATCTTATCAACTCTTTTGTTGCTAAGGTCAATTTACCAAAAGATGTCCCTACCCTTCTTTAGATAGAAGTTCTACAAGATTTCTGAGTCGAGGACATACTATGGACTGCTAAATGGAGCAATTACACCAAAGTTATATTGGTTTGTAAGAACTATCATTTTGTACCATAGATAAGAATTAGTTGATGTACAATCTACTATCCAAATAACATGGTGAGGCAATTTGGAGGCGTCTAAGACATAGTTCACAGGCCTTCATTGGAGCTATTTACTCTCAACCTTAAAGAGCCTCACTCCCTTAAAAAGGTATCCAGACTTCTTAAAATTAAAGCTTGATAGGACACCCAGACTATAAGCCCTAATATAGATTTAGGCAAATTAAAAGGCGAAGAAGACAAACATAGGGTCACAAAAGAGTATCTATATGATCAATTGCATAAGTTAGGCGCAATACAGTATCGGGCACTAGAAGTCCTTCAACTTGCACCCATAAATCTAAACTTTGAAATGATGACCTATATGGATCAAGTAAAATCTCGTATAGAAGTCTTCTATAACAAAAAAGAAATGTAGGAGAACCTCTTTCAGGAGTCCATACAACGATTTTGTGCCTTGGAGCAATAATTGAAGATAGCCCAAAAGAAGATCCAATATTTTGAGGAAGTAATCGGGCCTTGTTAAAATAAGGGTAAAGTAATAGCAGCCAAACCCAATAGTCAGAAGAAGAAAACATCATTTGGCTAACAGAAGAAAAGAAGATTAGTTTAGGATGCTTTGTAATTTTCCTTTCTATTTTCGATGTAATAAAACTCCGAAAGTTGAGAAATAACAAACAAACTTACCATCTTGTTAATTAATTGCCAATCTCTTCTTTGCATCTGTGTGGCATATTTGCATTTTTCTTACTTGTTTATTTATTTATTTCATTTCCTTATCTTCAAAAACAAAAATAATATGTATTTTAACTTGTTAAAAAGTGTTCTTAGACCAGGTCGCAAAGATAGCTCCCAAAAGTCAAGTTGTCCAAAGAAATGACAACATCAACACCAAAGATGACAACAACAGTGTCAACTCCGAAATTATCGACCTTATTAAGTTGAGGTTTCACTCTTTAGAGCGAACGGTAGGAAAAATCACAGACCAGTTAAGTTTCCTTGCTGATAGTATCGCTTTACTCAGATTTATGGTGACATCCAATGAAGAAAACTCTAAGACCTGTTATGAGAAGAATGTCAAAGCTTCACCCCTCAAAGTAGAAGAGAGCTATCTTAAAGTTAACTTAGCCTTTGAAATTTTTGAATCAGAAGGGGTTTATCCAAAGATCAACCCGACTTTTGAAACTAATACCTATTCATTCCTAATTAATGCGAAGTTAGTTAACTTAGAAGCTAACCATGATAGATTAAAAGAATCAAAGAGGAGGTTGACCTAATAAATTACTAAGAAAATGAAAGCACTCGAAGGTTATGATGGTTTCAAGTAGGTTGGTATCTCAAACTTTTCTTCTTATGACTATGGAAGTTTCCCTGAAAAGTATAAGGTATCGGATTTTGAAAAGTACAATAGGACTAGCTACCTCAAACTACACACTAAGTTGTATGTGTGAAATATAGGCAACTATGTGCAACACAATAACCTTATGGTACAGACTTTTCAAGACAGCTTGATAGGTTTTACTTTGACCTAGTATGCTCAACTAGATCTAAATCAGGTAAACATATGAGAGAAGCTTGCCAAGGCCTTCTATGAACAATATAAGTTTAATGTTGAAGTGGCATTGTAGATATCCTATTTTTGCTCCTTATGCCTTTTCTTTAAATTTTTAAGATAGAGTAAGGGGTCCTAATTTAAGAAATATAGAAAAAAATACAAAAAAATGGAAAATTTAGAAAAATTACTAAAGAAATTGAGAAAATTAAGAAAATAAAAAATTGAAAAATTGAAAAGAAAAATAGAGGATTTAGAAAATTTAGAAAATAACGATAAATAATAATTTTTTAAGATAATTTAATAAAATAGATTTTTTAATTTAGATAAAAATTAGGGGAAGGGCATTGGGCTTAGGTTTAGATTTAAATTTAACTTAAGTAAACCTTATTCATATGTGCAATTTGATTGCACATATAAACAAGGTACATGTCAATGGCCTAATGGTAAAGCACTCGGATATGGCATTGGATTTAGCTTGGGGTCCTAGGTTCAAAACTTATCAAAGGCATCAAAATGCCCTTTATTCTTTTTCCATAAAACACACACAACATGTTGCCACGTGTTAAGGGTTCTTAGCATCACGTATCCTGACACATAATGCTAGTTGATTAGGTGACAGTTGATGTGGCGCTACGTATTGAGCCACGTAACATGACATGTGGCATGCTACATATCCTTGACATGTCAGCTGCCATGTGTAATGCTAGGACATACGGTGCAATGCCATTGGATGACATAGTTGACATGGCACGACGTTAGTACTTTCCTCTCTTTCTTCCCCTTTCCCGCATTTTCTCTAGAATTTTCTCACGCAAACTAAGTAGATCCCATCTTCAACATCAATTTTAAACCTTCTTTTATTGCAATTTCGCCAAATTAATGGCAGATTTACAAATCAGGCATGGCCTATTTTTGTTTTTAACCAAAATCTTGTCTAGATTCAACTGATTAATGGTTAGAATTTGGGTTGGAAATTGAAAAAAAAAAAAGGGTTTTGAGGGTCAAAATAATTAACATAATTCAATTCAATTTCAACTTTCCGAACTTAATTGAGTCATTTAAGTATAAATAGGGGTTGAATAATTCATTTTGAACACAACTCTCACTCTTGAACTCTCTCTCTTTATTTCCCAATTACTTTCTCTCTCTTCTCATCGTTGTATCCCTCTCTCTTTGTTCAATTCTCTCTCCCTATCTACTTTAGAAGCGTACAACTACCTTAGCCAAACTCCCCATAACCTAAGCTCTCTAACCCGACCCTTAACACTCCCAATTGTAACCCTTAAGTAGCTCTACCAAACCACCTCCAGCAAACCCTAAACTATCGTACATTCTCCACTTCAAACCACCACATTAGGTGGTTTTTAGGTCACATCACCACTACGGCTGCACTTCCAACACCCCCAAACCTAAAACCACTTCTCTTTCATCCCTTTAGCAACCACTTATAGTAGCAACCATCAATCGCCATCGACCATTACATTCAAAAACTATACAAGCGCCACACAAACACCATAACGCTTTGTTTACCCCTCCTAAAGCCAATAACAAAATCATAAGATTCCTTTTCTTCGTCTAATTTGCTCCCTACAACGTTCAACATTGCGCCTTGCTGATTGCTGCAGTTGAAGTTGGTGGCCTGACTTGATCCAACCCATCCAATCTGACTTGACTAAGCCAACCCGATCGAAGACACGTGAGCCCCAACTCTTATTCGGTTCGACCCCTACTTTCTATTTTGATTCATTTTGTAAATTATATATATATATATTTATTTTTTTATTGTAAATGTGAATGTATATGTTTAAAAAAAAAATAAGAAAAAGAAGGATAAGAAAATAGAAAAAAAAAAGAAAAGAAAAAGATTAGATTTATTTTTACGTTTTATAGACACCCTATTTTCACCTTCCTTTTTAGTTATTTTATTTTAGGATAAAGAGTTCTAATTTAGGAAAAATACAAAAAAAAAATTAAGAAAACCCAAAAAATATGAAATTTATAAGAATACAAAAAAAAAAAAAACAAAAATAGGAAAAAACACAAAAAAATAAGAAATTTAGAAAAAAAGACAAAAAATGGAAAATTTAGAGAAGATACATAGAAGATTGAAAATTTACAAAAAAATAGAAAAAATAGAGGATTTAGAAATATAGAAAATAATAAACTTCTTGTTTAGAGTAGAATTTTTAATAAAAGTAAAAAGGAGACCGTTGGGTTTAAGCTTAGATTTGAATTTAGCCTAGATTAACCTTATTTATATGTGCAATTTAGAAATATAGAAAATAATTGTACATATAAACAAAGTACAAGCTAGCGGCTTAATGTTAAAACACTTAAGCATAGTATTTGGATTGAGTTTGGGATTAGGGGTTCGAAACTCATTAGAGGCATAAAAATATCTTTTACCCTTTTCTTTTTTTCACACTTTATACTACCACATGTCAAGGCATCATTGGGCTATATTTTTTATTGAGACATGTAGCACTTTATGATTGGCCTTAACAATGTGTTTTCTTTCCCCTTTTTTCTTCTCCCCTTTCCTTTTCCTTCCCACTCTTGCACATTTTTTAAAAAACATAACATACAACAAAAGGGAGGGACTTTTCTAAATAGACAACACACATAACTCAAACTCTCTCTCTCACTCCACATCGAAACAACAACCCACGTAAGACATGAATCCCACCGTCTACCATCCACGAAACACCACATACAGCCACTCGACCTACTTCTCTTGCTCCACCATCTTCCCTCTTAAAACCCACAGAACAACCTACAACCAAACACTCTTATGTAACCCTAACCCGAATACAATGTAGCATTGACCATTATACACACCAACAGTAGTGTAAACCAAACCCCAATGTCAGCCCCTATCATGGCCACCACATCTAAGTCAAACCACTAATCAACCTCAATTGAATACTACACCATTGGCACTTTACTGCACGTCCATCCCCTGCACTCTCGACCACCCTTATCCATTTCTCGAAACTACTAACTCTCTCTCTCTCTCAAATCATAACTAATGAACAACAATCACCCTCTCTCTTTCTAAACGCACCCATTGATCCATCCTTGACCCTTCTCTCTCTCTCTCTCTCTCTCATTGTATAGTTATAACAACTTCACAATCACCAAGCACTGACTCCCTAAACATAAACAATACGCCCACTACCTGCGACATCCATGGACCAGTAAACCACTACTCTTACCGATCAAACTCAGGCCCAGCCATATGCCTAACCTACGGCATTCAACTCATCTATCCACTTCACGTAGCAATGACAACCACAAACCAATTCCCAACTCCATCTCGACCTAACCTTATAGCAGCCATTTGACCCACTATACGCCCTAGATGATCGCAGCTATCAATTCTGACCGAACCTAGATCCTAACTTTACTTCGCCATCCTCTCTCTCAATCATAATCGCATGCCTACAAATACAAACATATACATACACTGCTATGTCACGATTCGTGTATACGTAAGGTCCCACTACGGTTGATTTTAGGAAGCATCCCAAACGACCATTATTGGTTGTGGCATTAATACTATACCCCCATTCTCTAATCTGAAACACATGAAAAGCTTGTTTCCTATTTGTTTTAGTGGTCAGAGTAACTAGAATTGAACCACCTTACAACTCTTCTTGGCGACCTAATTTGGCCCACTGACTTGGTCCGCGTCCGACCCGAAGACCACCCCAAGACTAACCCAGTTCCAAAGCTTGATTTGCCTGTAGTACTTGGTTCAGTACTGATTCTATTTGAATTACTCTATGTTCTTTTCATTTTATTTTTTGTATTTTTGTATTTTTTTTCTTTTTAATTCTTATAATTGCATTGTAATTTGTAACTAAATAAAAAAAGGAAAAAAAAGTTGAAAAATAAAAAATAAGGAAAAAAGAAGAAGAAGAAAAGAAAATCAAGAAAAAGAAAAAAATAGAAAAAAGAAAGAAAGAAAAGAATAGCTTATTTTTATTTTATTTTATTTTTTTACTAGAGCATAATAGAAATAGATAAAATAAAACAAATATATAATTAATAGAAAATAATAATAAAATGAAAAATAATAAAATAAAAATATTTTATTACTTAGAAAAATTATTTTTTAAATAAATAAAAGTAATTTATCCTTTTTTTTAAATTAGAGCCCTTTTTAGAATTTCTTAAAAATAAAACCCCGATTTAAGACCTCTTAGGAAATCTTTTTAAATAAATGGAATTGGGTAAAAATGTAAACTTGAGATTCTTTCAAAATTAAAATCAACTCACTTGCTAAAAATTTTCTAAACAAACTACGGAAGTTTGGTTTCGAATAGCAGGTATGTAGGCATCTGTACATATAAGGTAACTTAAAATATGAAAAGTTTTATTTTTTCTATTTTTGTAAATATTTGTTCAAATTAATTAATTTAGTCACTTGTGATATGATTAGTTGTTTAGAAATTGAAAAATGATATATTTGAAAAGCAAAGTTAAATTCGGAAAATTAAAAAGTGATACATGTTTAGGGTTTAATAGGATAGCACTCGAATCTAGATCCTTAGTTTTGAAAACCACTATCGATAGATTGGTAGTTAAGTTATAACCAATCTACCAATTAGTTATAACTTAACTCTTTTTCTCGACTTTGATCGGATGATGACTTTAAAATATATTCAAAATAAAAAATTGGTTTTCTTTAAACCCTAATCGAGGGTCAATACTAAACAGGTAGGGTTTACTATTGATCGGTTAAAGAAGACCTAATTTATAAAAATTGGGAAGAAAAACCAAGCTTGATACGTTTTAGCCAAAATAATAATAAACAACTAAGAAAGTAATAAAAAAATATAATAATAAAATATATAAATAAATAACATGGTTATTTTATCACTTAGAAAACATTTGTTTTTTGAATAAATAAAAATGAAAGGACCCTTTCAAAATTAGGATATTTTAGAATTTTCTAAAAATAAAAACCCTAATTTAAGATTCTTAAGATTTTTTCTTAATAAAACCCAAACCTACTTAAAATATAAACTCAACTTTTCTTTCAAGATTAAAATCAACCAACACACTAAAATTTTACAGAAAAAAAATTACGTATATTTAATTTTAGATAGCAGGTATGTAGGTACCTCTGGAGTGACGGTAAAAAAAAAAAATGAAAAATTTTGTTTTTCTACTATTAGTTAGTTTAGTAAAAAATGAACAAAAGGTTAGATTTCTTCTAATGCAGTTTAAGCTTATCCAAATTAATAAAATAGGATCCATCGTTAACTAATGATCGAATTTCGCATAGTTTTTGAAAGGTGATTTTGAAGAATTAAATCTAAATTTGGAAAGTTGATGATACCCGTAAGGGTTTGAAAAACATAACCCCTAGACTCGATTTTCTGGTTCTTAAAATCATTTTATAAAATTGGTTTTATCAAAAGACTAATGGCTAAACTATAACCAATCTATTCAATTGGTTATAATTTAACTCTTTTTTCCAACTTAGATCGGGTGACAGCTCTAAAATATTTTTAAAATATAAAAGAACTAGCTTTCTTTAAATCATAGTCGAGGTTCAATATTAAATGGGTAAGGTTTAATATTGATCAGTTTAAAGAAAAATAATTTAAAAAACCAGGAAAAAATCAGGTTCGATAGGCACCAACCATGATAGACTTGGTTATCTAGCGAAAAAAGAATAACGAGTCGTTTAAAGAGTACACCTAAAGATGGAGATGCTTCGTTTCAAGGGTAGCTACCCCTATGATTGAAAAGGAGCTAACCTTGGCCTTTATTAATACTTTAGAAAGGCCTTAATTCTCCTAACTGATTAGGCAGGCCTCTTCCAGCTTTGTAGAAGTGGTAGTTGATGGGTATTGAATTGAAAGTGTTGTCTCTTCTAGTAAACTCCAAGAGTCATCAAATAAAAGACTGCCCTTTACAAAACCAACTACCAACAAGCTTAAAGAAGCCACTGTCAATATGGTAAATTCAAACTCTAGACCTAATACTTGGGTCACTTTTAGAACAAACCACCACAAGTTCAACAACAGTTTCGAGGCTAGCCTTAAGACAATAGGGCCCTAAGACAGTTCACTAGATACCAGTTCCCTTTAGCGAGGTCCTCAAAAAGCTAAAGAAGGATAATTTGATTCTTTTTGAGCTTCTTAATGAAAGATACAGGCTAAGGGTTTTTTATCCTAATGCAAAGTGTCAATATCACTTAGGGCAAGTAGGTCATTTGACTGATTCATGCTGAAGACTAAAAAATAAGATTCAGGACTTAATTGATGAAGGTTAGTCCAACTAGACTTCGTGGAAGCTCCAATCCCAAATGTTAACAATAACCTTTAGCCCAACCATGGCCTTATCATTAATATGATTTTCTATGATTCAAATCTTACCATCAACATGATCGATTTTGACCGAAAACCTATGGTCTATAACTTTTACAAATCAGAGGAGAAGTAAGCTCCAAAAACCAAGAGGTATACTTTCCATATACCCTATAGCCCTTGAGAATTATAAAGCTACCTCATTCAACTACCAAGTAGTAAACCAGGGGCAATTAAGTTCTCTTGTAAGAGGGATTATCCGCTTTGGCAAGGTCTATGACCCAAAAGAAGACCTTAAAAAGAAGAATGTATTGGAGGAGCTAAGCAATAAGTTAGCTAAATATGAGGAAGGATTGTTTGCCTTCACCAAAATAATCAAATTAAGTGAATATAAGATAATGGATTAGCTTACTATGACTCTAGCATTGATATCTCTTATGGGTTTGCTGATGGCATCTAAATTGCATTAGAAAGCTTTATATTGAACTCTAAGGTTAGTTAAAGTCCCTCGTGAAATATGGCTGAAAGAATGGGATTAGTTACCAATTATATCCTCACCATGGATTAGATCTCTTTTTCCATTGAAGAATTAGGTGAGGAAGGTAATTATCACACTAAGCCACTTGGCATAGTGGTGAGAATCAATAATATAATCATAACTGGAGTCTTTATTGACACCAAGTCATCATTGAACGTTTGCCCTCTTACCACCCTGGACCTATTGGGTATTGATGCAATCGTGATTAAGCCAAGTTCTACTAAAGTTAAGGCTTTTGACGGATCTAAAAGAGAAATCATAGGGGAGATTGACTTGCCGATTGACATTGGCCCTTAAACTTTCAATGTTTGATTCCATGTTCTAGACATCCCAATGTCTTTCAACCTCTTCTTGGGAAGACCTTGGATATTTGTAGCAAGGGCTATACCTTCAAGTTTACATTAGAAGAACGAGTTCATCTCAAATGACCAAGTTATAACAATTCTAGGTGATCAAGATTATGAAATATATAAAGAAATAGCCATGCCTTATATTGGCACTAAGGAGCAAGAGTACTTTAGACTCCAAATGTTGATTATGTGTATATGATTGCTAGTCCTAGAGAAAGAAAAGATGAGAGGCTGAAATTTCAAGAAGGTTAGATTAGTACTTACGGCCTTAACTACAATCCAACTTTGATAGAAGAGTTGTAAAATAAGCAAGAGAAGGGCAAAAGAGGTGACAGATTATATCATGCCCAAATGAACTTTCCTCTATTGATTGAGACATTTGTCTAGGTTAATGTTCAAACTCTAGGATTTTCCTAAGAAGATACCCCTAATAGAGTTGAATTGGCGAGCCTATCCCATAAGCTCCATCCTTACCTGAATAACTACTTCTCCATCCCTATGAATAGTGATAAGTCTTTTTTAAGGTAAAGGATGAATCGTGATCTAGTATTTTCTTAAGTTTTGTAATAATTATCTTTGTTCTAAATGATGTACCTGTGAGAACTCCTAACTTTGATAAGGATCAATTCCTTTTCTCTTCATTATGCTTCACTTCTTCTTTACTTACACTCTTTTCTTTATACACTTTTTTACCTAGATCCAATGCCTTGAATGAAAGCTAAGGATACCTTATGTAGGTAAATGATGAAAATATTAATAGCACTTCTAGCCCTACTGGGTTAGTCATTTGGTGTAATGTCAATGACCACAGTGAAATACAAGAGAGATGGCAAAAACATGAGATGGGTAGAATTTTCATTGATGAGCTGACTAAGACAATTAATATTAAGGTCGATGATAACTTGAAGAGCTTGAAGATTAGAGGGAATTTGAAGGAAAATCAAAAAGTAGAAATAATTGTGCTTTTATCTGAGTATCAAGATGTGTCTGCGTGGTCTTATGAGGATATACCTAGGTTAGATTTGTCAATCATGGTCCATCGCTTGCCTACATGAGAAGATGTCAAACCTAAGAAGTAGAAGCTAAGAAGATTTTGACTAGATATCTTGTTGAAGATTAAAGAGGAAGTTAAGAAGTTACTCGAGGTCGGTTTCATCGAAGTATTTGATTATCCTAGATAGGTAGCTAATATTATGCCGATGATGAAGAAGAATGGAAAAGTTAGAGTGTGCATAGATTTTTGAGACCTTAATCAGGCAACACTTAAAGATAACTTTCCTTTGCCCTATATCGACGTCTTGGTAGATAATACAGCCAAAAACCATCTCTTCTCATTCATGGATGGATTCTCTAAGTATAACCAAATTTAAATGTTCGAGGAAGATAAGACCAAGATAACTTTCATTACAACTTGGGGTACATTTTGCTACAATGTAATGCCTTTTGGACTAAAAAATGCTAAGACAATTTACTAGAGAGCAATGGTTGCAATATTTCATGACATGATGCATAAAGAAGTTGAAGTATATACTGATGATAGGATTGAAAAATCTAAAGGAGGGGAAAATCTCATGGATAACCTAAGGAAGTTATTTAACAGTTTGAGAAAGTTTCAATTGAAGTTGAACCCAAAGAAGTGCACATTCAGAATAACATCAAGGAAATTGTTGGGTTTCATAATTAGCAAAAGGGGCATTGAAGTAGATCATGATAAAGTCAAAGCAATAATCGACTTGCCTCTTTATGCATACTCAAAGAGGTTAGAGGCTTATTGGGCCGTTAAAACTACATAGCTTAGTTTATATCTTAACTTACAAATAAATGCCAACCCTTATTTAAGTTGCTAAGAAAGAATGCTAAGATAAAATGGGACAAAGAATGTAAGGAAGCCTTTATAACAACCAAGGAATACCTTAACCCTCCAGTTCTAGTAGCTTCTAAGCTTGAGAAGCCATTGTTTTTATACCTAACAATATTACTAGAGTCGATGGGGTGTATGCTTAGTCAAAAGGATGAGGAAGAAAAAGAGTGGGCCATATACTACTTAAGTAAGAAGCTTACAGAAGGGGAACAAAATACTCTAAAATCAAAAGAACGTATTGTACTTTAGTTTGGGTCATGCATTGGTCCAGACAATATACGCTTCATTACCAGATTGATTTGCTGACTCAACTTGATCCCCTAAATTATTTGGCAAAAAAGCAAACCTTGATTAATAAGATCTCAAAATGGCAAATGTTATTGTTAGAGTTTGATATCATATAAATGAACTAGAATTTAGTCAGGGGGTAAGCCTTAATAGATCAATTAGCAAAGAATCCCCCTAAAGATACCCCCTAAGAGGCAAAAGTCAGATTTCTCGATGAAAACATCTTAGTAGCTGAAGGTGATTTTGATAAAGAGAAGGATGAAGGGCTCTTGAAATGGAAGATGCTCTTTGATGGAGCTACCAATGTGTTTGGGTGTAGAATTAGGGTAATACTGATATTCCTTGAAGGTACATAGTTCCCAGCTGCTGCAAAGCTTGTTTTCCCAAACGCCAACAATATTACTGAATATAAGGCATGCATTATAGGACTTAAAAGGGCTTTAGATAAAGATATTCGAGAATTAGAAGTATATGAGAATTCTTCACTCATTATTGGCTAAGCTCGAGCAGAATATAAAATGAAGGATCCTAAACTGGTACCTTATCACCGGTACTTAACTAAATTAGTGGAGAGATTTGAAGAAATCACATTCACTCATGTATGGAGGATTCAGAATCAATTTTTTGATGTATTAGCCACTTTGGCATCCATGATCCAAATATCTAGTAGAGTCGAAATTCAATCGCTTACAATTGAAGTTGAAGAAAAACCTGCTTTCTATCAAGCAATTGAAGGTGTACATGATAAAAAGTCTTAGTACCATGACATCAAAATGTTCTTACAACATGGCACATATCCCGATGAAGTTGAGAAAAAGGATAGAAAGATAATCAAAAGGTTGGTAGCCCAGTTCATAATAAGTAGGTCCACCTTGTACCAACAATCATTTGATGGTACACTTCTAAGGTACGTAGATGATAGAAAAGTTGAGGTTTTGATGAAGGAAGTACATAAGGGAGTATATAGCCCCCATATGAATGGCTACATGCTCACTAAGAAGATAATGGGGCTGGGATACCATTGGTCAACCATGAAAGGTGATTGCATCAAGCATGTTAGGTACTACCATTTGTGTTAAGTCTATGCAAACAAGATAAATGCTTCGCCCTAAGAACTACATTTGCTATCTAAGCCATGGCCATTTTTAATGTGGGGTATAAACATCATTGACTTGATTACTCCAAAGGCATCCAATGATCATCATTTTGTATTGGTCGCCATCTTTTAGTAAGTGGGTTGATACCTCATCTTATTCAAGTGTTACCAAAGGAGTAGTGGTTAATTTCATCAAGAGAGATATCTTGACTTGATATAGGACTCCAAAAATGATTATCATGACAATGGTACAAATCTCAACGACAAGCTTATGTTGGAATTGTGTTGATATTTTAGGATCATCCGCAACAGCTCTACTCCTTATCAACCTTAGATGAATTGGGTCATCGAAGCAGCCAGTAGGAATCTCAAAAGAATAATTCAAAAGATGGATGTTAAATATAAGGATTGGCATGAGATGTTATCGTTTGTACTCATGGCTTATCGAACTTCTATCAAAACATTAATAGGGGGTAACGCCTTACTCCTTAGTATATGGTACTAAAGTAAAATTACCAATGGAAGTTGAGATCTTGTCTCTCAGAGTGTTATTAAAAACTCAGTTAGATAAGGCTGATTGGGTAAAGAAGCGCATTGACCAGTTGAACTTGATTGATGAGAAAAAATTGACAGCCTTATGTCACAATCAATACTATCAACAAAGAATGGCTTGAGCTTTTAACAAGATAGTATGGCCCCAAAACTTCAAAGAGCGTGATATAGTATTGAGAAAAGCTCTCGCTAATGCATGCAACCTTAAAGAAAACTTTTCTCCTAATTACGAAGGTCCTTATATCATGAAGTGAGTGCTACCTAGAGGGACTTTAATTTTATCACAAATGGATGGTCCAGAGTTGAGGGACCCTATAAATGCTGATGTAGTAAAGTTGCACTACCTATGAAAATCAATAAAAATTCATACTTAGAACACAAAAATGCCAGTGATCTTAAATGTTACTAGGGTTTAATTTCCATTCGCTATAAGCAAAGTTGGTATCTTTGGTAGTTATCGGCATTAGAATAGCCTTTATCATTTTTCCCACTTCATAAAAAAAGGTCCCATTATCTTACTTTACTCAAATAAGACCCATACACTATAAACACGAAAAAAGATGAAAGTAGGTTATATAACATCAATAATTAAAAAACCTCTTTTAAATACTTTATTACAGATTAATCCTCCTAAATGGGAAGATTTGTTGTCTATTTTTCAAGGTAAGGAGAAATCTAGAGAGGTAAACATCTTACGGCTGATATTTATTAGTCAGGGATGAAGGCCTGAATTTGGCTCAAAGGATCTAAAGGAAAATTCATTGATGAGAAGAAACGTTGGTTTTTTTTTTTTTTTCTATTTGAGATGGCATTCTATATCGGGTTGATTTTTGTGATTTCTTAATAATAAGGGCTCTAGTGAAGCCTTATATGCTTTATGCCAAGACTAGTTAGGGTGATGATAGAAAATTTATGTCTTTAAGAGGTTTGAATCCATTTCGAAGAATGAATTAGCTAGTTTTGATCGGACTTTTTAGGGAAAGGTTTGATGGTTTGGGTGCTATTGACAAAACTAGGTAAGTGCTTCTATACAATTTTAGCATATTAGTTTTAAGCATTGCATTTACATTAAGCTTTTATCTCTTAGGATAGTAACTAGCATTTGTGATAGTTTCCCCCTTCTTAACCACCTTTTAGTGTTTAAGTTAGTTCATAAGACATTGTCCCAACTCCTTTTAAGTTCTTAGCTAGCCTGTAAGATGCTTCCCCTTTTGTCAATCTCTTCTCAGTGTTCTAGCGAGCCTATAGGGTACTTCCCTTTAACAATTTCTCTTAAGGTCTTAGTGAGCTCATAGGGTGCTTCCCTTCATTAATTTCTCTTAAGGTCTTTACGAACCTGTAGGGTACTCCCCATCATTAATCTCTATTTAACGTTTTAGTAAGCCCATAGGGCACTTTCCTCAAATTAATTCTCACTTAGGGTTGCTAGTTCCCTAAAGACTCTCTCGCCTAGGTTAGTCAACATGGAGGAGCACTTCTAAGTTTTCTTAAATCGATTCTAATTTAGGGTTGCTATTCCCCTAAAGACACTCTTGCCTAAAGTAGTCATCTTAAAGGATCACTTCTAGGTTTTCTCGAATTGATTATAATTTAGGGTTACTAGTCCCTTAGAGACGCTCTCGCCTAGTTTAGCTAGTTCAGAGAAGCACTTTCAGGTTTTCTTAAATCGATTCTAATTTAGGGGATTAGTCTCCTAGAGACTCTCTCACTTAGGTTAGCTTAGAGGAGCACTTTTAGGTTTTCTCATATCTATTCTTATTTAATGTTACTAGTCCCCTAGAGACGCTCCCGCCTAGTTTAGTCATCTCAAAGGGGCACTTCTAGGTTTTCTTAAATCGATTCTAATTTAAGATTGCTAGTCTCCTAGAGACATTCTTACCTAAATTAGTCAACTTAGATAAGCACGTCTAGGTTTTCTCAATCGATTCTAATTTGGGGTTGCTAGTCTCCTAAAGATGCTCCCACTTAGGTTAGTTAACTCAGAGGAGCACTTATGGGTTTTCTTAAATTTATTCTAATTTAGAGATGTTAGTCTCTTAGAGATGCTCCCATCAAGGTTAGTTAGCTTAGAAAGGTACCAGGTCCCAAATTGACTTTTCGAACCATCTCTTAGGGCACTAGATCCTTTTAAAACTTACTTTAATATTTCGATTAGCTCTTAAAATGCTTTCTTTCCCATTTACCTTCTACCTTTCATTGAATTCCTAGTGGATCAAGTCTAGGATGGCTAGCTAGTTATAGTGCAACGCTTCTTAAGAAATTCATCCATAGGGCAAAAATTATGTTACTCTTTTGTCTTTGTGGTAAAATTTTACTTAAACTTCACCATAAAGAAAGGCAGTTGTAGACATCCCATTTTTGTCCTCTATAGTTTTAGAAGGTTTTTTTTTTTTTAGGAAAAGGGTCCTAATTTAAAAATACAAAAAATAGAAAGGTTAGAAAATAATAATGATATATAAAGATCAGTCTTTTTTAGGAAAATAGAACATTTTAAGTAAAATAGATTTTTAGAAAAATATTTTTTAAGAAAAATAGAAATTTGGGATTGTGTTAAGCCTTTAGATAGATTATTTTATTTAGGTAGTTTTTTTTTTATTTGTAGGAAATTTAGGTTATATGCAATTTAGTTTCACAATAAAACAAGGCATAGGACAATGACTAGATGGTAATACACTTAGACTTAGCAGTGCATATGAGTTGGAGATCATGGGTTCTAGTCTCCTAAAGAGGCATTGGGCTACGCGTCATAATTGATACATGGCATGCACCTGTTCAGCTACATAGTTGATGTAGTGCCCATGTCTCCCCATTTCTTTCCCTCTCTTTCCCTCTCTTTCCCTTTCTTTCCTTTTCCTAAGCATTCCCCAGTTTTCTTGTGCAACATCCTCCTAGACAACTCACTTCAAGGTGATTTTCGATCCATTTATCTTCGCGATGAAATCGTGAAGTATACATGGAGTATTGCACATTGAATCCAAAAACATGGCCTCATACTTTCATTAATTGGGTCAAATTGGCGCTTGAAAATTAAAGAAAGTTCATTTTTATCTAAGTATGATTTCCACAATTCAAGCTCTATCTTTGACTATCGAAGCTCTTAAGTGTGTTTTTAGGTAACAACCAAGATTGGGGAGTACATTTTGACAACTCATTTCACTCGAATTATAAAGGATTGAGTTCAATTTAAAATCAAAATTCGTTAAACCCATTAATTGGAAATGGCGAATTTAATCTTTTCTTTTGACTTCCCAATCTTGATTCATGTTACATTAATATTAATTGAGCATTAAGGATTCTTTTCCAGCATGAACCATCACTAATTTTCAAACAACCACTAGAAACACATCCCCAAGCTCTAAAAAACTCATCCCAATCTCTCCCTCTCTCTAACCTCGCGACCATCACAACTACCTCCAAGAAAAACCAACTACCTAGATAGCTTCCTTAGGCCTTAGGCTATCTACAATAACCACCCACAACTCTTGCTATAGTCTGTAGCTCCTTTACCATCGAAACCCTCACAACTACCATGACCCTCTCTCAAATCATTAACCTAAGGTGGTTATCACTTTAAATTGCTACCATGGCTAAACTCTCCGTGGCTAATAACCTAAGTCTTACTCTCATTCGAACCTCCAGCAACCACTAACCACTTGATACCTGAACCATCGTCAGCTACTGCTGCCAACCACCATCCCAAACATTTCTATTAACTACGGTGCATCACCTACCCCATACCTCTCCAATTAGACTCTCATAAAACTACCATCTCTTACTCGTTTTGGTTGTTGAATCACCCCAAACTAACCCTCTCAGCCACTGCCTCCTTCTCCATTGCATGACCTCCAAGAGATGACCTGACCTAAAGGTTGCGTTTGAACCAACCAGAGCTCTAAAGACTAACCCATGTGCTGGTTTCTTGGTTAGGCCTTCTCCTGTGAATTGTTTTAGTTTATGTATTTTTAATTTTTTTTTTGTAAATTCTATTATAATTGTAATGAAAGAAAAATGAAAAAAAAAGCAAAAAAAAAAAAGAGAAAAGGAAAAAGATAGAGAAGCTTAGTTTATTTTTGTCTTATTTTCTTTGTTAAAACATAAAAAATAATAATAATAATAATGAAAATAAAAATAAAAATAAAAATAAAATAAAATAAATTTTTTACCACTTAGAAAATCCATCTTTTTTTAAACAAGAAAAGAATAAAATAAAATAAAATTTTTTCAAAATTAGGACCTTTTAGAATTTTCAAAAAATATAAACAAATTAATTTAAGACCTATTAGAATTTTCCTTAAATGACTCGAACTAATTTAAAAACGTAAACTCAACTAATTTTCAAAAGTTGAAAAGAACCAACATACGTAACAGTTTTCGATAAACAAACTATAGAAATCTATTCTCAAAAAGTGGGTACATAGGTACTTGTAGGAGATTATGGGGCAATTTAAAATATAAATGTCTTTTTTTTTGCTTTAGATAAAATTTTTCAATACAGATTATTTCATTTTTTTAAAATAGAAATTATAAATTATAAGAGAATATTTAATGGTAAAATTTAAATTAGGAGAGGTACCCTTTAAGGGTTTAAAAGGTTAGTCCCCGGCCTCGAATCTTTGGTTTTCAAAATCTTTTTTTACAATCGGTTTTCCAGTAGACTAGTGGTTATGTTAAATTGATCCATCCAATTGATTTAACTTAAACCATATTTTCCTCAACCTTGGTCGGGTAGTGACTCTAAGTTTTCAAAAATAGAAAACCAAAATTTTCTTAACTCTTAGTCGAGGATTGGTATTAAATGGGATAGAGTTTAATACTAATTGAGTTAAGAAAAACAAACAAAAACTGGAAAAAGAAAAATCAGGCTCAACAGGCATCTTACCAAATTGGGAAAAGACAAAAAGGGGTATTGTCCTAAATAAACATTGTACAATGAATGCTTAAAGGGGTTAAAAAGGGAAATCAGAAAAATAGAAGCTTCGTGCAACAAATTCCATTACATGAGAGGCTTGGACGCTTGGCTAGTAAATATTGGTAGGCTTTTGGCAGAAAAGACATGAGATTACGGTTAAGATAGTTGATGTTATGCTGACCTGTGGGCTCTCCTGATGTTAGCTCAGCTTAGATGTTATCTAAGTAGCTTGGAATAGGGTTGGTCGAGCTGTTAGGTAACTGAATTGAATTATTTTCTAAACATTCTTCAGGTTGTCACTCAAAGATTAGTGATAGGCATGGAAAAGCTTAACTTAGTAGTAGCAGCAGATTAGCGAATAGAAGCAGCTCGGATTTTTCAAGTGTAGGTCAAGAAAGGAGAATGCACCTTATTAAGCTCTTGAGTCCTTGTGCTCGGGCTCAGGTTAATGGATTTTGTTCTCAGTCTCCTTAGAATGGCTTAAGGGAAAGATTTTATCATGGTCGCCATTGATAGGTTTAGCAAAATGGCATACTTTGTGCCTTATGCTAAAACTAATGATATTTCAACTATTTCTTTTCCTTTCTTGTAGAAAATTGTCAAATTGCATGACTTATCAAAGAATGTAGTGTCTAATAGAGATCCCATGTATCTAAGCCACTTTTGGAGAACTTTCTAGTATCGAATGGGAATAAAACTATTCTTTAGTACATCTTGTCATCCTCGAACTAATGAGCAAATAGAGATCATTAACCGTACCTTGGAATCCCTACTCTGAGCTATTGGGGAAGGAACCTTATTGATTGGGATGATTGTTTGCTAATGGTTGAATTTTCTTAGAATCAATCCACCATTGCACCATGAGCAAGACGCCCTTTGAAGTAGTGTATGGCTTCAATCTTGAGCTACCCCTTGACTATGTGCTAATACCTATACCCAACCAAGAAGACTCAGAAGCAAGAGACTGAACTCAATCTCACTAGAAGATTTACCAAAAAGTAACTCAACAATTAATGTAAGCAACAAGGAAGTTGAAGCAAAAAGGGCTAGGAAGAAGGAAAAGACAACTTTAGCTTGACAATTTAGTTTAGTTGTACTTGAGCAAAGAAAGATTCCTAAGCAAGAGGAAAAATGAATTGTCTACCCAAGCTAAAGGACCATTTATGATACTGCATAAGGTTAATGAGAACGCCTATCAATTATGACTACTTGAAGACTGTGAGGGTTCCTAACATATTTAATATTTCCCATCTGAAGCTATACTTACCAAATGAAGATGAACCTAAATCTTACCTAACTCGGAGGAGATGATAAGAATAAGCCAACTAGTCCTATGACCTGCGTACAAGCTTGAGTACTAAAGGGTATGGTTTGACGAGTTCTCACCTTCTGCTATACTATTAAGGAGTTCGACCTCCTATCCACATCCGACCTTCCTTTCCCACCTAAATATTCAAAGCCTTATACTTTATCTAAGGTTATAGAGTGTTGACTTGAAAGAGATCCAAACAACTTCTCTAATAGTTCTATAAACTCGCTTGTTAGAATGGCTGCTTTTACTCTAAGCTATGATACTTAAGAATAGGATGGACCAACGCTTAAGGTCTCTATGTTAACCTATCTGATTTGGTCCTATATCCTATCCAGTAGAGCCGCATCTAGCTTGGCCATAGTATGTATCCTCTAATAACCGAACTTTATGGAAGGAGGCTAGATATTCTCTTTCTTTGCATATTACAAATTTATCATTTCTATGTATATTCCTTTTTAGGTAATGCCCATTTTGGTTACCTCTCTTAAAGTAATAGTTGTGTTAGGATTATGAGTATAAATACCCCTTACAATGTAAGCCACAACGATTATCTTCAATAAAAAAAACTCTTCTTTCTTTCCTCTTTGTTTTATTCTTGTATCTGCAAATTCAATTTATACCTTATCTCTTATTAATCCATTTATTAAGGATTAGGTAAGTGCCCCTAATTATCGCTTTATGTGTCATGTCAAAGTGTTGATTAGGTTGTATAGGATCTAGTTGGTGTATCATATCCACCTTAGTATCTTACAGATTTACTAGAACTCTCATAGAACCAATTCCATTTTTGTTCCTTCTATAGGTTTTAACGCATCTTGATATCACTTCCCCTGTTGTCTCTTGGCTTAGCATATCATTGGTTTGATGCCATATATAACCTTGAATGATAACTAAGAGTTGGAGTTGTAGGTGGATTTATTATACGCAAACTTTAAGATATGTATACAAATATCCTAGTAGTGTAAGTTCTTGCCTATTGTATCTCTAAATAATGATCCTAAGGTCCTATTCATCTCTTCAATCTATCCATCGGTGCAAGGATGGTAATAGGTACTAAACATTAGTTTTGTCTCAAGTATTCGCCATAATTCGTTCAGAAGAAGCTAGTGAACTTTAACTCTCGATCTAAGATAATACTATAGGAACTCCATGCAATTGTACGATCTCCTGTGAGAAAATATTAGCAATATAAAAGGCATCATTGGTCTTTTAGCAGGGAATAAAATGTACCATCTTGCAAAACCGATCTACAATGACCATGATGGAGTCATGTTACCGAGTAGTTTACGATAATCCAGCAAAGTCCATGCTTAGATTGTTCCAGGGTTGTCTCTGTATTGGCAAAGATGAATGCTCTCCGTAGGTTCCTTTCTTCCCTTAATTTTCTTACACATCAAGTACCATTCTAACACATGATGAACAATCTTCATTATCCCAGGCTAGATGAAATGCTCCTTGAGGAGCTTGTAAGTCCTTTTCTCCCTAAAATGGCTAACTAATCTACTAGTATAGGCAACTTGAACTAATAGTTCTCGTAATGAGCTGTTTGGAAATAGTTAACCTCTTTTATAGAGGTACTCATTAGCTTAGTAGTACCCAATCATGATTTAACCATCCTTACACTTAGTCGCAGTAAGACCAAAGTGCTCATCTTGCTTGTATAGCTCGAATATTAACCCAAACCCAAGCATCTTCATTTGTAACCAAGCAATGAGCACATATAGTCTTGATAAAGCATCAGCTACGGAGTTCATACTTCCCTTTTTATATTTGATTACATATGAAAATGTCTTTAGGAGCTCGGCTTGTCATCAAAAAAGTTTTTGTTGCCCTCAAAGTTACTTTAAGGACTTATGATCTATAAAAATCACAAACTCTTGAGATAACAGGTAATGTCACCATACAATTAAAGTCTAGACAAGGGAATAAAATTCCTTATCGTATATAGAATAGCTTAAGGTGCTCCATTAAGGTTCTTACTAAAGTAAGTTATAGGTCGACAATCTTATGTGAGCATAACTGCAATTCTAACTCTAGAAGCATTAAACTCAAGCTTAAAGATCTTGTTAAAGCTCAACAATGCTAATACTAATATAGCTTTCGATCTCCTCTCAATTTCTTTAAAACTCTACTAAGCATGGTCCATCCACTTAAACCCATTGGTTTTCTTAATTAGCTTGGTTAGAGGAGCAATAATAGCACTGAAGTTACAAATGAATCGTCTATAGAAAGAGGCTACTTCTTGGAAACTTCTAGCCTCACCAGCACTTTGTAAGGTTGGCCAGCTAACTATAGTCGTAAGCTTCTCCTCATCTACTCGTACTCGATCCCTTCTAATGATAAACCTAAGGAATACCACTTCATCTACACAAAATGTGCACTTCTTTAAGTTATGTTACAGCTTATCAACTTGCAACATATTTAAGACTTCTCTGAGATGCTCGACATGTTTGGATAGGATCTAGTTATAAATCAAAATATCATCAAAGTAGACCATGGCATACTTGACGATATGTTTGCGTAACACACGATTCATCAGACACATGAATATACTTGATGCATTCATTAGTCTAAATGGCATGATCGTCTACTTATGATGAGCTATCGACCATTGGTCCTATTACTCATACATGGCTTCGAGGTCTCTAATCTCTCACTCAAAGAATTCTCTCTTGTCAACCTACTGATGACAAGAAACTCTATGTAGAAGAAGGATGGTTGAATTCCTTAACAGCTCCAGAAGGTTATACCTTACTCTATTTTCTCCCTCTTGTGCTGAATCATCGAACCTTTAGTTGCCAAGAGCTTCTTTCCAAGTGATGAGACACTTTCCTATCGATCGAGTACTTCTCTTCTAGCCTCTTACCAATACTTTTTCTCATTTGTCCTTTTTGCTCTTTTTCGTATGTACTAAGATCAACCTTTTTATGTATACCTTCTCATAATTTCTTTATTTGTAATGTTGCCCTAGGGACTTACTATAAAGTGTCCGTTCTCCTCATAAGCCAGAATCATCTTACTTGAGAAATAGACATTGAATATATTGTTCTTGCAAGATAACCTCTCTAAGTCCATTTTTATACACTATTATCTAATCTTACTGAGTAGCTCAAGATTAGTAGCAAGTGGACCTTGATATTAACTTGTGCATCTTATTAAGTGAAGTATTAAGTTGTGTTATGTTTGTAGGTGGGTTACATCCTTCGAGCAGCTTCAAGTCAGCTACTCTAGTCAATTCGTCAACCTATTCACTCTAATTTTCTTCGATCTTTCAAAGGACCCGTTGGTTCAAATTTGCTACGGTAAGTCTTAATGATAACTAAGCTCTTAAGCACATCAACTCATATAGCCCATGTCATGTCTTGAAGGTGATCTTCCATTCGTCTCCCTCTTTCATCTTGATCTAATGGTATCTACTCTTCAAATCTATCTTAGGAAACAATGGGCCTAATGTAGCTCATCTAGCATGTCATCAATTCAAGGGATTGGATACCTGTACTTCATAGTGATCTTGTTGACAGCTTAGCTGTCAATATGCATTCTCTATGAGCCATCCTTCTTTAGTACAAGCAAGATAAGGAGGGCACATGGGTTGGTGCTCTCTCTTATAAACCATTTATTGATCCATGTGTTTACTTGCCACTTAAGTTCCTTGGCCTTTATAAGGTTCATGTGGTATGTTTTCATTAGGAAACACGTTGGCATATTTGTCCAATACAGCTCAGACTTTGGTTGGAACTAAGTCCATGTTGGTAGTTTTCAATAATTGCTTAAATACCTATAAATACACTAGGTTAGCCTTCTTTAGCACTTACCTTAATTTACTTTGAGTCATGTATAGTGTCTTCTTCTTCTAAGCTCGACTAAGGTCAGCTTAAGCCTCATGCACTTCCTAAGGGGCATTAGGTAGAGAACTATCCTCTT
The DNA here is from genome assembly GCA_024138015.1 of Lumnitzera littorea. Lineage (NCBI taxonomy): Eukaryota > Viridiplantae > Streptophyta > Magnoliopsida > Myrtales > Combretaceae > Lumnitzera > Lumnitzera littorea. Next base: position 33,896,850 of record JAMXBB010000003.1, read on the forward strand.
CCCATCCTTTTGGAACAAATGGGTATTTTTTTATCTGCCATGTAGTACTCACTATTCTAACATCCAAGGTCAATTAAGCAATACATAAGAAGCATACATTGGCACTACATCATATAGTACTTTGTCTCTATACCTATCTCCAATAAAGATTGGTACATGAACTTACTAGTTCACATATAAGGTGGCCTTCTCTTTCAACTAATGGAGCTCATAAGGGTAAGGATGAGGAATGCATGGTAACTTTAGTTGTGTGACCACTAGGGTTTAGGACTTGCTATAAATAGCAAAATTTGTAATTACCATGATATATCATCAAACATCAGATAGTGAAGAATATACATACAATTGGAACTTTCCTCTTTTAAGTAAGGTTACTCTTGAGCTCTTAAAGCTTGTATAGGTTGGATTATTGTGTTGATTAACTCTTTAATCTCTCTTGCGTTCTTATCAATCTTATCCTTGAGATTATGATGAAACCTTCATTTGAATGAGTTAGTGAGTCACATGTAACCTCTCATTTGAAATCCAAGTGACATTTAGTGTTCGTAAGTCATATCGAACCCCATTTCGAGCTCAATCCTTAATTGTGTTTGTGTTTGGGTACGTGATATTTATACACATTTACCGTCAAACCCCCCATTTCTACTTCGTGTTCTTCATTCCCACTTGAACCCCAACTACCCATTTTGGGTTTAAGACCTGCTATTGTACCATCTTGGTATCAAAGCTTTTGGGAGACATACGTATAATGTTCTTCAAAGTTTACGTGTCGTTTGAACATTTGATTGGTTGTCGTTCTATAGTGTAGTGTGTTATCCGAGTTCTTAGTAACGTAGTCTTATGTTGTTTTTGAGTTAACAGTAATTTCAACAGTTGATTCTAGTTGCTATGGAAGTGTTAACAGTTGTTGGTAGCTACAAAAGTCGATTAGTAGTCATTTCTAGGTTACTGCAGTTGTGTTTTGTTGTAAATTGTATTTGTTCAATTTTCTTTGGAAATTACTATACGGATAATAATGTCTGAAGATAGTGTCAATAATAGTGGTGATAGTTCCTACGGAAGTTTGAGGTGATGTGTTGACAACTTGGAATATTAGATTCAGAATCTCATCAATTCTATTCAAGAGCTTATTGATTTAGTTAGAAGCCATAGATGTGTTGGCCAAGGCGAAAGAAGGGAATGAACACCTTCCAGTAGAAGTGGCTCCAATGAGCTTGATAATGATGAGCGATAGTAAAGAAGGGCTGCTCAACCGAGAAGAAAAGAAAACCAACCTGCACTGAGAAGCAATGACAAGAGTATTAACTTCGAGGTAAATCAAGGAGCTCGAAGAAGAGAGTTAAGGCTAAGAAGAAATATGGCTAAGCAGAGCTCCAATAGAAGTAGCTGATCCGAGGTGAATCGACCAGCTAGGACTGCAAAAGATGAACCTCAAGCACATAGCTACGGACTTCACAACATTAAGCTTAAACTGTTGACCTTTTGTGGAAATAGCTGACTTGAAGAGTTCCTTGACTGAGTTCCTTGAGTTGAGAAGTTGTTTGAGTGCTACGAGTGTGATGACCGAACAAAAGTTAAGCTGGCTTCATTATCCTTTGTTGAATATTCAAACCTTTAGTGGGATAAGTTAGTCACTAAGCAAGATGTCGAAGGAGAAGAGCCGATTAGAACTTGGAGGCTTATGAAGAGATTGATGAACCAACACTTTGTGCTAAGTTAGTTCATGTAGGAGATGCTCCATGCTTTCCAACACTTGAGATAGGGTTGAAACATTGTCGAGGAGTACTTGTAGCCGTTTAACTCATTTGATGAGCTAATCAATTTAACATTAAGAGTAGAAAGGCAAAGGTAGAGAAGGCATCAGAGGTTGACTAACTAATCTCAACAAGTCAACCCTAAACCTGAGAAGTATGCTAAGAGAAGGCTAAGGAAGAAGGAGAGAGGTGAGTCTAGCCAACCAGATCAGGCTGAGACAAAGAAGGTAGAGAAGGAAAAAGTACCCAACACTAAGGCTTAAGAAGTTAAGTGCTTCAAGTACTTTGGCTACGGGCATATTGCTTCTCAATGTTCGAATAAAAGGGTCATGATCATGAAGGGCAAAGGACCCGAAGCTAAAGTAAAGAGTTAAAGTGACAAAAGTTCAAGAGACGAGTTGATAGAAGAGGATGTCCATGCTGAGAATCTAGATGAACTTTAAGCCATGACGAGCTGACCTAAAAGCTGATCTTAAACAAAGGGAAAAGTTATTTCATATTCGATGTTTGGTGAATGGGAAGACCTATTCCTTGGTTGTTGATGGAGGTAGTTACACCAACATCGTTTTTGTTGAGTTAATGGAGAAAATGAAATTGTCAACCTACCCGCATCCCCAACCTTATGGATTGAAATCGTTTAATAACAAGGGTATGGTCCATGTGCATAAAAGAGCTTGAATAACATTCATAGTAGGATGGTATGAAGATGAGATTAACTTTGATGTGGTCCTTATGAATGCTGCAAATTTGCTTCTTAGCCAACCTTAGGAGTATGACTGAAAGGTAGTCTATGATGGCTTCCTTTACACTTACATAGTTCGGAAGGATGGAAAGAGCTATTACCTGACCCTTGTGAGTGTTGAGGAAATCTAAAGCCATTCAGCACTCATAGTAAAGAGAAAAGGGAGGAGAAGTTTATTTGGCCTCCCAGCCTATGCTCATTGTTTAGCGTTGAGGACGACCTCTTTTTTGCCCCATAGTAATGATAAGAATCAGCCTACAACTATTTCCAAGCTAAGGCCGACCTGTCCCAAGCTAATGTTGACCTACCGGAAGCTGAAGTTGACCTATTCTAACCTAAGGCTGAATTGTTTAAAGCCGAGGCTGAATAGCTTTTACCAGGGCCAAGCTAATATTAGGAGACTAAGAGTAAGAAAAGTAGCCACTTGGCATTAAGTCTGTTGTCTATTGAGAAGACAAGAGACTATACGGTCGATGACTCAAGGTCAAAGATCCACTCAGTACGGTAAAGAGAGATTAGTGTCAGCTAATTCTAATACTCAGCAGTTGTTGGCCAACCTTTCGAGTATCATGGTTAAGCATTGTGAAATAGTAGGGACTCCTCTTTGAACCCAGATATTCAACTGTCGACCCTGCCCAGCTCGAATCCTGCTCCTTCCAAGATAGGCTAAAGGATTGTATGCCAACTTCTTCTATTAAATGCAACGTATTATATTCTTGTACATATTTTCTTTATTCTTAATTATGGGCCCATTCTTTAGGGTTTAAGGCCTTATATATTATTTACAGTTTTGCCACTAAGGTTTAGGACTTTCTATAAGTAGCAACATTTGTAATTAGCATGATACATCATCAGACATCAAACAGTAAAGAATATACATACACTTAGAACTTTCCTATTTCAATTAAGGTTACTCTTGAGCTCTTAAAGCTTGTATTAGCTAGATTATTGAATGTTGATTAACTCTTTAATCTCTCTTGTGTTCTTATCAATCTTGTCTTTAAGATTGTGGTGAACCCTTCATTTAAGCGAGTTAGTAAGTCACATCTAACCTTTCATTTGAAACCCGAGTGATATTTAATGTTTATGAGTCATATCGAACTCTATTTCGAGCTTAACCCATGATTGTGTTTGTGTCTTGGTACGTAATATCCAAAGGCCAAACTAAGGATGCAACTCATTAAGGCTTTCAATCAAGCTCACGCTACATATTCAATATGACTCACGAATAGCGATAATGAAGGCACTCACCACTAATTCTTAGCTAAAACAAGAGCTAGATAGGTGCAAAGGGTAGAAGTTTAAGCACTATACAATGAACCTAAAATGAAAGCAATGTTTTGATTAAAGATGGAGATGATGTCTACGTGTTTTACATTAGCCCTAATATACCTACTAATTAGGGTAACTTACCAAAACCAAAAAGGGTACAAACTAAGAGGGATATACATGTACAAGGATTGAGGGTACAAAAGGAATATCCAAAAAAGAAGTTTCATTTGATAGTGTCCACTAAAGTTGTCAGAATATGTGTCCTCTAATCATTAGCGAATAGGTTAGGCAAGATTGGTACTAGTACAAGTGCCAAGTTGGCTAGGTGGCGTCCCATAAATAGATTGGCAATTGAGTTGGTCAGGGGTTAGATTTTGGGAGATGAGATGAAAGTTCAACAACCTTGAGCTATTCTAACCTAGGCTAAGGTTGGGGTAGAGGTTTTGTAGCCTAAACAACCATGAAGCAACTTAACATGCAATGAGAGAGGAATCTTCTAGTATAGATTAGTTCATCTTTGGCTATCTATCCTCTCAAAAGTTGACTTACTAGTGCTTGGAGTCCTTTGAGGCCTCCTCTAATGATGAGTATAGATACCTCATTTTTTCCCTTTGTAATTTTAATATATATATGTGTGTGTGTGTATTAAGAATAAAGTAAAATTGTCTTAATTAAAAAATTAAAATGTAGAAAATACAGAAAAACACAAAAACAAAATATTGAAAAAATGAAAAATACAAAAAATTAGGAAAATAAAAGTCTTAAGTGAACTTTAGGGTCTTTGAGTCATTTGGAGAAGGTCATTTCATCTTTTTAGCTCAAATAGAAATTAAAGTACATATATGCAATTCAATGGTTTCAAGTTATATTTGAGAATACTAAGTTTTTCCAAAAAGTTCATATTCTAACCATAATTGATGTTAAATATTTTTTGTTCATAAAATGAAATTAATTTTACTTAATTGTGACTTCAAATGGTACTTTAATTAGGCTTAAATTAATTAATTCATGAAAAAAGCAATTAACCACACGATCAACAAAATTGAGCTCGTAAAATTGTTAAATTGGATTCAATTTGAAAATTAATTTTAACATGTGTACTAGATTTGATATAGAGAGTATTGCACTTTCGAATAGTCAATCGAATAAAGGTGAATCTTGGTTTGAATAAAGAATTAATCAATTTCAATGTGTGTGTAATATATTTTGTATTTATTTATTTTTTAATTATTGTATTATTATTTTATTTTATTTGTTCTTCTAAGAAAAAAAAAAAAGTTTTGTTTTTGGACCAAGCATTAGACTTAATCCATTGCAAAGGGCTAAGAAGCCTATTTGAAGACTAGAATGTGCCAAGCACTTAGCGCTGGGCTCTAATGTTCAAGTAGGGGTGTATGATACATGCACCTCTCTAGGCACATCATGCACTTGCGTGGTATATGCTAGTGACCTTTCTTCCTCTTTCCTTCTTGTTTTCCCCAATCTTCAGCCTTCTTTCCTCTTTGATCAACTCAATTTCAAGTCATTTTTTACCTCTTTTTCTACATGATTTCACTAAATTAATGGTGAAATTTTATAGATTGCATGGCTTACTTGCCTTTGACCCTTAAAGCATGACCGATTCAAACATTTTAGGAGTCAAAATCATCATTAAAATCACCTCGGAGCTTGATTTCCAAGGTTGAACATCAATGGCTGATTTGGCCATTGATGTTACTTTCTAAGCTTACATAGGCTTAGAAATCTATAAATAAGGGTTTTTCTCATTCATCTTCCTTCTTTCCAAGCTTTCCTAAGCTTTCTCTCTCTAAAAGTATTCGATACTCTCTCTCTAGAAATAGGATAACACTAAAGCTTTATCAGGTTAAACTAACACCAGCTATGGACAACCTAAAGCAAGAGCTTTCGACTTATACCCCTCCTACTAGTAGTCGTAACCTCCTTTGCCAAAGCCAACCACTTAAGAGTTTCGGATAAACCCTTGTTATTAGCCCCCTCTTGAACCACCACATTATCGTGGTTCTCACATCAAAATACCACTATGGTTGAGCTTGTGGTGGTCTAAAACTCCCAAACCAACCTCCTTTCGAGCATTAATGACCATTACATGTACTGTACACCAACTATCACTCAAGCTAACCTCTGCTACCATCAAATAGTAACCAAACGCAGTGGTACTATTACTACACCCCATATTTTCAATTTAATACACACAAAAGTCCAAACATCTAGTTAAAACGCCACCTAAAATTACCTAAATCGCGTCATTTAAGTTACGCTCTTCTCCTTTTGCATGACTTGGTTAGCGACTCGAACACCCAGATCCCACTTGATCCAAACCGAGTTTAGACCTCGTAGTCCGACTCATGCCTTTTTAATCCTTACTCGTATGTTGCTAGTTTACCCATTCTATTTTATGTTCATTTGGTGTTTTTTATTTTATTTTATTTTATTATTTTGTTACTTTAATATGAGTTTTCAAAAATAAATATGAAAAAAAAATTGAAATAAGAGTAAAAAAATATATAATAGAAATAGAAATAAAGATTTAAATATTGTTACATGGCTCTTTTTTTTAAAGGCTCTTTATTTTCAAAAGCACTTTTTTTTTTGGAAAATTTTTCAACAATAAAAAAAAAGGCAATGTATTTTGATTTAAAAAAATGTTTATCTCTTAGAAAAAAGAAATGTTTTCAAAGATAAATTCATTAATAAACCCGTTTCAAATTAGGGTTTCCTTAGAATTTTTTAAGAAAATAAAACGACTAAAATTATGACCCTTTAGAATTTTTTCTAAAAAAAAAATATTGAACTAATAAGAAACATAAATTTGGATGTTTTTCAAATTTTAAAAAAAAAAAATCAACACACTTAAGATTTTCAAATGAACTGCGGGAGTTTGATCCTAAATAAAGGGTACGTAAGCACTTGAAGGAAACTGTGAGGCGACTGAAACTATGTAAGATTTATTTTTCCCCTTTTGTAAGTGATTTTCAAATTTCTTTATTTTTTAAATTATATATAGTTTTATTTATTTATTTACTTGTAAATATGAATTAGAAGGGTATTTTGAAAGTCGAATAGTAAATTCGAAAGTTTAAGATGGTATCCATTTAAGGTTTAATAGGATAGCCTTTGAATTAGTGATATCTTATTTCTTGAAATTTTTTTTAAAGGTTTTCAAAACTCAAGCTAGTGGCTAAATTAAAATCAATTCTCCGAAGTGTGTCTAATTTAATCACTTTTCCCAATTTTTACTAAGTGGTTACTACAAGATATTTTCAAAAATAAAAAAATGGGGTTTCCTTTATTTTAGTTGAAGGTTTAAACTAAATAAGCATAGAGTTAGTTTAAATCAAGTTAAGGAAATCAAAAACTGAAAATTTATGCTCGACTCGACAACTTAACAACTCCATTTGGAACCTTTAAGAGGGCTTGCTACTTAAATCTTTAGAAATTAGAATTTTAGTCAAAATATCATTTCTACGTTATATTTCTTCTTGTAGATGTATTTTCTTTATTTGTAATATATTTGTACTAATTAACACAGGTTTATTAATGGCACATTTAAGAAGGGGGGAAGGGGTTTATTGTGTCATAAACATATGTTAGATACGATGCGAACGAAACCATCATAGGACCCTAGGTAAGGAGCCATTATGTAAGCTTTGGATGTTATAGGGTAACCATCTTTTGGGGTCAAATAGGCTACCCCATTAGAGTTTCAATGTAACCAATGAACTACTTCTCTTAAAAGCGTATGAGATCATAGAGCTTAAGGACCTTTAGAACCTACTATAATTACATTCACAAGCCCTTTCTTGAAATTGGAAAATAAACATGATGTGGCAAAACCAAAAAAATTGTAATTATGAAATTTTCTAATCTTTTCCTTGTAAATTTTTCCTTTCTTTGTAAAATATCATTATAATTCCCATGTAAATAGAATATTTTGATGTAATTTTCTTTCTTTTTTGTACAAATGGCTAGTTTGTCCTTTACACTGGCACTTTTCAAGGGAGTCCATATCCACGAGCCTTTAAAACCTAGAGGAATACTTAAGAGGTGGTTTTGGTTTTTCAATCTTGACTAATAGAAGGTTAGAACAACGTTACCATGGTGCAGGTTTTAGTCCATTTTTAGGAGCAAAAAAATGTTAGCCTTTTATTTTGGCCTACTTTATTTGAGGACAATTGTCAAAGAATACTCTCATCTATTAAGAATCTCTTCTATTAGAAAAATGGTATGTTCCAAACATTACGGCTAGAAATGCAAAGAATTTTAATAAGCTTCTAAGCCTTTGTAAATCCAAAAAATGCAAAATATAGGTTGTAGATACCTTATTTTTGCCAATTTTTTTTTTTAATTTTGTTAACTGAGCCAAGTTAATAAAAAAATAATAAAATAAAAATAAATAATTAAAAAAAAACGAAAATTAAAAGAAAAGAAAAAAAAAAGAAAAATTAAGTTAGGTCATAGCAAGTTGAGTAATGAGTTGAGTCATATCAAGTTAGAGTAAGTTGAGTTATTGGATCAAGTAGCGAGATAGGCTGAATTAATTAACTTGTCTAATTTAAAGACTTAAATCAAATTAGAGAATTATTGGGTTAAATTAGATCGGGTCAAGCCTAGAAAGAAAAGCCCAAGCTAATTAGGGTTTCTAGAAGCTAGGGTAAATCTTGGAAGAATCGCTGATAAGAAAGATTTGGTTTTGTGCTTATAAATAACACGTTAGTAAGAGATTCGAGGATGATTTTTTTCTAATCACCCTCCTATTAAAAACACAATACAAACACCACGCATTACCAATTAGCCCCACGTAACCCCGCATGCCACCACATACACCCTATGTGCTACCACTGTAAAAACACCACACCACCACTACACAACCACTACATCACTACCTTAACGCTGCCGCAAGCCGCACAACCACCAGATCACTGCCTTAGCACCGCTGTTGCCGCTAGAGCCACCACCTAGATCACCGCCCATAGTACTGCCCAAATCACCACCTACAGCATTGCCCAAGCCATCGCTATTGCCACTAGAGCCACCGCCTAGATCACCACCCATACCGTTGCTACTATCGTCCAAAGCCATCGCCTACATACGTCCTTGCTCTCACTCGAGCTATTGCCTAGACACCCACCGTGTACGCCCAAGCCATTGCCCAAGCATCATCCATTCGTTTGCCTACTGTCACCCTTGCTGTTGCCTAGTCCTTGCTCAAGCCATTGCCTTTGCTGTCACCTAAGCATCACCCATCTACTCATCCACTGTCACTTATTCACTTGTCCATACACACGCCTAGGTGCACACTCGTGCACGCCTTGATCATTGCCCAGCATTGCTTAATGTACGCTTAACTGTCGCTCGTCACCACCCAACACCAATGCAATCCGACCCAGGTAGCTATTTAGTAAAATTTATTATTATTTTATTTATTTCATTAATTCTTATTAATTAGTTATATTTGTTTCCTTCATTAATTTTTTTTTTGTTTAAGTGTAGGTTTTTGGTTATTTTGTTTTTTTCGTTGCAATTATTTAGTTAAATTAGGTTTTTTGAAAAAAAAAATCGTGTTTCTTTAATAAAAATATTTTTTTAACACTTAGGGTTTTGCTTAAATAAAAATATCTAAATTGAGTTTTTCAAAAAGATTTAATTAATTAGGGTTTTTGTTTAATTTAGGAAAATTAGATTTTTTAGGGTTTTTCTTCAAATAATAAATTGATGAAAACATAAACTTGGCTTGGTTTTATTTAAAATAAAAATTACTTACCCACTAAATATTTTGTAAAAAAGAATTACAGTTAGTTTGATCTCGATTAGCAAGTACGTATGCACCTTTAAGGCTGTTTAAAAGTAAAATTTTTTTCCCCTTTTCTTAGAAATTCGTAATAAAAAATAATTTTTAGTTACATTTTGTAAACTTAGGTATCTTTTAATATTTTTAGAAAAATTATAAAAAAATAAAGCCTATCAATTTTTTTATTTTCACATGATAAGTTAATCTTAATAGGTTAGCCCCCAAACTCAATTTTCTCTAGTTTATTTTTTCTGAAAATCATTTTTTAGAAAATCCGTAAATTAGTGTTCAACCCTAATTTTATTTTTACCAGTTGGCGACTCCATTTTTTTTTTTTAAAACAACATTTTATTTTCCTTAGTTTAATGTCGAGTAACCTGTATTAAGCGAGTTGGGCTTAATATAGGTTAAATTAAGGAAATTGAAATAGGGCTTGATAGAATTGGTGACTCCACTAGGGACGCTTAGTGGGCTAGCCATGTGAATGTTAAAAAACTTTTAATGGGCTTTTCTATTATTATTTTCTTTTTGTATTATATTATAGTTGTATTAATTGTTTTTTAGTAATGTAGGCCTTAAAAAAAAAAAAAGCTTGGCCCAATGGGCCTTCATGGGGATGAATGGTTTTTATTTTTCAAGTAACTATTTATATGTTTAAATGTGGTTAAACTTGGGCCACCTTAGGAACCTAGGATGGACAGCCATTGTGTAACCCTCAAGTTATTGGGGTCATTACTGCCACCTGGCGATGATAGGCAAGCTTATTCAGGCTTTGATGTAGCCCATTAGGCTTTTCTTCAGAAAGCCTTGAAGCGATAGAGCCTAGGACCCATAGACCCCACCCTCTTGCATCATTCTTTTAAAAAAGGTTAGTTATTTTTAAATTATAGGAAAAGCTCGATTAATCTGTGGTTGGTTCGATTTCCTTTTTCTAAAAAAAGGGAAATTTAAAAAAAAAAAAACCAATGACCCTTATATATAAGTATTCGCAAACTTCATTTTTTTTAAAAAAAAAAAATATCTTATTTTGAAGCTACTTATATATAATGGTGCTCCTTAACTGTGGATTCGTCATACTTCTTATAATTTATTAATTACCCACCCTTACTGCATTACATTTGTGTGTAACATGTTGCATTTTATATGTTTGATTATGCTTGTGTCTCTGTGAATGTTTTATTTTCTTATGTTATATGTATATTATTATTATTTTTTATCATTCCTTAGTTAATGAAAGGTTATGCAATTTCTAAGAAAATCTTTGAAAAAGCTGCAAAATTATCAACATTATATCCAACTTTATTCTAAATTTAGTGACCTTGTTGTAAATAATCATTGCCTTTTATTTCGTTTACATTTTTTTTATAATATAGATATGGAGAGTCAGGATAGTGTCAGTCCAGAGCCCATCTATGAAGTTTAGCTGGATAAGTACTCCTTCTCCGAAGCCGTCTTGAGTGATTGGTTGAACCAGCTTCCTCTTACCAAGCAAAATCACATTCGTAAGAAGATCAAGCTAAGCATATCCCTTATGCGCGGGTCCAGCTCCATTGGCCTCTAATTCAGGCCCTTATCCATTACTGGGATCCAAAATCTGCAGCTTTTAACTTCAGCCTACATGTATTGACACCCACTATAGAAGAGTATTCACAGCTACTCAGTGCCCGGCTCCTCAAAGTAAGCATAGCTATCCCTGATCTCAGAGTCTAGCTTGAGAAAACTTTCATGACATTGTTAGGAGTCAAGAAGTCAGCTTTGGCACCATTCTTATCTTTAGAGGGCTAGAAATGTCTTAGCATCTTAAGATTAGTGGAGTGGTTTTTAAGCTTAAATGCCTATTAAAGATATCGCAAGATCTTCTATAGAGGATATGAATCGTGGGCCGAGAAGAGGGTTAACACATTTATTGTAGTAGTGTTTGGAACGGTGTTGTTTCCCTTTAGATATAGTCAAGTCCACTATAGGGTTGCTAAGCTAGTGACTCAATTCTTAGCTGGTAAATCCTATATACCGGCGCTATTGGCAGAATAGTTCAGGACACTAACCTACTTGAAGAAGCAGGGGTACGGTTATTTCACAGCTAACCCCACAACCTTTGCCGTGTGGTTTCTTAGTCACACATAAGGGTATGGAGGGAATCTTCTTAGAGAGTCCTTGACAGAAAATATGAATCTGATTGATGACTTTGCTTGCCACCTCAAGGTATCGGATGAAGCTTAGTTTAATGGATGAGTGTTAGTTATTAGCAAAATGCAGCCAGTAGACTTTATGTGGATAGCTAGATGGAGCCATTGCACCCAAGTCGTCGTGGGGTGCACCGATAATGTAGGAGTCCCCCTTATCGATATTACAGGCTATACTGCGTATTTCCTAGCTTATGTCACTAGATAGCAGGGTCTACTTCAAAAGATAGCCTATAGAGACTCCTTGGACATTGTCACAATAAATTATCAAGATCCTTGTCTAACTATGGTTGCTCTAATCCAACGACTAGTAAAACTCGTGAAGCTATAAGAACAGAGAGAAGTCAAGAAGATAGTCAATATAGGAACTTTAAGGGGTAAAGTGGGAGAGTACCAAGCTACTAAGCAATCATCTATGATCAGTTGAAGAAGACTAGAAAGATACGGTATGAAGCGTCGGATGTGTTTAGACACAAGCCAGAATTACCAAATCTTTCACCTATAGAGCAAGCCTACCGAGACACCATATGGGCCAGAATTGAAGCTTAGTTCCAAGAAAGTAAGAGAATCATTAAGGAGTTGAAGTTGGAAAATGAGAGATTGCTAGAAGAAAATCAGTTCTTGAGAAGCAAGATTCAAGAAAGGGACGTTACGGTACGAAGACTTATGAGGGAAGTTGATGAAGCTCGTCTTAGCTAGATCCGTTAGCTCTTGTGGATATAGGATTTAAGCTTTTTGAGAAAATTAGTTAGGAGTTTTTCTTTTCTTTTTGTTTAGTCTGTTGTATAAGTTGGGTCTTATGATTAATAAATTGGCAGCTTTAGTAAATAAAATTTTCATTAATTGCATAGTCTCTTGCTCATTATTATTATTTATTTGTTTGTTTAGTTGACTTTAAAAAAAAAAAAGAAAAAAAAAACACAAAAGAGGAAAATAGTAGAATAACAAAAGTCACAAAAAGGAAAAAAAAACAAAAAAAAAATCTATAACTTGGGTTTTCACGTAAGACTTCGAAGATAGCATCTAAAAGAGCAGACTCAATTAGAAGCTCGATATTCACTCATTCTAAAGCTAGGATGTCAACTCAGGGTACTAAAAATGTCAGTTAAATCGAGCCCGACCAGAGAGTAGCAACCCTGGAAGAAAGTATGAACAAGATGGCTGAATAGATTCAGGCTCTCACTCAAGTTATCAGGATTCTTAATGATAGACAAGGATCTCAAGTCAACCCAAATCAGAACGTAGAAATGACCCCTCCCCCTAAATTGGAAGATGAAGAATTGATCCATAATGCTAAGGTATGGAGGAAGGAGATTGAGGAGAAAGTTTATGCAGAGGGATAAAAAGTTTATGTAGAGGGATGGGGGTTCAAAATTAAAAAAAAAAAAATAGAAAATTGCTAACAAGTATGCATTCTTATTAGGAGCAATGACTAACAGTAAAAGCAATGACAATCTTGATGACACCAATTCTACAAAAATGAGAATTCATTCATTAGAGCAAACTATAGTGAAAGTGGCTGAATAGATGAACTTCATAGTTGACAACATAGCTTTGCTTAGGGCAACAACACTAGTAAATAAAGAACAATTAAAGGATTAGCATGGGAAGAAAACTATTGAATTCCCAAAAGTTAACTCAATGTTGGATCCTAAATCTTTCGAGGGCAATACAAGATTGGTTAACTTATGGCTAATCAACTTAGGGTCTAGTCAAGACAACCTTAAAGAGTGAGAAAGGAAGTTGACCCAACAAATTTGATTGGTTAGCATCATTGACTTTTCTACATATGATTTCTAAGCTTATCCTTCTCTAAGAAACACAACGGGACTGGATGCCCTAAGCTACACATTAAGCTGTATCTATGTAAGATGACTCATTACATTAAAAATGAGTAACTATTGGTCCTAACATTATAGGATAGCCTCATGGGGCTAGCTTTATCTTGGTACACCCAATTGGATTTAAGGCAAGTTAATACATGGGACATGTTAGCTCGAGCATTCTTTAGATATCATAAATTCAATGTTGAGATAGCATTATCTATTGGGACTTGAGTAATATGAGGAAAAATGACAATGAGACCTTCAATGAATACGCCTAAAGATGGAGGGGTATGGTAATTAAAATCATCTCCCCTTTATTAGAGAAGGAACTGATTGATGCATCCATCTAAACACCAAATGTGGCATAGTTTAATTGTTTAGTAGGGTAATTAACAACTAGTTGTGGATATAGTTTTAACAGGCATCTGCATAGAGGAGTCAATAGGATAGCAAAGTTAGTTGAAGACTAGATTATCTCAACAAGTCCTAAAATGGTTGTAAATTTAGTAGACTTTGAAATGAGGACCATTAGAAGGCATCTTACTCCAATCTCAATCCTAATAACTCAACTCCTTCATCAATTGGGGGAGGAAGAAATGCTAAGTCGTGTACCTCCTCTACCTGAACACAGGTTCTAAAGGCTCGATCTTGGCTTACCATATGAAATCACATGTGTCCAATGAATCATTCTATGAAAGAATGCTGGAAACTAAAACATAAGATCTAAGACCTAAATGACATTGGGATACTTCAAATAAACTTCTCTAACCCTAATAGACTAGAGGTTACGGTAAATGTTCCTTCACGACATGCTTGATCATGCATCAACATAATAGGAACATCTAGGCAGAAGAGGGGAATGGCTGATAAGAGTTCAGATCATAGGAACCAAGGCAATTCAACAGGAACTAGAGAATGAGGGGCAATTATTAAGAAAGTTCTAGTACTTGGTGATTTGTATTCTTAAATAAAAGTTTTTCATTTCTTGAATATTTCCTTGTAAAATTTTCCATTAGGGCAAATGAACATACATTTTTTGTATCATATTTTGAAATTTTAAAATGAAAAGAGGCAAACCGAATGATAAACACTAACTCTTAAAAACGTTTAAGAGTTGAGTGTCATTAAAGTAAGGATACTAGACTCACTCCTTTAAGAAGGTTTATTATGAACTTTATACACTAATCAAAATGCCGTTAGGCATTCATTTTTCAATATCCTGAACATAAAATCCTTTGTTAACCCTACTAAGCCTTTAAATAAAGTATTTTCAAAATTAAACCCTATCAAGAACTACCCTTCAATGGGGCAATTTCAAGGTTAGGGTCATTAAAGAGGAGAAAAGGTTAAAACTAATTTGTACGTACTCCAATCACTTCAATTCAACTATAATTATTACCTCTGTTTGCTTATTTCCTTTAAGATGAAGAAGGGATTCCATCCTAAACACTTTACACAAACCACATGCACCTTCAATCATATACTAAAAGTAGGGATGATCACCTTCATCTTGTGGCAAATTGAAAAAAAGTAAAAAACAAGAAGAAGAAGAAGAAGAAATTAAGAAAAAGAATAAAAGAAATCCTCAAAAACAATGAGATCAAGTCCAAAGTGTTAAAGCCTAAAAGGATTAGGAATATGTACCTTAAAGGACCTATTCCTAAAGTAAAAGCCCATTCCTTGAAATAAGAGCCCTTAAATTTGAAATAGCAGGAGTAAAAACTAAGATTCTTAAAATTTACTCCTCTTGTAGACTAAGCTCGCCTACATTTCCACCCCTTCTTAATAGCCTTTCTAATATGAGAAAATAACTTATCCTTAATAAAAATTACCTTAAAATTAGGGAAAGCACAATTTTAGTTTCACCTATAGGGTTCTTTACTTGTAAACCTAGTTAAAAAGTGATTCTTTTTTCTTTTTTAAGTTGTTTCATTAATATCCATTTTTTAAACCAATTACCAAAAGCCTATATTATATTACAGCTTAAAAATGACCTAATAGATTGATTAAAGTATATTGATGTGTTAGGCAAGTGCATCATATCAAATTATAATAGTGGATTAAGTCCAATTATTGATCCCTTAGAGACTTTGACTACTAATATTTACTATTTTGATCTCTATTATCTATTCTACAAATTTGAGTTTAAGAATTCAAAGAATCTAAAACTAATTGCAGCAATTAATAAATTATCACTAAATAAGAATGGTTCAAGAACTAAGCAATAAAGTAATAAAATTATAAATTACTTTAAGATTTGCAAACTGTATCTAAATCTTTACTTCCCCTAAATCTAACATGTGACTTCCCTTAAAGATAATCTAATTTATTCTTTAATCTTTCTTGACTAGGAGAATTTTATACTAATGTTAATAATTTTCTTAAGCCAATTAATCTTAATCTTAAAATTACCTATTAGAATTTCTTCTCAATAGGATGACCTAAGATTGTATTATTACACAATAAATTCTTTATGATATAATTAAAAATTTTAGAAAGATTTTGCAAATTATCTCTAATCTTACAATAATCTCATCAACTATACTTAGATCTAATCTTATAAGAAATCTCTCGATTTTCTTATAAGATATCAAATTCTAGATTATTATCCATAGAAATAATAATCTAAATTATGAAGCATATATAGTTGAATCAAGAAAAAATACAGAATTACTTAAATCTAATAAAAAATCATATCACATGAGTAAATCTAGGTTCTATAAGACCTAGATACTAAAGATCTATCCTCTTCACATTATAAAGCAATAATCTAAAATCAAAGAATAAAGAATTGTAGAAGAGAAAATCATGAAATCTAAATAAGGTTGAATCTTAAAGTCTTGATGGCTCTTTGCTCCCTCGAGTGTTCTTCTCTTGAAAAACTCTCCCAAAGTCTTTTAAAAAAAAATCTCTACAAAAAAAAAAAAAACCCTCAAAGAGGCTTTATTTAGGAAATGGCAAAATAAAGTCTGTGCAAATCACATGACTATGTCCTTTGGTTGTGTAACTCATTGCCATTCGTGTCTTCTCTATTTTTTTTTTCTTTTCAAAATTGGGAACGACATGATTGAGGACTTAGTCGTGTCTTTTAGCAATGTCACTGGCTGTGATACTTGAAAATTAGCTCCAAATTCACTTGGGAATGGCATAGTCATGTCGTTTGGTTATATTGATATTGAAACTTTCATAATTTGCTCATTTTAGCTTTAATTTGAGTTAAACTTATTTCTATTTTCTTGTTTTCCCACATAAATCATTTCAAAATATAGAAATCAAGATTTTACTTAGTTAAGAATCATTTTATAAAAATAAACTCAAATTTCAAGGGAAAATAATGAAAAATCATCAAATAAAATATATCTAATATAGAGCTTATTATGTATCACTTGTAAGATAGACCATAATTTTTGGAATTTTAGTCAAAAGTGCAAAATTAAACCAAGAAGAGGTAAGGAAATCCTTTTAAACTAAACTAATTAATTTTGAGGTACTATTCTTACAGAAGTGAAATTTGATGAAACAATTGTCACATCCTGGCTTGGCATAGAACGTTTTATTACATAGGAAAACCTGTTAAAACAAAATCCAATTGGCTCACTTAACAAAAGATAACTTAATTTATATGACATTCAGGTTGCTAAAACGGAGTTTAACTTCATTTTATTTTATAACTTATACGTGCATCTTGCTGTTTGCATCAAAACATGAACATCTTTTTTTTATCAACAAAATAGTAGGTTTTTTTTTTTTTAGTACAATTTTCTTCCAAAAGAGTTTTACTCCATCTAATGCTCTCAAACCGCATCCCCCCTCAGTGTTGGCCCCATTATGTTTTCGTTAACTTAAGGATAAAACATTTTATCCCCTCAGTTACTAAAGTTGAGTGAGAATAGATAACAACCAATATAATCTAAACAATATCACAACTCATATAGTTCATTCACAAATAGCAGTTTCAATCTTTAATTATGTAATAATCAAGCTAAGTGTTTATTGCTAATAATGCAATATGCTATGCTCATGCACGTGATATGTATCAGTATTAATATCCTTAGCTCACACAGCTCACACATTTGGTTAGTTGACATACCTAAGCATCTAGACACAATGCATGGAAACCTAAATACTATAAGGAACGATTTGAGAGAAGGACCCCCAAGCCTAGCTCTACTAAATCATACTACAAATAGTAGTTAGGTTACTCGAGCAATGCAATTCTATATGCTTTAAAACTAAGTTCATAAAACCATTGTTTTCTTAATTATTAAAAACTTCAGGGCCATTAATCCAAGATAGTGATGAAACTTGTAAGACCCATTAATTCAAGATGATGATTTAAAGTTCTTAAACCCATTAATCCAAGATAGTGATCATATTGGTCTTAATAAGTTGAAAAACCATCCATCCAAGATGACGATTTAAGATTTACTTTGTTTTCTATCCACTTTAAAACAACCATATTTTACTATCCATCTAAGACGGAATCTTAAAGGTTTAGCCTATTTTCAAAGGCGTACCCATTTTCTTTTATTCTCTTCTTCAGGGAACAATTTCTTTTCCTTATCTCCACAAATCCCTGGTAGATCAAGTTCAAAGTAGCTATCTGGCGACAATGCTTCCTAGCATAATTTATCTCTAAGGAAAATTATATCTCTTTTGTCTTTTTGGTAAAGATTTACTTAAACTTTAGCATAAAAAGGAGCAACTGTAGACACCTTATTTTTATCCCATGTAATTTTAATAGATAAATATGTACATATATTTTAAGAATAAAGAAAAAAGGTTCTAATTAAAAAATACGAAAAAATAGGAAATACATAAAAACACCTAAAAATTTTTTTTAACGGAAAAATACAAAAAATTAGGAAAATAGAAGTCTTGGGTTAACTTTAGGGTCTTTGAGTCATTTGGAGAAGGCCATTTCAATTTTACAACTCAAATAGAAATTAAAGTGCATAAATGCGATTTAATAGTTTCAAGCTATATCTAAGAATATTAAGTTTTTTTTTTCAGAAAATTTAATATTCCTATCATAGTTAATTTAAATAGTTTTTGTCCATAAAATGAAATTAATTTAAGTTAATTATGGCTTCAAATGGTGTTTCAATTGAACTTAGATTAATTGATTTATAAAAAAAGCAATTAATTGTATGATCAACAAACTTGATCTCGTAAAATTGTTAAATTTAATTGAACTTGGAAATTAATTTCATCATCTGTGTACTAGATTTGATATAAAGAGTATTGCATGTTCAACGGGTCAATCAAATAAAGGTGAATTTTGGTTTGAATAAACAATCAATCAATTTCAACATATGTGTACTAGATTTTATTTCTATTTCTTCATTTTTATTTTATTTTTTCTTTAAAAAAATAGCTTTGGTTTGGGACCAATCACTGGACCTAGTCCATTGCAAAGGGTCGAGTAGCCCATTCGAAGACTAGGATACATTAGGAGTTTAGCACTTGGCTTTAATTTTCAAACAAGTGCGTATGATGCATACACATCTCTAGTCTCGTTGTACATATTTGCAACACTTACCAACACCATTTCTTCCTCTTTCCTTCTTGTTTTCCCCTATCTTTAGCCTTCTTTCCTCTTGGGTTAACTCAATTTCAAGTCATTTTTTACCTCTTTTTCTACATGATTTCATCAAATTAATAGTAAAATCGTATAGATTACATAGCCTACTTTGCATTGATCCCCAAATGCACACAGATTCAAACATTTGAGGAGTCAAAATCATCATTAAAATCACCTTGGAGCTTGATTTTCGAGATTGAACATCAATGGCTGATTAGGACATTGATGCTACTTTCCAAGCTTATATAGGCTTAGAAATCTATAAATAGGGGTTTTTCTCATTCATCATTCCTCATTCAAAGCTTTCCCTAAAAGTATTTGACACACTCTCTCTAGAAATAGGATAACTCTAAATCTTTGTTGAGTTAGACTAACACCGGCTATAAACTACTTAAGCCAAGAGCTTTTGGCCTACACCTCTCTCATTAGCAACCTTGACCTCCTTTACTAGAACCAAACACCTAAGGGTTTTGAATAAACCTTTGTTGCCACCCCTCCTTGAACTACCATGCTATGGTGGTTTTCACATCAAAATAGCACCATAGTTGAACTTGTGGTGGTTTAAAATCTCGAACCAAGCTCCTTTCGAGCATCAACCACCACGCATACTATACACTAACCGCTACTCACGACCAACCTCCACTACCTTTGAGCGACCATCAAACATATTGGTGCTGTTACCAAACCTCTTATCTCCAATCTAATACATAAGAAAGTATGAACACCCACTTGAAATGCCGCCTAAAATTGCCTAAATTGCATCCTTCAAGCTGCACTCTTCTCTTCTTACGAGACCTAGTTAGCGACTTAAACACTTAGATTTGACTTGATGTAAATCAACTCCAAACTCGGCAATTTGACCTTTGCCCCTTTATTCTTAACCTGTACATTGCTAGTTTGCTCATTCTCTTTTCTGTTCATTTGGTGTTATTTTATTTTATTATTTTCTTGCTTTAATGTGAGTTTTCAAAAATAAAAATGAAATGAGAATAAAATATATATAATAGAAATAAAAATAAAGATTTAACTATTGTTACAAGGTTCTTTTTTTAAGGGCTCTTTATGTTCAAAAGCACTTTTTTTTCTTAAATAATTTTCAAAAATAAAAGAAGGGAATGTGTTTTGATTAAAAAGAAAAAGTATTCTATCACTTAGGAAAAAAAATGTTTTCAAAGATAAATTCATTAATAGACCCTTTTCAAAATTATGGCTACTATAGAATTTTTTAAGAAAATAAAATAATTAAAATTATGACCCTTTAGATTTTTTTCTCAAATAAAAATTAAACCAATAAGAAACATAAATTTAGCTATTTTCCAAATTTCAAAGAAACCAACATAGTTAAGATTTTCGAACGAACTACGAATGTTTGATCTTAAATAGCGGATATATAGGCATCTATAGGAATCTACAAAGCAAGTTAAAATATGTAAAGATTTATTTTTCCCCTTTTGTAAGTGATTTTCAAATTTCTTTATTTTTGTAAGAATATATAGTTTTATTTATTTATTTACTTGCAAGTATGAATTAGAAGGGTATTTTAAAAGTTAAATACTAAATTCAAAAGTTTAAGATGATATCCATTTATGTTTTAATAGGATAACCCTTGAATTCATGATATCTGATCTCTTGAAAATACTTCAAAAGGTTTTCAAAACGTTTGCTAGTGGCTAAATTAGAACTGATCCACCTAATAGGTTTTAATTTAATTACCTTTCCCTATTTTTAGTAGGGTGGCGGCTCCAAGATATTTTCAAAAATAAAGAAACTGAGGTTTTTCTCAATTTTAGTCGAGAGTTTAAATTAAATATGTATAAAGTTTAGTTTAAATTTAGTTAAGGAAAATAGAATCCGAAAATTCAAGCTTATCAATGGGTTTAAAGCTTAGTGGTGTAGGCTTGGAGCTTAGTAGCACTAGGTCGACAATAGGTAAGGTTGGCAATTCGTGTTATCGTGTCGTGTCTTATTTTCATGTCTAAATGAGTTCGTGTTTATGTCCAAAAAAATTAAACTTGTAACACGACTTGTTCAATAATTTGTATGAAAATTTAAATCTATGACCTAGTGTATCTCATGTCTAGACTAAACCCATTTATATTGAGGTTGTTAATTTATGTTACTATATTGTATCTCTTTTATTTTAGGCTTGATACGGTTTATTGATTAAAAAGTTGTAATAAAATCTATAGAATATTTATAGATTTTATGATATGGGCTTATATCAGATTATAATATATGATTTGACAAATTTATAATAAAAGTGCCTTAATATGTGAGGGCACTCGTAAAGAATACTTTTATGATGTGGGCTTGTATCAAACTTTGATATATTTTTGTATTAGTGAGAGTTTATTGGCTTTTATCTATTATAACTTCCATACAAGACCATATTAACCTCTCTTAAAACAAATATAGGCTTTACTTCATAGGGAGTGGCATACTACATGAAATGTTTAATGGTAAGCATAGTCAAATAAAAAATTAGTCATAATTGTTAAAATCGATAGTTAATTATATGACTTTACGAATTTGTAATTTTATGATATTTTTCTTAATTAAAATAAATATAAAATCATGTAGATATTAACATTTAGTAAAATTATAAATTTAAATATATGATTTTGTAAATTTACGATTTTATTGATTTTATTACGATTTTATACGACTATTTCAATTCTATATCTTTCAAATCTCAATACAATTGCAATTTTAGCAATCCTAACCGGTGCGTTTATGTTTGATGATAAATACACATTGCAGTTTAATCTAACATAATGTATAATAATATGTTAGAATTTCATATGTCATTATCCACTACTATGATTTCATATTTAATAAATCTGTTTTTCATCTAAAAAGTACCCTTGTCCTAATAAGTCATCCTACTTGCCAATGAAAAGACGTGAATTTGACTGGGGATTTATCTGAAATTGTGCGTCTTAAATCCATCTACTTGTCCAAGAGTTTCCGTCCAAAGCCAATCAAATAAGAAGTCAATCGTCATCTTCAAGGACTTTAACCAAGCCTTATCAAATTGTCTATTACAAGTTAACGATGTAAGTAAGTTATGGTGTAAACAGGTTAAAAACTTCAATGAAATGTACCTTTCGAAGTTGTTCAACCTATCCGTGATTATTCCCCTAGTGTAAAATAAATAGTTGAAGTCAAATCAAAGATAGAATGTTTCTTTGATAGTCGTAATATCAGTTTTCTCAATGTGTTTTGACGTATAATCTTTTCACAGGTAAATATTTAAAAAGGAAATATACGGTGGATCGGGGTAAGTATAGAGTGAAATAAAATAGGAAAACGCTTCATTGCGAGATAGATAATAACAAAGTCATTTGCATGAGAAATTTAATGGGTAGTATATGTTATATGATATGTATAGGTAGTATATAAATATTAATAAAACATTTATATATATATTATATACAAATCATAGATAGTAATTTATTGAAAATTACTTCTTTAATTATTATTTATATCAATATTTTATTGATATTTATACGCTATATATATAATATATAGTATATAATATTTAATGAATCTTTTTTATTTTTTATTTATTTTGTGTATGTAGATGGAACAAATCTATGTAAAACAACATTTGGCTGAAAATTCTTTTACAAACCATGTAAAATAGAAATTATTCTCATCGAGATATTGTATGTATTGACATGATGCACATCACAGTTTTACTTTTATTACAGCTGCTTCCTCAGAAAGTTACTCAATTTGAGAGAGTGCTTCCAACTTATAATGCTTAAATTAGAAGTTTCAAGAAATTTTAGGCTATTAGCTTTTCCTATCCAACTAATGAATTACTATGATATCATTTGTAACATGTAAGTATTGGTGTGGTACGTCATCCCACGTTTTTATTATTTAGTGCAACTACTTTTCAAAAGGATGCACATTTTAAGTGTGCTTCCTACTTACACATTTCACATTAAAATTCCAATGAATTGTAGCTTGTTAAAAAAAAAAAAAAAAAAAAACAAAAAAGGGAAGTTATCCATAATTAGAGTTTCCTCATACTCAATTTAAAGGACATCATACACCATAAATATGGGATCTGGAAGTTCTTAATTTCTCTGTTGTCAAAATAAAAATTTGGTAGATCCAACATATTTAAGACCCCGCAAAGCACTTCGTGCATGACTCTGTCCAGATCGATAAAAGTCGTTCAATTGACTGTATATTTATGCCCTAAACTTACGAGCCGTTCAATGATAAAAGTACATGTAAGACTATTTTCATAATAAGATAAAATTCTACTTAAATTATTTAAAATAATAGAGCAACTAGACTTCCACAAAAGAGGTATATGTAGGCTAGAATAATCTCGCTAAGCTTCTAGCTAGGCATGTATTTGGCAGGTTTGGTGAATAGCCCAACTAATCAAGCTTGGACATGCTTTTACAGGGAAAGAAAAACCTAAATCTATCGTGCCCCATCAATCATAATCAAGTAGTAAATTACTTAAATTATTTTCTTCACGATTGTTAAATGATAAATATAAGAACTCATACATAAATATGAGTTTAAACTTTTAATTCAATTAGTTGGTTATAGCTCTACACTTGAAAGGATAAAGGGATATCTTTACATTATCATTTCTCCCCACCCAATTAAGCTATCTACTTAATGGTGTCTCAACCTACAAGTGAGAATTAGTATAATTTATAGATATAAAAGCGTACAACATTCATAAATATAAACTTTTACATTAGTTGGTTATAAATTTAAACTTAACATAGTATTAGCCAAGATCATTATAATCTAATAGTATAAACATTAATTTCCTAAATGGGATGGATCGGATTTGATTCTCTCTTCTCTACCATTGTATATATAATAATTAAAAAAAAAGCTCAATATGGTATTAGAGAAAGAGATTATAAATTCAAATCCCTATGTCATTGTATAATTTCACCTCCACTGAATTAAGTTATGTACCTAATGGGCAGAAATTAATATCCTATTCTAAAGTAAGATTGATTGTTGAGTGATAGATATAAAAGCAAAACCTATGTTTACAAGCTTTAAACTTTTAGATCAATTAGTTGTGAAACTAAACTAAATATGGTGTTAGAGTAGACAATCTTGAGTTTTAATTTGCTCATTTTCATTTGGCATCCATTTCATTAAGTTATTTACATTATAGATTTTAGTCAAAATCTCAACCAACATGAGAAGGAATTTTAATTGATAAATGTCGAGTATTAAACCATAAAAACAAGCTTAGACTTTTAAATTGGATGATCTTGAAGATAAACTCGATACCAAAATTCAGTCTATTTTGTATGTTTCAAATAATCTATTTAAATTCTTTATTCTTGCATTATCATACCAAGTAAATTCTCTCTCTATATTGTTAATAATCTTTCATGGAAAATAGTAAAGAAGTGGCATACTTGGTGTGATGGTATGGTCATAGATGATTTGAATTACTTACCTAAAATAAAGAGGCCTTGATTGAATTTTCGCATGAATTAAAGTATTTAACATCACTCAACTAAACATGGAGGATATGAATGAAATTTTGATACAAACGTATGAGACATAATGCAATTATTCCTACTGATTTTGCTTATGCCGTGATATCTCTTAAAACTCTTTCATAGTTTTAATTGTCAAATTGAAAATTTAAATATTTCCAGAAATAGTAATAACTAATTGAAAAACCCTTTATTGTGACCTAATAGTTACTTACTAAGAACTTAGAGCACTAAAAAACTCCTTTTGTTATTAGACAATTTAATCGTATATTTATTGTTTCTTGTAAGGGAAAAAAAAATAGAGAAAGTATGTTAGGACTCAAAGACAAACCAAAAGACCCATTAGATTCAAAGACTTTGTACTAAATGCTTAAGAGATCTATAGATTGTATAAAGAAATCTTAACAAGTGTAAAGGAGCTAGTTTGCACGAGTCGAGTAGCATATGTAACAAAAATAGCATAAATACAATAGACCTTAATAGATTTAGTAGCTTTAATAACAGATTGTAACAAACAAAAATAGATATAAAAGGAGTAAGTAAGAGTGAAAGAGGATTATCTCCCTTTATAACAAATCTGAAGTGTTTACATCTATGGAGCCTAGATTTGCTCGAAGTGATCTTCCTTCCCTACCTATACACATCAAACACAAACAAGTTAGTACCTATTCTATCAGATAAAGTTTGATAAGAAAAGATAGAATAAATTTAGGGTTTTAGAGTCTTAGCTTAGAAGGCTCTAGAATGGAAGAGAGAGAAAAAGTGATTGAATCTGATCATAAGTACCATAAGTTATAGATACTTAAGGTTGCAAGGTGAGTAACGAGCTGAACCTTATAGAAAGGGCTTAACATTGGTGCTCTCGTTCTTTAGTTGCCATAAAAAATTCAACTAAAGTTGATTTTCTTGACAATAAGATTGAACATTTGGCTGCTAGCCAACAAAAATTACAAATTGATATGAATAATAAGTTTTAGGGCATGGAGGCCAAGTTTGATGTGTTGGTGCAACAAATCTCTTAGTTACAGACTATGATGATCAATAAAAAGGGGAATCTAAGTGCTCCTGGGGAAGTGGATAGCACTTCATCACTTTTTGGTAATTTTTCATGTCCAAATGATTCTTTGTTGAAAGGAATTAAATTGGAAATACCGAAGTTTAATGGTGTTCATCTTGATGGATGGATCTTTAAAACTAACAAATTTTTTTACTTTCATCAAGTTCCTGATACTTAGTGTGTTACCATTGCTTCTTTTGTAATAAAGGACAAGGCTTTACATTGGTACTAGTGGGTACATCAAAATAAGAAGTTACACTCATGGGCTCAATTCATCATTGCCCTACAACAAAGATTTGGGTTATTAGAGTTTGAAGATGTTCAGGGTTTATTAGCTAAAATCAATCAAAGAGGCTCAGTTACTGTTTACTAGAGTCAATTTGAAGAATTATCCAATAGAGTCTGTGGTTTATTTGAAAGTTTTCATATCAGTTGTTTCATCTTAGGTCTTAAAACTTGCATTTGAAAGGATGTTCAAATTGCTCGACCTTCTACCATTTCAGAGGTTATTTGGCTTGCTAAAATGTATGAAACCAAATATTCTAATCATCTTCCTTTTTCTATGCCTTTTTCTTCCTTTAACAAGTTTTCTTCAACTGTTTAATTTTCTAAACCCTCATCCGATTCTTTTAAACCTTCTAAATCACCATTACCCAAGATGAATGCAATGAAAAGTATCATAAAGGACAAAAGTGCAAAGCCAAATTCTTATTGTTATTGCAAGAGGATGAAGATGAACAGCTGGAGAATGTGGTTGAACAATCTGCAAAAGATTCAAATACATAGCAATTGGAGGATTCTATTGCTATCAATTACCATGCGTTGTCTAATGAGTCTATTCCTCACACTTTGTGTTTTAAGGGTCATATTAGAGGACAAGAAGTTATGATATTGGTAAATTTATGTAGTACTCATAATCTTGTCTGAAGTAGTATGGCAAAGCATTTGGACTTACTATTTTCCAGCCCCTACATTCAAAGTTATGATTGGAAATGGTCAAAAATTGAACAGTGAAGGAAAGTGTTCTAATCTAAAACTAGCGATTCAAGGAATGGAATTTCAGGACACTTTTTATGTTCTTCCTATTTAAGGTGTTAATGTAGTGTTAAGAGTACACTGGTTACAATCTTTGGGACCTGTTATAATAAACTATAGCACTCTTACTATGACTTTTTATAGTCGATAAGTGGAAGTGGTTTTGAAGGGACTATGTGTAGGAGCAACTTAGATTACTTACCATTAGTTTTTTAAATTGATTGCTCAAGATGCGATTGTGTCTTGTTTGCATGTTAAGGCTTAGATAGTGATTGATCATTTAGAGAATACCACTTGCAACACGTTGATAGATGTTAAGCCCGATTTTTTCCCGGTTTTTATAAAATTAGTTTTTTTTTTAAACCAATCAATATTAAACTCTACCTGTTTAATACTAACCCTCAACTAAAGTTTAAAGAAAACTGTTTCTTTTATATTTTGAGAATGTTTTGGAGTTGCCATCCTATTGGAATCAGGAAAAAGAATTAAATTATAACTAATTAGATATATTGGTTATAATTTAGCTATTAGTTTTTCGATAAAACCAAATTTATAAAATGGTTTTCAAAACTAGAAGATCGAGTTCGGAGGTTAAGATTTTAAACCCTTACAGGTACCACAACTTTCCAAATTCAAACTTGATTCCTAAAATCACATTTTAGAATAACAACATAATCTATTAGAATGTCTTTTAATTGAATAATTCAAAAGAGAAAGAAAATTATATTTCATTTTTTAGCAAATTGAACTAAAAGTGGAAAAAACTAACTTTTTCATTTTTTATTGTTACCTCAAAAGTGCCTATATACCTACTATTTGTGATCAGACGTACGTAGTTTTTTCAAAATATATTAGCAGTTTGATTGATTTTAACTTTTGAAAAAGATCAAGTTTATGTTGTTATCAGGTTTAATTTATTTAAAGAAATTTTTTCTAAAAGGTCCTAATTGAGATTTTGTTCTTAGAAATTCTAAAGTAGTCTTAATTTGAAAATGGTCCATTTATTTTTATTCATTTGGAAAGCAAGTTTTTCTAAGTTATTAAATAACTTTGCTATTTATTTGTTATTTTTACTTTTTTATTTTATATTTTAGTATTATTTTGACTAAAAAAATAAATAAAATGAAACTAATATTTTTATTCTTCTTCTTTTTTTTTTTCTTACTTCTTTTTCTTTGGTTTTTTTTTTTTAGTTTACAAGTACAAATTGCATTACACAATTAAAAAATATATATAACAAATGAAAAGAAAAAAAGGTCGGATTAAGGACAAGGACACGATCGGATCTTGGAGCAGTGGGTCAAGTTGTAGGTCAGAGGTTGGAGTGGGTTAAGTCAACAGAGTGGTTAGATCACGTATGGTAATGGTAGCGGTGGCTTGTCTAGGGCTACTGTGGAGGCTACTTTAAGTGAATAAGATGTCAAACCTAAGGTTTTTGAGGGTACGGAAGGGTGATGTTATTTTTGTAAAAGGAGGTGGTCTTGGTAGTGTTTTGAGGATGTCACAGGTGGTTGATGAATTTGAGGTGGTGGTGGATCTTGTTTGGTGGTTACTAGAAGCAAGTGAGATGTGGTTTCTAAGGATTTTGGGGCTAATGAAGCTAATGGTAGTGATTGCTTGCTTTAGAAATCATAAAAAAATAAAGCTTTCTAAAGAGAGAAAGTACTTCGTGCTAGAGTGAGAAACTATGAATTAGAGATTGTGTGGTAGTTTTTTAGTGAAAGTTGATAATGCAACAAAGAGTAGAGACCTTTATTTATACTTAGGGAGCTCGAAACACACTTGGAAAGACCATTAATGGCTAAATTGAAAATCATAGGTATGGGTTGTACAAGCTTGATTAGGCTTCATTTTAAAGGAAATATTTGATTTTGATTGAAGATTTTGTTCAATTAGACGCTCATAATCAATAATTAAGTCATGAAAGCTCTCTTTTTTTGCCTAAGAAGCTTGGATATGCAAGTTGTATGAAGCCGCATTTATGATTTTTTCTAAATTTCCCAATTCAATTTAATTAGGGAAATGGATGAATTTGTATGAGATTTGAGTCTCGATGCAAAGGAAGCTATGAATATTCTTGTAGCAAGCTCATAGTCCCCCTTTAGTAATGCTCATAGCTCCCATCCATTTAGGACAAAATTAAAGCCCCTCTTGGTAATACTCGCTTTACGACATAAGGCCCTCCATAATTGGAAGCAAATTTTCTTTTGGGGTCTTGTGCATTTAAGAGAGCCTTTCTCAACAACATATTAACCTCTTTGAAGTTTTAGGGTCATACTCTTTTGTTGAAAGCTTAAGCTATTCTTTGTTAGTAACACTGATTATGACATAGGTTGTTAATCTTCTCTCATCAATCAAATTCAGCTGCTCAATGTGTTTCTTTACCCAATCAGCTTCATCTAATCAAGTTTTTGATAGTACTCTAAAAGACGAGATCTTAACCTCTATTAGTAACATTGCTTCAGTGCTGTATACCAAAGAGTAAGGTGTTACCCCAATCAACATTTTGATGGAAGTTCGATAGGCCATAACTGCGAATGGCAACATCTCATGCTAGTCCTTATATGTAAAAGCCATTTTTTCAATGATTCTTATGAGGATTTTATTGGCTACTTCAATGGCTTCATTCATCTAAGGTCAATAAGATGTAAAGTTTTTGTGAATGATCCTGAACTGTTGGCATAGCTCTAACATAAGCTTATTGTTGAGATAGTGCCATTATAGATGATGATTGTTTTTGAAGCCTCGTATCGAGTCAAGATATCTCTCTTGATGAACTTGACTACTACCCCTTTAGTAATGCTCGAATAAGATGAGGCCTCAACCCACTTGTTGAAGTAGTTGATGGAGGCTGGTATAAAGCAATGCCTATTGGATGCTTTTAGAGTAATTAGGCCAATGATGTCTACTCCCTACATTGAAAAAGGTTATGGCGTAAAGAGTGAGTGTAATTCTTAAGGCTAAGCCTTTATCTTATTTGTATAAACTTGGCCTAAGTGACAATGCTTGACGTGTTTGATGCAATCACTTTCCATTGTTGACCAGTAATACCCTAACCTCATAATTTTCTTGGCTAACATGTAATCGTTCATGTGAGGGCCAAATACTACCTTGTGTACTTTTTTCATCAAAATATTGGCCTCTTTGTCATCTACACACCCTAAAAGTATACTGTTAAAAGATCGTTAGTACAAAGTGAACTCACTTACTAGGAATTGGGCAACCAATCTCTTGATCATCCTTCTATCCATTTTCTCAGCCTCTTTAAGGCATGTACCTTATTGTAGGAACATTTTAATATCATGAAACCATAGCTTTTCACTATTTATACTTTCAATTGCTAGATAGAAGGTAAGCTTTTCTTCAATTTCAATAGTGAGGAGCTAAATTTTAACTCCACCAGATATCTGGACTATAGATGCTAGAGTGGCTAATGCATCAACAAATTGATTATGTGTCTTCGGTATGTAAGTAAATGTAATTTCTTTAAATTTCTCCATTAATTCAATCAAGTACTGGTGATAAGGTACTAGTTTAGGATCCTTCACCTTATATTCTCTTCGAGCTTGGCTGATAATAAGTGAAGAATCCCTATATACTTCTAATTCTTGAATATCTTTATTTTGAGTCCCATGATACATGCTCCGTATTTAGTGATTTTATTTGTGTATGGGAAAACAAGCCTTATAGTTATAGGGAACTGCGTACTTTCAAGGGATATCCGTATTGGCACAATTTTACACCCAAACATGTTAGCAACTCCATCAAAGAACATTTTTCTCTTCGGTGGTTCATCATCTTTTTCTTCATTAGAACATCCTTTAGTTACTAAGATATCTTCATCAGAGAATTTGACTTGTACCTCTTGGGGGGTATCATTAGAGGGATTTTTCTGCTAACTGATTTACTAGAGCTTGCTCCTTAACTGAATTCTGGTTCACATATGTAATGTTAAACTCTAATGGTAAGATTTGCCATTTTAAGAATCTACCAATTAGGGCCAATTTATCTACTAAGTATTTCAGGGGATCGTGTTGAGTCAGCAACTCAACCTGGTAATAGTGCGTGTATTATTTGAGCCGACACATTACCTAGACCAAAGCATGGTACGTTCTTTCAATTTCTAAATACTTTTGTTTCCCTTCAGTAAACTTCTTACTTTAGTAGTATATGGCCTTCTCTTTTCCTCTCTCGTCCCTCTAACTAAGCATACAGCCCATGGATTCTAGTAATATTGTAAGGTATAGAAATAAAGGTTTCCTAAGTTTAAGAGCTACCAAAATTGGAAGGTTCATAAGGTACTCCTTGATCGTTGTGAAGGCTTGCTCGCATTGTTCGTCTTAGTTTATCTTGGTGTTCTTTTTCAACAACTCAAACAAAGGATGACATTTATCTATAAGTTGAGATATGAACCGAGCTATGTAGCTTAAGTGACCCAACAAGCCTCTAATTTCTTTAAGTATGTATGGAGGGGGCAAGTTCATTGTTACTTTGACTTTATTAGGGTCCATTTCGATGCCCCTTTAGTTGATTATGAAACTTCATAATTTCCCTGAAGTTACTCCAAAGGTATACTTATCTAGGTTCTGCTTTAATTGGAATTTCCTCAACCTATCAAACAATTTCCTCAACTTATCCACGTGATTTTCTCCTTCCTTGGACTTTGTAATCATATCATCAACATATACTTCAACTTCTTTATGCATCATGTCATGAAAGATTGTAACCATGGCTCTCTTATAAGTTTTGAGTTTGAAAGGCATTACTTTATAGCAAACTATGCCCTAAGTTGTAATGAATATTGTCTTGGCTTTATTTTCTACGAACATTTGAATTTGATTATATCCAAAGAACCCATCCATGAAGGAGAAGAGATGGTTCCTGGCTATATTATCGACCAAGACGTCAATTTAGGGCAAGGGAAATTATCCTTAGGGGTTACCTGGTTGAGGTCTTGAAAATCTACACACACTCTAAGTTTTCTATTCTTCTTCATTAGTGGCACAATGTTAGCTACCCACTCAAGATAATTAGATACTTCGATGAAACCGACCTCTAATAACTTTTTGACTTCTTTTAATTTTCAACAAGATATTTGATTGAAATCTCTTTAACTTCTGCTTCTTAGGTTTGATATCTTCTCTTGTAGGTAAGCAGTGGACTACAATTGATGAATCTAACTCGAGCATATCTTTATAGGACCATGTAAACACATCTTGGTACTTAAATAATAATGCGGTCATTTCTACCTTATGTTCTTCTTTCAAATTCCCTCCAATCTTCAACATCTTGGGGTTGTCATCAGTCCCAATATTAACTATCTTGATTGGCTCATTAATGGAAATTCTACCCACTTCATGTGTTTTCTAACTCCTTTATACATTACTATAGTCATCGACATCACTCCTGACGACTAATCAAGTAGGGTCAAAAGTGATGTCGATATTTTCATCACCTATCTATGCGAGATATCCTTGGCTTTTATTCAAAGCATTGGATCTGGGCAAAAAGCATGTAAAGAAAAGAGTGTAAGTAAAGAAGGATTGAAGAGAATGGAGATTGATTTTTATTAAATTAAAATCTTTCAAGCACAGTATTGTAGAGCATCGGTAATTATTACAAAACTTAATAAACTACTAAACCATAAGGATGAAGAACCAATTATTCAAGTGCTAAAATTTGTAGGATGGGTCCATTATCTTATTATTGCTAGAGGCATTCTCTTTGGTAGGCTCTGAAGTCTAAACATTAGCTTGAATGAAAGTTTCTGATAACAATGGAAAGGTCATTGGGGTAAGATACAACCTGTCACCTCTTTTGCCCTTTGCTTACATATTTCGCAACTCATTCATTAAAGTCGAGATGTAACCAAGCCCATAGGTACCAACATGGCCTTCTTTAAATTTTAGCCTCTCATCCTTCTTTTGATCGGTAATTATACACACTTCTTCAAGCATTTGAAGCCTAAAGTCTTCTTACTCCTCAATGCCAATATAGGGTATAATCATTTCTTTATATATTTTATAATCTTGGTCACCTAGAATGGTTATGACTTGGCCCTTTGAAATAAACTTAACCTTTTGATGTAAGCTTGAAGGTATGGCCCCTGCTGAATGTATCTAGGGTCTTCCTAATAATAAGTTGAAAGTGCTTGGGATGTGTAAGACCTAAAATCAAATGTTGAAAATCTATGGGCCAATATCAACCGATAAGTCAATCTCCCCTATGATTTCTCTTCTGGATCCATCAAAAACCCTAATTGTTGTTGGAAGTGGCTTAATTGTAGTCATATCAATGCCCAATAGATCCAGGGTGGCGAGATGGTAGACTTTCAATGATGATTCGTTGTTAATGAAGACTCTTGCTATGATAATGTTATTCACTCTCATTATTATGAAGAAAGACTTAGTATGTTGATTACCTACCTTCCTCTTCTAACTCTTTAGTGAAGAAAGAAATCTGATCCATGGTAAGGATGGAGTTAATAACTGATGCCATCCTTTCAGCTGATATTTCATGAGGGACTTTGACTTCCCTTAGAGTTTGAAATAGAGCTTCCCTATGTGGTTCAGAAGCCATCAAGAGACTCATAAGAGGTATTTGTACTGGAGTCTTAGTAAGCCGATCCCTTATCTTATATTCACTAGACTTGTTCATCTTGGTGAAGGCAAATAATCGTTCCACATATTCAGCTGATTCGTTGGTTGGCCTTTTCAACACAGTATTCTTTTTCAGGTTTTCTTTTAGGTTATAAATTCTAAATGAGCAAGTAATCCATCCCATGAGTGAACTCGATTGCCCTTTATTAACTACCTAGTAGTTAAGAGGGGTAGTTTTGTAATTTTCAAGGGCTAAGGGCAAATGGAAGGTGTTCCTTTTGGTTTTTAGAACTTGCTTCTCCTCTTGTTTGTAGAATTTATAGACCATAGGCTCTTGGTTAGAACTAATCATGTTGATGGCAGGATTTGAGTTATCAAATATCATGTTGATGATGTACCTATGGTTAGGTAAGTGGTTGTTGTTGACATTTGGAACTAAAGCCTCTACGAAGTCTAACTGGACTATACCTTCGTCGAATAAGTGTTGAATCTTGTTTTTTAATCTCTAAGACAAGTCTGCTAAATTGCCCACTTGCCATAGATGATATTTACACCTTATATTGGGATAAAACTCTTTGGTTGTACCTTTCATTAGGAGGCTCAAAATGGAGCAGATTATCCTTTCTTAGTTTTTCGAGGATTTGATAGAGAGGAACATGTATCTCACTGAACTGCCTTAGGGCCCTATTGACTTATGGTTGGCCTCTAAACTGTTGCTGAGCTGGTAGAAGATTTTCCCTTAAAGAAACCTAAGCATTAAGCCTAGTGCTTGAATTGACCATATCGATAGTAGCTTCTCTATGCTTGTTAGTGGTGGGTTTAGTATAGGGTAGTCTTCTATCTGATGGTTCTTGTAATTTGCTGGAGGAGATGACACTTTCAATCTGACACCCTGCTACTACTACCTTTACAAAACTAAAGGAGGCTTACTCAATCAGATGAGAGAAGTAGGGTCTCTCAAGAATGTTGATGAGAGATAAAGTTAGCTCTTTCTCGATCATGGGGGTGGATACCCTCACAGCTAAGGACCTTCATCTTTGGGCATATTCTTTAAAAGATTCATTATGCCTCTTCCTTAGGGCAACTAAGTCCATTATGGTTGGTACTACTTCAACATTGAATTTATATTGCTCACAAAAGTCCCTAGCTAGCTTCTCCCATGTGTTTACTTAGCTCAAATCCAATTAGGCGTACTGGGTCAAGGTAAGACTCATTGAGTTATCTTAAAAAGTTTACACCATGAGCTATTGTATTGTACGTACTTACCCATCTTTTGTACATATAATCTAGTGTACAGTTTAGGGAAGCTAATCCCATTATATTTCTTAAAGTTAGATAGCTTAAATTTTTCAGGGAATCTTCCATAGTCATAAGCTGAGAAGTCTGTAATACCAGTATGCTCGAAACCATCATACCCTTTAAGCATTTTCATCTTCTCACTGATCTGTTGGGTTAATTGCTTCTCTATCTCTTTTAATCTATCTTCGTTAGCTTCAAGCTTTGGGTTAACTAAGAACAAGTAAGTGTTGGGCTCG
This sequence comes from Lumnitzera littorea, assembly GCA_024138015.1. Classification (NCBI taxonomy): domain Eukaryota; kingdom Viridiplantae; phylum Streptophyta; class Magnoliopsida; order Myrtales; family Combretaceae; genus Lumnitzera; species Lumnitzera littorea. The sequence goes on from JAMXBB010000003.1 coordinate 33,931,750, forward strand.
AAAGTCGAGTTAACTTTCAGATATACCCCTTCTATCTCAAAAGATCCAAAGGCTTAGTTGAATTTGAGATAGGCTTCTTTTACTTCGTAGGGTGGGGCTTCAATGTTTTTTCCATATTAAGCTTTGGAGCTTTCTTCATTTGATAGTGCTGTGGACCTAAGTAAGGTAATGTTGTCAACAAGGAAGCTCAATTGATCTATAATCTTTCCCACTGTTCATTCCAAAGAGTAAAATCTTAGTTCAGTAGGATCGATGACTTCTGGGTTGACCCCATTGTTATCGATCTTGGTGTTGACATTTTTGTTTCCTTGGTTAGCCATTTTGGTTTGAGAGTGAGTTCGGGTAGGACTTCTCTGGAAGGTTTAGCGTTTGGGAGCTATCTTTACAACCTGGTTCAAGATTACTTCTCAACAAGTTAGCACATAAATATTTTAAAGAAATGAGATGAATGAAAAAAACAAACAAATAAATAAATGTATATAAATGTAAAGGTGTATGGCACATGAATGCAAAGAAACAGAACCCAAAATTAACTAGGAAAACGGTGATTTTTATTATTTTGTAGCTTTTAGAGTTCCCTTTTACATTATTTAAAAAAAAAAAAAAGGAAAGTACATTGTTTTGTAAGAGGAAAAGTACTCCTATCTCTAGATATTCTTTCAGCACTTAGCTAATGTTCCCTTTTTTTGCTTATTGGGTCTTGTTGGTGCTTCCTTCGCCTTTTCTTAGCTAGGCTCTTTTGTTTCTTCAATTTCTCTTCTTTAAGTCATCCTTAATTGAAGTTCTAAGGCCTAGGAACACTGTGTTGATTCTTGAAAGAGATCCTCCCACATGTCTTGCTCTTCAAAAATCACTTCTATACGAGCTTGTACTTAGTCCATGTAAGTCTTGATTTCAAGATTAGGTTCAGCTCATGCAGGTTGTATAATCTCTAATGCTTGATACTAAATCTCCCTTACCTTATGGAGTTGATCATATAGATATTCTTTGGTAACCCTATGCTTATCTACTTCTCCTAATCACTCTCTTAAATCGATGTTAAGGCCGATAATCCTTACTTCCCATAGCTACTCGATCACCCGAAGTTTAGATATCTTTTGTGATAGTGTAATCTAAAGATCCTCATAATTCAAGGTCATGATATCCAACAAGAGCCTATAGACTATATTTTGAATTCCCTCAAACTGTCTGATCATATTGTTAGGGTAATAGCCTGTATACAATTTCATCTCGATTAAGGGTGTTGCTTGGTAATTTTTGTAGACTAAGATGGACTTCTTGAAGTTGCTCTATCTCGCTATCCATGGGATATCAACGACTTGAAAATTTCACATCACTTCCACCTAATAGTAAGTGGATTTTTCTTTTGGGAGATGGAACTTATCGAAAAAAGAATCAATTAAATCAATACTATGGGCGAACTCTCCTCAGATCAAATCAAGCCCATAACACTTTATGTGACTCACAAACCAGACCATTAGTAGTGCCATGTTAGTATGCCATTGTTTTTCTCTTTTAATGTATTGAGGCTTTTAATTTGTTTCGCGAGAAGGGTCGAGACATATGATTTGCCCTTAAGGAACTAACCCACTAATTCAACAACCATAAAATGAATGAAGAACTTTCCATTAGGTAATAAGAGAGTCCTAAATGCAACTAGGATCAAAGCCTTCATTTTGTTTTGTCCTAATCTTTAGGATTGCTACAAAAGATGCTTAATTTGTTAGATTTAGGCTCAATAGTGAACCGGTTTTTAGGTCCTTCAATTTGATGCAGTTTCCATTACAACTTTTGAAGGCTTTCTTTACTTCAGCTTTTTTGTTCTCAAGGAGTCTTGAAAAGACGTTCACTAGGTCAACTTCCAAATTTGGAGTATATATATCTTCTAAGGAAGGGTTTTGAAGCAGTTAGGTATACTCTTCAAGTGTTAGACTAATCAGCTAAGGCTCAACTCGAAAAGCCACTTCCTCGGGTTCTCAAAAGTTAGTTAGGGCTCTAATTAGATTAATCTCAATTTTCACCTTAAGAAGTAATAGAATGGGCCTGATATTGCTGATGGTGGTCTCCTATTCCCTTGGATTGAAGTGTTGAAGTCATTGGACTAAAATAGGCTTAAGGTTGATGGGCTTGTCAATGCATTTTTCTTTGAAGTAAACAGAGTTAGATGAAATTGTTATTTCTTAAGCTGAATTATAAAAAAAAAAAAGAATATGTTACAAATTGAAAGCCCATTATTTATAGTAAACAAGACCTATTTACAACAATTCAATGTTTACAACATGTTAACATTACAAGGGAAATCAAGGAAACTCTAAGCTATTATATCTTTTCATTCCCATCTTGCTTGATTATTTATCGGTTCCAGATGTTATGAATGTATAAAGGATAGGTTTTAAAGGTCCTTAAGTTTGTGCGACCTTACCTGTTAAAGAACATTTTCATTGGTCACATTAAGCTTAAGTAGGGTTAGCCTTATCAACCTTGAGTGATGGTTACACTATAACACCTAGAGCCTATATAATGCCATCCCCCACCCCACCCCACCCCCAGTGCACAAAATCTTAGGGTCTTAATATGGTCTGGGTTTGATCGTTTCTATCATACATTTATGGGACATAAAGTAAATCTCCTGCTCCCTAAATCTTAAGGTCCTAATATGGTCTGGGTTTGATTGTTTCTATTACACATTTCTAGGACATAAAGTAAATCTCCTCCACCTCCCTTCCTCCAAGTAGTTTAAATAAATGATTAAAACTAAACTTGTGGAAACGTTTGTATAGTTATGGACAAATCATAAAGAATAAATAAATAAATTGCACTCAATATGGTGATTTTTGGATATTAATTCTAATTTTGGAAAGTTAAATGACTAACCCTCTTGACATCTCCCCAATGGGGTCACCACGCTATCAAGCTCAATTTTTTCTCAGTTTTTATAAAATTAGTCTTCTTTAAGCAGATCAATATTAAACCCTACCCATTTAATACTGACCCTTGACTAAGATTTTAAAAAAAATCATTTCTCTTATATTTTGAGAATGTTTTAGAGTTGCTACTCAATTGAAGTTAGGAAAAAGATTTAAATAATAACCAATTGGATGTATTAATTATAATTTAGCTATTGGTCTTTCGATAAAACCAAATTTATAAAATGATTTTGAGAACCAAAAGATTGAGTTTGGGGTTAGGATTTTAAACCCTTATGGGCATCATAACTTTCCAAATTTAAACTTGATTTCTAAAATCACTTTTTAGAATAACAACGTAGTCTTTTAGAATAACTAAATAATTCTAAAGAGAAGGAAAATTATTTTTCATTTTCTACCAAATTGAACTAAAAGTGGAAAAAACTAACTTTTGTTTTTTATCGTTGCTCCGAAAGTATTTACGTACCTGCTATTCGGGATCAAACGTATGTAGTTTTTTTTTAGAAAATATTAGCAGGTTGATTGACTTTAACTTTTGAAAAAGATTGGGTTTATGTTTTTATCCAGTTTAATTTATTTAAAGAAATTTTTTCTAAAAGGTCCAAATCAAAGTTTTATTCTTGGAAATTCTAAAATAGTTTTAATTTGGAAAGCATCCATTTATTTTTATTCATTCGGAAAGCAAGTTTTTCTAAGTTATTAAATAACTTTGCTATTTATTTGTTATTTCTCTTTTTATTTTCTATTTTAGTATTATTTTAACTAAAAAATAAATAAAATGAAACTAATCTTTTTCTTCCTCTTTTTTTTTTCTTCTCTCTTTCCTTTTCATTTCTTACTTCTTTTTCTTTCTTTTTTTTTCCTTTTTTTTTAAGTTTATAAATACAAACTACATTATACAATAAAAAAAAAAAATACAGAACAAATGAAAAGTAAAAGAGGCCAGACTAAGGATAAGAACATGGTCGGATCCTAGAGCAACAAGTTAGAGGCTGGAGTAGGTTAAGTCAACAAAGCAATCGGATCAAGTATGGTAACAGCTATGATGGCTCGTTTAGGCTACTGTAGAGGTTGTTTCAAGCGAATAAGATGTCAAACCCAAGGTTTTCGAGGGCGGGGAAGGCGTTGGCGATGTTATTTTTGCAAAAAGAGGTGGTTTTGGTGGTGTTTTGAGGATGCCGTTGGCAGATGACGAATTTGAGGTTGTGATAAAGCTCATTTTGTGGTTGCTAGAAGCAAGTGAGATGTGGTCTCTAGGGTTTTTAGGGCTAGTGAAGCTAATAGTAGTGATCGTTTGCTTCAAAAATCATCAAGAAATAAAGCTTTCTAACGTAAGAAACTAGGAATTAAAGATTGTGTGGTGGTTTTTGAGTGAAAATTGATGATACAACAAAGAGTGGAGACCTCTATTTTTACTTGGAGAGTTCAAAACACACTTGGAAAGACCACTAATGGCCAAATTGAAAATCACAAGTATGAGTTGTGCAAGCTTGATTAGCTTCATTTTAAAGGAAATAATTGATTTTGATTAAAGATTTCATTCAATTAAATGCCCATAATCAATAATCAAGTCATGAAAGCTCTCGTTTTTTGCCTAAGAAGCTCGGATACGCAAGTTGTATGAAACTGCATTTATGATTTTTTCCAAATTTTTTGATCCAATTTAATTAAGGAAATGGATGAATTTGTACGAGATTTGAGTCTCAACACAAAAGAGGTTATGTCTAGCACATGAATACATCAATTAATCATGTGGAAGTCATGCGAAAAAAGGACCCAAAACATAAACCATGGAACTGTTTATTTCTAGAAAAAGGTAGGAAACAAAGTAGAGAAGAAGTAGGAATAGGTATTGGTCATACGTACCACACACGCGATTGAAAAAGTAAGGCGTGCATTTGTACGCCTAGTTTGGTCCTTCGTTTGCTCGGCTTTAAGCCTAGCAAATGTTTAGCCAGACTTTTTTAAAGAAAAATGATAAAATAAAATAAATAAATAGATAAATAATTAAAATACACTTTACTAATTGATTTTCAACCTAACTTTAAATTAATGGTTTGATCTGAAAAATTTTAAGTGACTCGGAATTGTTATGCCTACTAAATCCCAAAAATTTCTATTGCACTTTTGTATTTTCTACTTTACCTTCTTCTTTTTTTTTTTTTTTGTTTTTTGTACTCTTCTAAATTTTCTTATTTTTGTGATTTTTCTAAATTTTCAATTTTGTCTACCTTTCAAAATTTCCTTTTCCTTTTTTACTTTGTATTCCTTACATTAGGACCCCTAAAATAAAAAGGGACAAAAATAGGGTGTCTACAATAGAAATAGTATTAAGCAAATTTGCTTAACTTTTTGAGGCACCATCATCATTGCCTCTTCTTAGGGAAATTCACCATCGTATTTACTTGAATGACAGACGAGGATTAATTAATGTTAAGCCCTATTGATATCTACACTTTCAAAAATACGAGATTGAAAAACAAGTGCAAGATATGCTTGATCAAGGTATAATACAACATAGCACTAATCCTTTCTCATCGCTAGTCTTATTGGTGAAAAAGAAGAACGACACTTGGCATTTTTTCATTGATTGTAGGGCACTTGATAAAGCTACAGTAAAGGATGAATTTTCTATTCCTACAATTGACAAATTGTTAGATGAATTGAAGGGTGCCTCAATATTTTCAAAATTAGATTTACAATCAAGGTATTACCAAATCAGAATGTATCCCAATGATGTAGAGAAGATAGTGTTTTGCATGAATGAGGGGCATTATGAGTTCATAGTGATGCCATTTGGCTTTACCAGCAATGTTTCAAGCTATTATGAATAGGATTTTTATGCCATACTTAAGGAAATTTGTCATAGTTTTTTCTTTTTTTATGACATTTTAGTATATAGTATAGCCTTAGAATTGCATGTCGCACACTTAACTCAAGTGTTACAAATTCTTTTAGATAACACTCTTTTTCTTAAGAAAACTAAATGTGCATTTGAAGTGGACACTATTAAGTATTTGGGTCATGTAGTAGGGTAAGGTGGTGTTAGATTAGAACTGACCAAAGTGCAAGCGATGTAAGAGTGGCCTTTACTAAAGAATCTTAAACAATTGAGAGCCTTTGTGGGTTTATCTAGCTATTATTGCCGTTTTATCAAAGGATACACTATGAGTACTTCACCATTAGCAGATATGTTGCAACATGATAATTTTAGATAGATAGAGGAAGCGAGACATTTATTTGAGAGACTTAAGCATACTTTCATCTCAACTCCCATACTTGCTTTGCCTGATTTTGGCAAGCAATTTATAGTTACATTAGATGTCTTAGGGATAGGGATTGGTGCAGTACTTTTACAAGATGGGCATGCTATTTCATATTTTAGCAAGAAATTCCCTCATCATATGCTTGAAGCTTCAACCTATGTGAGGGAATTATTTGCTATAGTAGAAGCCATAAAGAAGTTGCAACAATATCTATTAGGTACACATTTTCTTATTAAAATTGATCATAGGAGTACTAAGGAGTTGTTGACACAAGTGATTTTTACTCCTAAGTAGCATAAATACTTAACTAAGCTATTGGGTTACAACTGTACTATCATGTATAAGTTAGGATTGGAGAACTTAGTGGTTGATGTCTCTCTAGACAACATGATGCCTCTTTTTTGGCATTATCCATGCCTTGTTTTCAAATTGTAGATTAGTTGAAAGTAGAGTATGGTTAGCTTGCAACTTTTTAGAGAGTTATTCAAGCTCTACGAGAAGGGAAATCTCTAAAGTGGCCATTGAAGTGGTGTAATGGCTTGTTTAATGGCTTGTTATATATTTCTCACTAATTTTTTTGTGTGCCTACATCTCAATTTATTGCTCAGCTATGAACTGAGTACCATTGTACACCTACTTTAGGTCACTTTGGTATTTTAAAGACCTATAGGAGTTGATGGCATAAAGCATGATGTGGAGATTTTTGTCAAAGGTTATACTATGTATCAGCAAGTGAAATATCCAACTCAACATCTAGCTGGATTATTACATTCACTTCCAATACCAGAACAAGTTTGGGTGATACACTTATGGATTTTATCACTTGTTTACCAAGATCTCAAGGTTATACAATAATTTTAGCGATGGTAGATAGACTTTCTAAATCTTATCATCTTCGTGCTATGGAAACACATTACATTACTACGAAAGTAGGTCAATTATTTTTTCAAATTTTGGTGAAAGATCATGGATTTCCATGCTCTACTATCTCTAATAAAATACTATATTCCTTAGTAAGTTTTGGAAGGAATTTTTTGCTTTGAGTGGTACAAAGTTGGCTATGAACACTACTTACCATCCTCAAAGTGATGCGTAGATGGAGGTTCCTAATAGAGTGATTCAATAGTCCTTAAGGGGTTTCATTATGGATAGACCAAAAGATTGGTCTAAGTATTTGATATGGGTAGAATTTGCTTACATCATCACTTCCTATCATCATGGAACTGGGTTTACACCCTTTGAAGTAGTGTATGGCAGAAAGTTACCAACTATGGTACATTATGTTCGAGGTACTTCTAGTTTAAAGGCAATAGACTTAGATGTGACAATTAGGGAAGAAATTTTAGGGATGTTGCATTCGAATTTAGAAAAGGCCTTGAGTAGTATGAAGAAATATGTCGATCAGTATAGAGTTAAGGTTGAGTTTGACATTGGTGACTGGGTTTTTGTCAACCTTCAGCCTTGCAAACAACTACCTCTAGCTTGACATGGTCATCACAAACTCACTCAAAGATATTATGGGATTTTTCCTGTGACTAAGTGAGTAGGAGATTGTGTGTATGAACTACAACTTCCACCATACATATGCATACATAATGTGTTCCATGTTTTTCTACTCAAAAGGGCACAAGGATCTCATTACCATCTTTCGACCACCAGATGCTTTACAAGATTACCCACTCATTCCACCACTGACTATTTTACATACACAAATAATACTTAGATAGGGTAAGTAGGTGCCTTAAGTTTTGGTTCAGTGGTAAGGTTTGGCACTAGAGGACTCTTCATGGAAGGACTATGACAGTTTCAAAATTCTTTATTCAAATTATGACATTGTAGATAAGGTCATTTTTCAAGAATCGAAGGAAACTATTAGGACTTAAAGACAGACCAAAAGACCCATTAGAATCAAAGACTTTGTACTAAATGCTTAAGACATGTATAGATTGTAAAAAGAATACTTAGCAAGTGTAAAGGATCTAGTTTGTATATGTCAAGTAGCATACGTAACAAAAATAGCAAAAATACTACAGATCTAGTAGCTCCAATAACATATTGTAACAAACAAAAATAGATATAAAAGAAATAAGTAAGAGTGAGAGAGGATCATCTCCCTTCATAACGAATTCGAAGTGTTTACTTCTAAGGAGCCTAGATCTACTCGAAGTGATCTTCCTTTCCTACCTATATACATCAAATACGAACAAGTTAATACCTATTCCATCAGATAAAGTTTGATAAGAAGTGCGAAGAAGAGATAGAATAGATTTAGGGTTTTAGAATCTTATCCCAGAAGGCTTTAGAATGGAAGAGTGAGAAAAAGTGATTGAATCTAATTGCAAGTACCACAAGTTATAGACACTTAAGGTTGTAAGGTGAGTAATGGGCTAGACCTTATAGAAAGGGCCTAATAAAGTACCTATTTTGGAGCAATAAATTTAATCCTACAATTTTGACTCTACATTGAGTACAAAATTTTTTATTCATTAATATAAGGGAATCTAATCACTGAGATCTACTCTATGACTAAGACTAGTTCTTTGGCCTCATTTTTCAAGATAAGGAACCCTTGTTGGAGTTCCTTATACAATAAATGGAGTTACTTCACTCTCTAAAATTCCTTTAACAAGGAACTTCAAAAGAAGCTTTATTCATTTTTTCTTCTTCTTCTTTTTTTGTTTCTTAAAGTTGTTAATTGATCGAACTTATTGAGATCCACAAAAATGTTAGGAAACTTTCATGGACTTGGAGATAAAATGTTGTTGTTGAGTTCTTTGAGGAGAAAAATTCCTTACAATGTTATTGTAGCACATAGGAACAGAAATATAAGCTAAGTTAGAACATTTTGTTCTTTTTGATATATTACAATCTTGTTGACATATTCAATTTTCTTGTATTCATGGTGGTTTCAAATTTATCTTTGATGCTTATCCATAATCCTATTACTATCAAGATCTAACCATCAACCTTCCTAAAATCTCGCTAAACAATTTGTTATGAATGGTTTCCTGAGAATCTATGATATTAGAAGCACTTCTATATCTGTCATTAATTGGCTTCGACATTCATCACTAAAACTCTTTCTTTCCCTCGTTCGTTCTAACTCCAACCTTCTAATATATAACTCAATTGAGATATGTATACCTAGGATGTTATTTATACTTTCAAACGTATACATGAGGATTTGAATGTGTCCCTTTACGTATGTTCATGTAGAAAAATTTATACTACAATGCATTGCTATATGAGCTTTGATATTTAAATACTATTTTTATGTCAACTCCTTTGAATCATATAAGTGGGTTTTTATGAGAAATGACGATAGATGAAATAGCATATTGATTAGGAAAATCTCGAAATAAGTTAATAAATCGGTATGAAAAAGAACATTACATGATAATGCTCAAATTATGTGCAACATGATTACTTTGGTACGACAAGCAAATATATTGCTATAAAGGGTTCTCCTTTAATATATATATGTATGTGATTACTATATTTCATGTATTAGATGAGAAAAGATTATTGAAAAGAGGTATGACGTGTTACTTGAAATGCTCAGCAGTAAGTAAAATATCCACACGGATCAATTTTTATCAGCCATATCAGGAAAACTATGCAAATAATCACAAAAAACTGCCACAGGTTGAAATTATAACTTATGTGTACCCACAACTAAACAATATAGGTAAAATATTACTTTTGAAATCTTTATGATCCGATAAAGATATTTAATTTTCCTTGTATTATCTACGTCTCTTTTGATAACGGTCTCTCTTAAAAACTTTTATCCTCTCATTTTTTCATTAGCGTGTGCTATTCCATGATATTTATCTTTAACTTTTAACCTCGTATTACGAACAAAGTTCAATACTGTCATGCCTTAAATCCAGAATTGCCATATTTGCCATCTTTTTCATCAATCTAAATGTAAATTCTATGTTATAATTTGCTAGGTATATATTGCTTTTGTCGTGTGCATGAAATTTATAAGCATGGTATCAATTTTTAAAAGAGAAAAAAAGAGACACATTATAGGGAAATAACGAAATTTAAAATTAAAAAATTACCCCCAACGGTTCGGGTAATTGTCTTTAGATCTCTCGAAGTCCTCCTTTACTTTCCATTTCCAAAGTGTCATATAAGCTATTCATAGAAGCGATATGATGCATATTTTCTAGCACGTAGGAATGTCCTTTTAGTATTGGGGCAATTCGCTCTGCCTGTACCGAGTGTTACTTTTCTCAACCATCCTTAACCCTCCCAGGTAAAGTGACGGGCTTGAAATCTAATAAATACGGATGAGTTCGCTTCGTTTTTTCCATTGCTCCGACAAGTAACGCACTAACTTCTTTTCCTTCTTTTCTCCTTTTTAGGGTCTCATAAAAATTTTAAAAAGTTTTAAAAAATTTTGGCAAAGAAATTTAGCCATATGATAGAGAGATTTATTTAAAAGGAAGAAATTTGTTAATATATTAACATGATATTTAAAAATATAAAACCGATAGCTATGAAATAAATATGGTCAAATGAAGACCCTTAACCTAGGAGTGTTTTTTCAATAACTTCTCTCCTAGGTTAAGTGTTCTATTGACGATTAGGAATACGTTATTTCTTATGAGGCCTCCAAAAATTGTTACCATGAAGAGTTCCCTTTCGCTCTCCAAGCCACGTCCTACCCTTTTTCCGACTTTTAAGTCTAAAGGCAGAATATTGCTCCAGCTGGAAAGATATGTACCACATAAAGTTTTCTTTTTCTAGACGTTATTCATGAAGCTAGATTGTTATTATGACATGCTCGGGGTGTAGCAACGGTTTAAAATAAAATGAAGTGGGATGTGGTGCCAAATGTTGAATTTTTATAAAATATTTTTAAAATAGAATGAAATTAAATTAAATTAAATATATATAGTAATAATTATTGAAAATATATTTAAATATTGAATTTCATAGTTAAATTAAATATTAAATAAATAATTTTTCTTAATAACAATAAATATAAAAAAATGGAATTGCTAATTTAGCTTTCTCATACAATCACTTTCAAATATAAAGAAACGAAATGAAAACTTGAATTATGATTCCATTCCAATTTATTCTTGCACATCAAATTTAGTATTATAGAATAATATAAAAATATAGATAATAAAATATTTATTTAATTATATCTAAAATGATGTTAGTAATAAATTTGGAATCTACCTATAAATACCAAAGTTATTGTTATATTACTACAGTGCCATGCTCATCGGACTAGTGTCTTATGCGTAGTGTGAAAATATCTAAAATAGTAAAGTGAAAGAGCATTTTCGATATTTTAAGTATTAAATTTATTTTTAATTTTAACAAATAAACCTTCCGCACCATTCCATTGAAAGGAAACCTCCATGCTCCGCCATCTTACTATACTCAATAATTGTAAATGCTAATGCGAATTCAAACTTTTTTTTTAAAACTATTTCACATCTAATTTAGTTAGTTTCCTGATAACTGATTCTCTTCTTTTCTTTTATTTTTATTTTTATTTAATAGATACGTGCATTACCGGTACCCATCTTGCTTATAGAGGAAAGGACCAATAGGTAGATACTCTAGCCTGAGGTTAATTGTAAACCCTTATTTAACGGCTTGAAATCATATAGAAATAGCTATTTCGATATCAAATTTTGAAGTAATTTTGTAAGGATGAATAACGAGTCCATTCTATCCCTATAAATTTGCGAAATCAGATGTCAATAGAGAAAAATAATATGTATGCTTTTTTCGCTCCAAATTTCAAGACGCAATAGACCACTATATATTTCTAATCCTTTAATAACACACGGGTATACAATCAATTACAATTTTCAAAAGTATAAATTTATAAATCCACCAATGATAATAAAATTACTCGCCACTAAAAGTAAATATATGCTAAACAACCTCTAATCGATTTATGTAATTGTTAGCAAATTAGAATTTAACTCCTATAACATATGAATATTTAATTATGGTCCAACAACTACTCTTATTGATCATTTTCATAATAAAATAATAATATCACTTACCCATCTTGATAATTGTTGTCTTTCCTCCTATATTCATCAATTTAACCTTCAATTGTAAAAATTAAGAGAATGAGTCGAAACTCAGTACATAATACATAAACACATGTGTGTGAGCAATTAGTCATAAACATATTCACATGCGTTTAAATTAAAATAGATAAATCATACATAATAATTTAATTATCTTTAAATTAACCGATCACACATTGCACAATCAAAGTCCTCATAACCTCATCATAACACAGAATGACTCATCATTCTAGCAGTTGGACATGCTACTTTGGGTCCCTCTATAACTTATAGTTGGGTATGCTACTTTAAGCCCCTCTACAACACTACGTTGTATGCCACTTTAGGCCCCATTTACAATATCTTAGTTCTATTCTTGATCATTTATAAGTAAGACTCCACTAGAGGTAAGATGTTGTAAGCCGAATTTTTAACTAGTCCATTGCAAATATATGAAACCAATAATAAATTCTATCATAGCAATCATAAGCAACACACAATGTCATGTACCTAGAGTTTGTCATAGGAATTTAATCTATCATAGCTTAGAAGAATGAATTTGTAAAGAACCAATGAATAAAAATTATTTTAGTAACAATCTACTTATTATAGGCTTCCTAAAGGTTTTAGATAAGAATCCTAGGCTGGATAAGACTAAACTTAGGCTAAGAAGAAGGAACATAGCAATTGCAAGGACCACGGTTAGGGATTATGCCTATGACCCTAAGCATAACCCAAAATTCAAGACTATACCCCTAGACTATGGTCGTATACTTTGGTTTTGTTTCTCTATAGAAACTCTACAATCTAGATCATGACCGTGTACTTTAGCTATGATCCCCTCAACCTCAATTTTTCTTCAAAATTCATTGCATCTAACTTTTACAAGAGGAACACAATTTAAGACCATACCTATGGTCTTAAGTCGTGTTCTTGCCTCTCTATGCTTCTTTTGTCTTTTCTCTAAAAATAACTCTCCATACCTTAAATCCAACCTCCAATCTCAATCTTAACTCGAAACATCACAATTTCCTCTTCTAATTCAGCAATTCTTTCCTCAATAACTCTACATTACAAATCGATTTCATAAATTCTACAAAAAGAATCATGATCATAAGGGAAAAAACATATTACCTTTTGTTTGTAGAAACCCTAAAGAGAGATCTCTTACAAACTTCCAATCCAATCAATCGTTAACGCCTTAAAAATCAAAATTAGGTTTTTAGATTTAATCATATTCTTTACAATAAACATCAAATCGCTTACTGTTGGAAATTCTTGAGTTGTGATTATCCTTACGCGATAGCCCCTCCACCAGAGCCTTCCTCTTGTATTACTAAAAAGGATAACAATAAATTTTGTGATTCAACGAATTGATAAATTCTTAGGGATTTGAGTCTTACCTTTAGGATTTGTAGAGTTCGTTATGAGAGTTTTGCTTTTTAATATAATAGTAGACTAAATGAGTCTCTTGAAAGAAGAGGAGTGCTTTTTGTGTAAAATTAGGTTAGGACTTTTACTATTCCTAAATTTCCCTCGGCTCTTTTTATTATTTACTTTGCCTCCCTTCATTAATATTGACTACTTTTTATACTAGGTCCTTATTTCATTTCTTTATATTTTATTTTTTTCTGAGGTGTTACACCATCGGTCTAATATTAAATAGATTCTCAATCTTTTCTTCTTCTTCAAGTGCTTCAAACTATACAATTTCCATCCTTGAAGAGAAAACTAATATTGTGAAGACTGTCAGAGCCTAATGGTATCACCATTAGTCTTTTACTAAGATGGATTAAGATTCGAATTCCTCATTTCTCAAGTTGTAAATATAGTTGGAGAAAAAAAGAAATGAAAACTAATGTTTTCTTGAACAAAGAGTGGTCCTAAAATTTATGGAATACAAACAATTATCACTATCATTATTACTATTGTTATTATAAAAAGGAAAAATGACTTGAAATTGTTAAGCACCACAGCCAAGGATTAGGTGCACAGGTGCCTCTGTTGGCAGAATATATGTAACTTTGATTGCTTTTTTTTTTTTCCCCTTCTCTTTTGAGGTGTATTTGAGCTATTTCGTCGCATTCCCGTGACCGTATCAAAATAAAAAATAGGTACAATGCATAACATACATTTAAAACAAAACATAAATTCTCATATACATAGGCATACGGCGTCATTACTACCCAATCCACCCAGAATCGGCGAGTCATAGGATTGAAAATGGCCAAATCGTCTTCAGCCCCATCCCAAGCAATTCTGTGACGGGTTCCTGAACTACCAGCTTTCACAGATTCGGTTCTTGTTTCTTTGATCCGTCCAACTAGAATATATATATATATATATATTGAGCCATTCGCAATCTTCCTATAATAGTTAGTATAAATTTATAACTGATTAGTTGGATTCTCGCATTAAAATGGAATAGTAGACAATATTTTTCATCTTATTGGAAGAAAAAAATATACAAGAAAGTTTTACTTTCTTTACAAGGAAACAAAATGACAAAAATAAACAAAAGGAACAAGTATATTTTTAATCCTTAATATTTACCTATTTATGTATGTTCTCAACTTTTTATTTTTACTATTTAAGTCTTCAACATTTCTAAGACTTCACAAAAATATCATTTTTGTTGAATGAATTAATATTATTAGCATGCGTTAACTTCTTATTGGCCTAGGAATAATTGGTCAAGATGGATGGAGTTTGTACAATATTTATAGCCCTTGTCTTAGTTTATTTATTTTTTTGTATTTTTTACCTTTTTATTATGTTATATTATATAATTAAATGTATTTAATATTATTTTCTTACCGTATTTTGTAATTTTACATATTTAATACTATCATTATTAAATTAATTATTATGGACCAACTTAAAGTTGATACAGGTAATGGATTTGGCAAAAGAAATTAACTTATTTAATTAAAGTCTTACATTTGTAAGGTTGTAAAAATGTTGATGACTTGAATATAAGAAAAAAAGTTTGAGGATATAAATAGAAAAGTAAACAAACATTAAAGACTAAAAATGTACTTTTCCTTAAATAAAATAGTATTACCACCTTTATATGAAATAATAAGAAAGGAAAATAATAGTCATTAAATTTAAAAATTTTCTATCTCTTTGTAATGTTGCTAATTTCTACATATTATAATAATATATCGGTACTTTTATAACTCATAATGCAATCATTGTTAGTGTCTGTTCATTTAGGGTTACTTATACATGTGAGATTAAAGTATACGTAGTCTTTCTTAAGATCCTAAATTTTGAAATAGTTAATTAGAATAAAGCACAATGTAGACTTCGAGAAGCATAGATAGATGAAGACAAAGATTACATTGTTGTTCCATTAATTTCAGTACTAGCACTATGAAGTATCTGAAATATTGGAGGTGTGCATGGAAAGTTTGAAGTCAAATAATAGATATTGCAATCAATGTTACTATCTAATTATGTTATGCAATCTATATTGGTTAGATGTAAGTACTTATGTTTACGTCTTTTGCCAATTTTCTTCCCCATGAAATCCACTTCCCTTCAATCACTTGTTCAAACTTTGATATTACTCAAGTTATATTTTGATTATAAGAATTTTCAAAACAATAATGGATAAAAAATTCATAGAAGATGGAGATAGTGAGCACTTATACTTAACCAATATAAAGGAGCAGCATAAAAAGAAATAGTAATAATCACTGTAATATATTTAATTCTAAATATTTTCGATGCATTCCTCCATGAGTTTAGAAGTACTATATAAGTCGAAAGTGAATCAACATTGCATTAAAGTAACCTCCATCTTATTCTTTCTCTAATTGATAGTAATCACCTATTTGAACATCTTAGGAAGTAAAAAAACAACAACATAAGTATCATCATGGAAAGAGATGCTAATATCTATTGCAATGTCTACATTATAGAGTAATTGTGAAATTTACAAATGTATGGAAAATATAAACATAGGAGACATATTGATCCTAGTCATTATTAACTTCTAATGTAGAGTTAATATGTGCGACTTGGTCTTTCTTCCATTCTTTTATCTTAACTGATGCATTTTAGTAAGATTAGCCAATTAGATTATGCTAAGCAAGTAGGAATGGAAAAAGACCTAGCCTATTTATAGTAATTCAATAAGTCTCTCCTATACAGATTAACTACTATGCTTAAGTCTATATTAAGTCATTGAACTATATTTTTAAATAAGATGTGAATAGGCTTAACGCATAATAAAAAAATAAATAATTTAGCTCACTTTATATATCTCATTAAGTTATGATCAATCAACTCTAACTTTAGACAATTAATAGAAACCCAATAAATTTAATTTTTTTTGTAAAGGCACAACAGTTAGTTTATGGACAATTCCAAGAAAACAATGGCAAAAAACTTAAATGATGTTCATCCCTAAATCTTTTAACTTTACGATCTAACCATTCATATTAAACCATCATGTTTTCAAAATTGACTAGAGAAATTGATACATGTAAACCTTTCCTCGTGCTTTCAATAGCCAATATGTAATAATTTTGTCATTTTCTATTGCCATCACAATTCAATTTACATCCTTTAGTGATTAAATCACTAACTCCTAATGTTTCTTTTGCATAAAATTGAAAACATCCTTAGCAAGCTAATTTGCAAAAGGAAACGAAAGAAAATGCCTATTGATATCATCCATAGCAATTGATAAATAGAGCATATTGCAAAGAAGAGAAATGTGTGAAATTCTTGATGAAATGAAAATGAAGTATTCTATTAATTAGTTACAAGTGAACCTAGAGTAAGTATTTATATTCCTGTACATGTGATTATACTTGACTAATGGCTAAGTATTGACTATTTACACATGATAAAATAAATAAGCTACTACTATAACACCTCACAACACCCCCCACAACCCTACCTCCCTACTCTGCTTAAGTTGGGGCCTGCAAAAGACTCAACTTGGAACAAAAATTAGCTAATTGTTGTTCACTAATAGATTTCGTCATGCAATCTACTAACTGAACAACAGATGGAACATAAGAAATGTATAAAAATCCTAACACAACGTAGTCTTTAGTGAATGACAATAAATTTCAATATGTTTAGTGCACCCATAGGGATTTTCTTCAATAAATTTAACAAATTTGCAATTAAAAAATAATGAAACAAAAAGCTAGACATCAATAGGAAGTTCACGGAGAGGATAAGATACTAACAACAGCTCAGTAGTTAAAGCAATATTGCGGTGCCTAATTTCGACTAATGATGTTGACATCATGACTTACTCTTTCGTCTTCCAAGAGATCAAGGACGAACCAACAAAAATGCAATATCTTGTTAAGGCTTTTCGATCTAATTGATTAGCTCCCCAATATGCATCGTAGTATCTAATGAGCAACAGTGAGCTTAAAGAAGGACAAAACAACCCTTTACCAATGGTAAACTTCAAATATTTCAAAACATGAATAGTAACTTATAGATGAGAAGTCTAAGGATTCGAAACAAATTAGCTGAGTTGCTAGGTTAAAAAAGAAAGATTTGGTTGTGTGATCGTCAAATACAATAAACACCCAACAATTCATTGATACATGGAAGGATCAACAAGTAAATGGTTAGATAAATTATTAAGATGTATATTGGAAGGAAATGGGATCTTAACATGTTCAGCACTAGTGAGACCAACATTTACTAAAATGTCCAAAGAAAACTCACGCTAATTCAAAAGAAAACCATCTAAAGAATAAAGTATTTCAATTCCCAAAAAGAATTTGAGATCACTCATATCTTTAATGGTGAATTTCTAATCAAGTGCTTATTCATTGCTATTATAGCTAATAAATTGTCACCAAAAATCAGAATAACATCAACATATACTAAAATGGTTGTAAAACCACTTTCATTTTGCTTGTCAAACAAAGAGTAGTCGTGTTTGGTATAATCATTTTACCTGTTAAAATGGCTATAAAGACCAGTGAGACCAAAAATCTTAAAAATTCTTTATTCCACTATCTTTAAGCCCACTTAGGACCATAGAAAGACTGTACTAATTTACACACTTGACATAGCATTGCTAAAGAATAACCCTCGAGAGATTCTATGTATATGTCTTCGTAAATATAACCATACAAAAATGCATTATTCACATCCAATTGATGAATATGCCACTTTCTAATAACCACTATTGCTAAAAGAAGTCTTGTACTAGTTAATTTTGCAACAAAAAAAAAAAGTATAGGCATAATCAACACCTTTTATTTGATTATTTTCTTTTGCAATAAATGCACTTGATATCTTTTAATGGATACATTGGATTTGTATTTAATTTTAAACAACCATTTGCAACCAATGGCTTTTTTCCCCAGTGATAAACTAGTTAGATCCCAAGTGTATTTAGATTATAAGGCAAACAACTCTTTATCGATTGCCTTAACCTACTTAGGATCCTTTCTAGCTTCATAATAGTTCTTAGGTTCATGGACCATAAAAACTTGAGCTAGAGAAGCAAAATACTCCTTGGAGTAATGAGCAAATGAGTTAGAAAAAAGGGATATCATGTTGTATAAGGGACAAGATTTGACACTTTTGATAAAGAAATAGTTTCATCAATAGATTTAAAAGGATATATATTCTCAAAGAATTGTATATCCCTAGTGATGAAAATTTTGTATATCTTAAAGTTGTGAAGTTTATATGCCTTTTGTCTATGTGGATATCTTTGGAATACACAACGTCAACTTCAAGAATCAAATTTATTTCTTGAATTTTCATTAGTGGCTACATAATATAGGCAACCAATGACTCTGAGATCATCAAATGAAGGTAATTTATTGTGCAAAAGCTCATAGGAACTTTTCCAATTCAAAGACTAAATAAGCATTTTATTTATTAGGTAAGTTGCTACTAGAATGCACTCTCCTCGATTTTTTTTTTTTTGGAAGATTTGCATGAATTTTGATAACTCTAGCAATTTAAAGTAAATGACAGTGTTTTTTTTTCAACTTGCCCATTTTGTTGTAGAATGTAGATGACACTCTTTAATGCACAATACCTAGGCTTTGGAGCAAGTTTTGGCATTCCTTTGAAAGAACTCAACCCCATTATTTATATGTATGAATTTATAGATCAAATGAAAATGGTTCCTTGCAAATGCAGGAAAGTTAGTCAAAATATTGATGATATGGGATTTGTGTTTGATGAGGAAAGGCTAAGTGCATCTAGCGTTATTAAGAAAATTTTTTCTATTGTAAGGACCTAATATATCCTACATGCAACAAATCAAAGGGTTGTAATGCATGAGAACTACTTGAAGGGAATGGAAGTCTATGGAACTTTGTAAGTAAACATGTACTACGTATGAAATTTGATTTGTTCAAGTGTTTACATGAAGGCAAATGAACAAGTTTCGATAAAGAAGCATGTCTCATTCGACTATGTCACATTTCTATGGACATGTTATTAACAAAGGAAACATCCAATGAAGAATTATCTATTCTATCAGTAAGTATAGATTGAATTAAGCATCTAGTCGTTAGTTTTTTGTCCAAAAATTAAAGGCTAAGGTGAGTAACAACTTGATTAGAAGTTTAGTCGTAAAAAATACAATTTATGGTATGAATCTTGAGACACAAATTTTTGTTATCAACCAACAACTTGCTAATTGATAAAAGATTGAAATGAAAATTTGGTACAAGCAGAACATTGGTAAGAATGAGGTTATCATGAATTGGCACATTGCTAACTTCATAAACCAGATTGTAATGACCATAAAAAATTTACCTTTGAAGGGTTTTTGAATGTTTGTTTTGTTGAAAACAACTATTGAAAAGGAGTAATATGATCTATTACTTCCTTATATACAATCCATTTGCCTAAAGTTCTATCATTATTTTATGAGGCTTAAGTACTAGAGATATATGAATCTGTACGAGAAAAATTCACCATGGATGAAGAGGCCTGTCTATCTTCAATTTGTTGCCCTTTCAACATTCTAAAAACTTCGTTACAGATTCTTGAAATCAATTCTAACACATTGCTTATTCGAGTTACTGGTTTTGAATGATCTTCAAGAGGATTATCAAACTTATGTGTTTTCCCTTCAATCCATGTTGCCATATGAATTGCTTTTCTATCTCTTCCCCTTTTATATCACTTAGGAAAGCCAATTAACTCAAAACATTAATCTATGAGGCGTCTCATTTTCTTAAAATGCCTACATAAGAGTTTGCTATTAGCTTTCACTCTCTTATCCTTTCTACCAATTACGGCTATTCGTTGAGTATTCTTGATAGCATATGTAGTGGAGAAAGAATTCTGTCCTCCTAAAATCTCACTCATGTTCTTTTGCTTCTCAACTTAAGTAATCAAATGGTATGCTTTAGTAATTATAGGGATTAGATTCATTGATAGAATTTGACTTCAAACATTTTCATAGATCCCATTTAGTCCTTTGAGAAAACTGCATTAACTTGTTTCTATTTTCAAGCTTAAGATACTTCTCTTTCAAATCACATCTACAATTAGTAAAAGCTCCATATGAACATTCTAAACTCCACAAAGGTTGCCACAATTCTCTAGTTGATTTCGCATACATGAATGGTTTAGTTAAATCCTTACACATCAAATTTGACAACCAACACATAATTATGTAATCACATCTAGTCCACCTTTAAGATTTTTCATCATCATTATTCGATTTAACACAAGTCCGCTTTGTAAGACCTAATTTGGCTTTAATGCCTAATCCTAACTTAATAAATCGACTCTAACCTAGATAGTTTGATCCATTATACACAAAATTTGTAATTGCTACATCAGGATTATCAGAACCATAGAGAATCAACAGATTATTTTGAATCAAATCATTTGCCATGACCAGATTCCAATATAACAATACAAAGAACATGTAGAATACGAAGAGCTAAGTTAGGATTGTTGATCCTTTGGTTAGGTACATGTGTTTGGGTTTGATATGATTCAAGACTTATGATTGGTTTTGATTTGGTTTTCATGTATGTGGTTCTTGTAGTGTGTTTATACTTGCTAGGATAAAAAAGACCTAACAGTACTAATTTATATACAACCTAAATGAATAGTTTGCTGATTATGTTTGATCAGCTCATCCTAAGGGTCTATAGTGGTAAATCCTTAGCGAGAAACTACCAATCATATATGAGGTTTTGCTAGTGGACTTACATATGGAATGATGTAGTTGGAATATTAGGATTGAAGGACTTTAGACCTTGAATGTAAATGACTTAAAGAAAAACTTATATATTTATATATACATATATACTTATATGTATAAGATCATGGTGTGACAGGTCGTGAATGCCCTTTTGTTGCATTTTGGACTAATTTAAGATAATTAAGCCATTGCTTGTCTTTAGTTGCATTGTATGTGCAGAAATTGAGCTGCTTAGCATCCGCTTATGTCTGTGCATCACGTACTGGGATTTATCTTGCTCTTTCTTTTTTTTCCAGGCATAAGTACTAATGATTATGTTATATATGAGGAGACATTTGTTGATGATGTTTAGGAAGAAGATGGTGTCAAGTATTTACTATATGATGATTAGGATAGAGTTAGTTTATGAGTTGGTTTTGCTAAAGGATGGTTGTTTCTTAGAGTTTGAGATGTTCTATTTCACTTTTTGAATATTTCATCTTTTTGTTGAGGTCTATTGATAGCTAAGTAGGAGAGTTAGACTCCTACATTTGTTGGTTTTGCTTTATGATGTATTTGGAGTTTGTAGACTTCTTATGTGTTCCTTCTAGTATTTAGAGTCGTCTAGAGTATGTTAGACCCCTACGAAAACATTACACTTGTTCTTATGTTTGGGAGAGGGTTGTACTCCCTTATGATAATATATTACTTCTTTACAAGTTTATGTGATGCCAAGGGGATCAGTTTTTTCATGCTTTTATTTTGAAGTCTATTTAGAGATATAATTATATTATGATTGTATCACAGTTATAATGCTTTTTTGGATTTTAGTTAGTGCTATATCGTATCTCTAATTAACAAGGGCATATGGCAAGTTGTAATACTCACTAAGGTCCCATGGCATTACAACTTGGGCTCTAATACCATTTAAACATCCTTAGCAAGCTAATTTGCAATAAGGAAATGAAAGAAAATGCTTATTGATATCATTGATAGCAATTAAGAAATAGAGCATACTATAGAGAAGTATGTGAAGTTTATGGTGAAATAAAAATGTAGTATTCTATTAATTAGTTACGAGTGAACCTAGAGTAAGTATTTATACTCCTATATACCTTACTATACTTGACTAATGGATACTATTTACACATGATAAAATAAATAAACTACTCTAACAAAAATGAAAAAAATGCTACCACTCTTTGCTCTTACTTCAATCATATTCATTCGAGACAAAATCTTTAAATCGCCACACAGGAAAAAAAAAAAAAAAAAAAGCAAAAGCAAAGTCCCAAAATCAACGATAGTCCAGAAGCTAGACAATTATGGATGAAACCGCAACGGATTAGGAACAATTTCATAGGTCTAGATCCCGACCCGTTAATTTTTAGCCCCAACCCCATCCCGAGCTCTTTAGGTTTTCCATAAAATACCCCAAACTGACTCGATAAACTCGACAAGGAGCCTGATTTTTGACCTGTTACCCATTAGGAGTTTTTTTTTTTATTATTATTTATAATCAACGTCCACTTTTTAAACATTTTGCTACAGACAATAGACAAAGAAATATAAAATATTGGCAGATAAGCTGATTAAAATCGAGGTGACATTTTTATTTCTGACTCATATGTCACTGAACAATATATATGCACGAGAAATATAATGACATACCTACATATATATAAAACGCTCCTTATATATCTTGTACAACAATCAACAGATGAATGAAACATTCAATAGTCTATATATATGAGTAGAATCAGAAAAGAATGATCAGAAGTCGATTATAAAACAGAAGCTAACTGACAGACCAAAGCTTATCAACAAGAGGAAAAGAGAATATGTATTTAGGTAATGTATTTGATTGTTCAGGAAATACTATTTAATTAAAAGAACAAAATAAAGTCAAGATGAGAAATTCCATATACATGAATTACCCAAGAAGATGTACAAAGAAAATCCATAACCATGTTGTCAGTGTCTTGTTATATTTTCTGGTATAACTAGAGGTGAGGAAATAAGTCATTTTTACATTAATGGTAAATATGTATTTGAAATATAACCTATCATGTCACGACATGTATAATATTCTATATATAAGTAATGTATTGTATATTTCAAATTATTAAGCTTGTACTGCACGGGCTCTTGTCTACTTTAAAGGAGAAATAAAATGAAAGTATGGAATTGTTTATTTCTTTCCTTTAATTGTTGCTGTGCGCTTAATGATTAAGATTATAAAAATAAAAAAAAAAAGATAATTCAACTGTTTATCTCAATTATTGATTTAAAAAATTAATGATAATTAACGTAATGAAAATTAAAATAATTCATTTCTTTAGATCAACGGTTAAACAAATAGATCTAAAAACTCTATTTTTTATTTTTAACTTTTTAACTAAGAAGTTGGTTTTGATAAGAGTTTAGTAAATTTGTACAACTGTAATACAATGATTTGCTCCAGTTTTTAGCTTTATCGGGCAGAAAATTAAATTATATCCTGATTGGACACTAAACCTTAATCCATGCGAAAGGTTATCTCATCTGAATGAACGTTGTCTTGGAAACCATAGAGGGACAAGGATCCGTAGAAGTGTGTTTGTGTGCGTTATCCACACGACAATATCGCTTTCTCTTACTCACATTGAAAATGATTTTTATGTAGAGATGCTTTTATGAAAAAATGCTTTTTCAGAGGCGATACATCGCGTATATTATTTAATAATGAATATAAATGTACAGAAATTTAACACTTATAGAAGGGTTTTTATAACTGCTTATTTGTAGTTCTTTCTAATATAATGCGATATGTCAAATTTCTATTAATTTTTTCTTGTTGTTAAACATTATTTTTCTCATTTTCCAGAGAAGAAAGGAATCAGTCATGTGAAATGATATCATACGTCAACAAACCAATAATGCAGAATCTTGAAATATAATTTCTAGATGCTTGAGTACAATTTATGAAAATTTGATGGGTAAACCATCTTCTTCCATCGAAATAGATATTACCATTTCATCATCTTAATTTCTTTTAATTTATAAATTAATAATTAAGATTATTTAGAAATTTTATAATATTATCATGATATAATCTACTTCCTTATAATTTTAATATTTATTTTTTAAAAAAATTTAAAAATATATAGACAGATATTATCGTATATTATTTCATCTAACAATTATCAAAAAGATTACACGTGGTTTGGGGATGCATGATGCTCGTTTCTAAAAGGACTCTATTATTTGATCATTAATGGCACCTTCTCTTAAGCCGAAGGCTGCACCTTTCCTCTCAAGCCACAACACTAAAGGTTGCACTAACATTTATGAAGAAAGTTTTAGAATGAAAATGATTTCGAAGTTCGAGACATTCCTCGAATAGCATAGCTAGCTTTGAGAAGAGGTTTAATGGATAATCTATATGTGTTTTGAAAATATCAATAAAATATTGATATATATAATACATACAAATTATGTATACTAATTGATTTAATAATTAATCTTTTTATTGATATTTATAATAACACACATATCATGTAATACTTATTAAAACATTTTTCTCTAGCTTCGCTTTTATCAACTTTTGGAAAAGGGAAAATATAAAATCCGCAAAAATATAAAATAATAATAAGAGAAAAGAAGACAAGGCATTAAAAATAATAATGTTTTAAGTGGGAGGGCATTTTGGTATTTTGGTTGGAAGGTTATTTAAAGGGTAGGAAAACCTTAAACTCTCTTTTCCCTATACATTGCTAAAAGGATTGTCTAGTTTCTTTTATAGGAACCGTTCAACGGTGACCAAATCTTAGTGGAATTTAGAAGAGATAAGATTCATGATCATAACAAGAGATTTTAGGTATTGATCCTAATAGTGGTATATTATCCTTTAAAGTATTTAGCAATCAGATTATAGTTGTGATTTTGTGACTCGTTATCATTAAATCCTAATAATCACCAAGCATGTGTTTCTTTGATCTTAGATCTATTGTTTTGTTGTTTGATTTTATGAATTTGAGAATACATTGAGTAGTCCATAATAGGTAATTCACAAAAATCATTTACTCGAAGTTTTATGGCTTAATGACGATCTATGGTTAAATCACAAGGGTTTAGTGTTGAAAATTGAAGGATGTGAAAAGCTTGTCAAATAAGAAAATCACAAGCAAAAAATCATGAGCATAATCCTACCCTTAATCTGCTTTGGTTATTTGTTATTGGAATGTGAAGTGGGAAATTATAGGCAAAAAGGTTCACACGTTAGATCATGATTGTGATCCTTGGACATGAAACTAGTGTTTAATTTAAACAAGAAACATAACCAAGTATCATGACCATAAACCTTAACCATGATCTTATCCCTTCCCTTGTTTTCTTGCATCTCGGTCTCTCATTCTTAAGTCTTGTTCTATCCTTTCTTAAACATTTATGGGATTCCAAAATGAATCCTAAACCTTAAAATAAGCCAATAGTGAGACATGTAAACCAAATAGCGTCAAGTAAGAAATTGTGAAATGGATTTAAGTGGACTCTAAAGTAAGCTTATTTTCATTTGAAGTTTTAGGTATTGATATTAAATAGAATTGCGATAACCCAATTATGTGTTTACCTTACGTATTGATTATGCTTAGTAGGATTAGTAATAAAAATGAACCTAGTAAATATTTGGCTTTAAATAACTTACTTGTTAATTGTGTATTGCTCAATCCAGTAGTGGATTCATGGAGGGCATTCCTATGATTCTTGAATGATGTTGTCTCTAGTATAATTGCATCTGAAAATGATTTGGAGTAGATTTAAAGATATAGACTACAAAATGGCGAACATGTGTCATTTTAGGTAAGGTATGGGGACCTTTTGATAGTGAATCGCTACCGAAAGTTGTGAGTGTTTAAGAAGGTATAGGTAAACCCCTATTGATAGAGAGTATGATGCTAAGAAGGTGTTGAGACCGCTTGATGGTTAACCCATGTCGGTAAAGTTGTTGGAGTCATGGATTGCGCTTACGTTAAAGTGGGAGATCAAGATCTTAAGTATCCTCTTATTAGTTATGATCATATAATTAATATGTATTGAAATGAAATAACTATGTTTTATTTCATTACTGCATTACCATGTATGATTATTATGATGATTGGCATGTACATATATTTGTGGTACTCAAGCAATAGCTGTTTCCCCCCCCATGCCTCCAACAACTTTACCGACATGGGTTAACCATCAAGCGGTCTCAACACCTTCTTAGCATCATACTCTCTATCAATAGGGGTTTACCTATACCTTCTTAAACACTCACAACTTTCGGTAGCGATTCACTATCAAAAGGTCCCCATACCTTACCTAAAATGACACATGTTCGCCATTTTGTAGTCTATATCTTTAAATCTACTCCAAATCATTTTCAGATGCAATTATACTAGAGACAACATCATTCAAGAATCATAGGAATGCCCTCCATGAATCCACTACTGGATTGAGCAATACACAATTAACAAGTAAGTTATTTAAAGCCAAATATTTACTAGGTTCATTTTTATTACTAATCCTACTAAGCATAATCAATACGTAAGGTAAACACATAATTGGGTTATCGCAATTCTATTTAATATCAATACCTAAAACTTCAAATGAAAATAAGCTTACTTTAGAGTCCACTTAAATCCATTTCACAATTTCTTACTTGACGCTATTTGGTTTACATGTCTCACTATTGGCTTATTTTAAGGTTTAGGATTCATTTTGGAATCCCATAAATGTTTAAGAAAGGATAGAACAAGACTTAAGAATGAGAGACCGAGATGCAAGAAAACAAGGGAAGGGATAAGATCATGGTTAAGGTTTATGGTCATGATACTTGGTTATGTTTCTTGTTTAAATTAAACACTAGTTTCATGTCCAAGGATCACAATCATGATCTAACGTGTGAACCTTTTTGCCTATAATTTCCCACTTCACATTCCAATAACAAATAACCAAAGCAGATTAAGGGTAGGATTATGCTCATGATTTTTTGCTTGTGATTTTCTTATTTGACAAGCTTTTCACATCCTTCAATTTTCAACACTAAACCCT